>CM022404.1:4646058-5246058 GCA_011833715.1 Carcinoscorpius rotundicauda | reverse complement strand
ATGTTGATGTTTTATATCACGTTCAGTAAAACAGCGGGTTAAAATTTGTTGTGTTGTGTTTAATATTTACTGTTTGTTATTTTACTTTTATCTTGATAAAAGTTCCAACAAAGTTATCACGCAGTCCTGGGTTTACACATCTCCAGGGGCAACAGTCTCGCCACCTACGACCAAGCACCATCAATATTGACAGCCACGATGATTTATCAGGTTAAGTATATTTTTAAAAAAATATATGTATAAATACATATATATATAACTTAATTTTAAGTTTAATAATTTCGATAAACGTGAACAACTAAAACCAATTACATTGAAACTAAGTGTAAAAAATTGTCCGAAGACTGAGAATTTTTAACCCTTCACCCATAGCATTCCACGGATCTCGTAATAGTACAGCGATAAGTTTTTTAAACTTATAACAAGACAAAAGTAATGAGAAAAGCAATGAAGCCCATTAAATAGCTTAGTGCTTAACACAAAACCAGTCAACCAGCAGTACTTGTACTATATACTTTGACTGGATGTGGCCTTTTGAATAGAATCTTAAAAACTGTCTCTCACTGCTGAAAATACGGATTGAATTCCGCAATAATAGATTTCAAACCTCGGACCCTTCGAAATGCACCCTGGAACATTAAGCGCGATACTTTTTTATAATACAATTTTTATCCTCTAAATTTGTCTTACCTTTTAAAAACATCTTCGATTATTTATGAGAAGTTCCTATAACGAGGAACTTATTTTTAAAAGTTAATTTTATCTTAAATTCGCGAATTAACCAGGACAAGGATGTCAGATTTGGATTAAGAATTCCTTTTCGGGTAAACCAAACGTCACTAACCTTTTTCACTGATCCACCATTTTTCATCCTCCTTTCTTCGATCATTATGTTCAATAATTTGATAAAAATCAACCTTGTTTTCCAAATGCAAAATGAAAAGATGGTTTGGTTTGAATTTCGCGTAAAGAAGCTACAAAAGGAATATCTGTGCTAGCCGTCCCTAATTTAGCAGTGTAAGACTAAAGGGAAGGCAGCTAGTCATCACCACCCACCGCCAACTCTTGGGCTACTCTCTTATCAATGAATAGTGGGATTGGTCGTGCCATTATGACGCCCTCACGGTTGAAAGGGCGAGCATGTTTGGCACGACTGGAATTCGAACCCGCGACCCTCGGATTACGAGTCGAGTGCCTTAATCACTTAGCCATGCTGGGCCAAGAAGATGGATCCAAGTGCAATAAATGCAGTCTATACGGACGTGACTAGTTGTTGATGAATTCCATGTTTATACTTGTTCATTATTCCCTTTACAGAAACGTTTGGTAAAACAGTCTTCTTGTGTATTTTGTTCAAATGTTTCTGGCTAAATATACACTGAAAATATTAATTGATTCTTATTAAAATAGCTAACCTTTGACAACCCGTTTGCACGATGTGGCCGAAATTAATTTCAATCTTTCTTTGTGCTGAACGGTACAATAATCAGAAGTAAAAAAAAAGAAAATAAAAAAGTTTGTAGCATCCGATGATTTAAACATTTATCACCCTTACGTCGTCTCCTAGTGGCTTCTAACACTAAAAACTAGATTTTTATAAACGTAATGTACACAGCACAAATAACCCATAGTGTAGTTTTGTGCTTAAAAACAATAAAACAAAGCTTTTAAACGTATTGGAAATAACACATTGAATATTTTATCAAAAACAAAAGGCCCGGCATGACTAGGTGGCTTAAGGCATTCGACGCATAATCCAAGGGTCGCGGGTTCAAATTCCCCGCACCAAACATGCTTTGCCCTTTCAGCCGTGTGGACGTTATAATGTGACACTCAATCCCACTATTTCGTTGGTAAAAGAGTAGCCCACAAGTTGACGGTGGGTGATGATGACTAGCTGCCTTCTCTCTAGTGTTACACTGCTAAATCACGAACGGCTATTGCAAATAGCTCTCGTATTTCTTTGCGCGAAATTTATTTAACAAACTAAACGTATTACATGGCCTGTTAGTGAAAGATTAAATGTAGTAGGTTGCGACAGATCATAAATACTCGAAAGAATGTTACGAATCCTCTGTTGTGTATAACTTGTTTATATAAGTTTGAAAATAACTTTGATATAAATCCTGGGTAATTTGTACTTAAATATGAAAAGGTCACACTGCAAGGTGTGGTATTTGGTCGGAGTAGCCCCACCACTTCCGTTAAAAAGAACATTTTTCACCATTTTTCTTTAATTCATTGTGAAAACACGTCATCATGAAGAATAACCCTTTCTTATCCAGTAAGAATCAGTTATGTTGTTTGAAATGTTATTCTTTTATCTATTCCTAGAGTTGGCAACAGTAAATCATTGGTCACAGATCCTGATTCGAAAAGTCCGTTCATTGTGGGATGTAGGTAAAAATCGGATGGTCTGCGCATGTACAGATGTATTTGATATTTCCGTCTTTAGTGACTATGTCTTACAGATAATACTTGATATGTTTGGTTCTAATCCTACATTATTAGATTTACTACGAATTTCGGATACTAATTAATAAGATGGTGATTTAGAAGAAGGGGCGTGGCAGTAATGTCACCTGATTGGTCTAGATAAATAGTGACAGGTTGACTTTATTAATGCTTGCACGTATCTTAGCAAGAATAAGACAGGTGTGCACGAGGAGTCAGTGTAATAATGTCTATTTCAATACGTCTGAACAAACACGATCAAGTTAATAAGTTTTATGTTAATGTTACCAGTATTTGTAGCAGAGATGTTTTACTTGAATTTGTTTTAACTGCATTGTTTCCTCACAATTTGATTATAATTGTCCGTTACTTTGTGCCGTGAGCTTGGCACACATAACATGTTCGTTGTTTATTTTCTTCTTACGATTCTGTGTCATGATGCACAGAAAGCATGTTATAATGTGCATGTTATATTAATATCTGTCTCGGAACTATTTTTATTTTTCTTTGTCCCACATTTCTGATCGATTATGATCAGTTAGTTGGATGTGATTTATTAATTTCTTGAAAGATTACCAACGTCCTCATCTTGAAAACAAAGGAAAGAAAAATGGCTTCTACGCCCGCCTTGGGTTGCTCCTGGGTGGAAAGGGTCAAGAATCTCCTAGAATGTCATCTCTACAACCTGAGTTAACAGAATCTCCTAGAATGTCATCTCTACAACCTAACTTAACAGAATCTCCTAGAATGTCATCTCTACAACCTAACTTAACAGAATCTCCTGGAATGTCATCTCTACAACCTGACTTAACAGAATCTCCTGGAATGTCATCTCTACAACCTGACTTAACCCACTTGACTACTGAGGACACTTATGCCAATGTGGTTAGTAGCGAAGCGCACATAACGGGATCTGCCAACACTGTTCCTGCCAGAAGTAAGTCTTGGATACAATTAGATTAGGTTTGACCACATGTTTTAACAAACGTGGACAACCGCACATGTTGCAAACTGGCACTTTATCGAGAAAATTTAAATGCTAGAAATAAAAGTTGCGTTTTAATATATTTTCTCTTCTGGCCCAGACTGAATCACTGTGTAGTTTTTCTGTGCTTGGCTTGTAAAAGAAGAAAACTCTTGCTTGTTAAAAAACACACACAATAAAACAGCTAACAAACAGACTAGCATTAATTGTTGAAGTAATCAGTGACGTCACATTACCTTCTTACTTAACAAATATAACAGTGTATATACGTTTTATTACAATGGATACATTATGTATAAACAATTTTTGAAGGAAATTTGTAGTTGTTGTTGTTTGGAATTAAGCACAAAGCTACACAATGGGCTATCTGTGCTCTGCCCACGACGGGTATCGAAACCCGGATTTTAGCGTGTAAGTCCGCAGACATACCGCTGAGCCACTGGGGGGCTTGAAGGAAATAAAAAATACTTTAAATATTTAAAAAAAATACTTCATTATGTTTTATGAATTTTTCTTTTTACGCTCATGGACACATTTTATTTTTCAGTGATATAACATACATAACCTTTCGATACTATTTATGTTATTTCTTTTCTAAAATAACATATATTTGTGTTTGTGACTTGTTTCCAAGCTCAAGAGGGAGAGTGGTTTGTTTTCAAGGTCCACCTGGGTGGACATGCTCGCCCTCTCAGCCGTGGGGGCTTTATAATGTGACGGTCAATCCCACTATTCGTTGGTAAAAGAGTTGGCAGTGGGTGGTGATGACTAGATGTCTTCCCTCTGGTCTTACACTGCTAAATTAGGGACAGCTAGCACAGATAGCCCTCGAGTAGCTTTGTGCGAAATTAAAAAACAAACAAACCACCTGGGTGATTATATTGTTGTTTTGAAATGTTAGCAAGGTTTTTGGTGATTATAACGAAGTTTTGTGTAGGTTTTATATCCTCGAAATCGCTAAAAACCGGTTTTCGATACCCACAGTATGTGCAGCACATCGTGTTTGTGCTGATCTATAAACAAAAGTTTCTGAGGACACTTTATGAATCAACAGTTCTCTAACACTAAAGTTTTCCTTTATTCTAAATCAAAATTTGGAGTCCTGGCTCTTTGTCTGTGTTGCATTTTCCAGTTGACAAAGATACAAACTTTTAACAGGTAATCTCAAGCATCTTATAGCAAATCACCTGCAAGCACCATTTATGGTGTGGTTGTATTATTTACGACGTAAGGGGTGGTGGTTATGGTTAGGTATGGACAAATATTTCAGTGATTCATCTGGCTATCAGAGACGTACACATTACAAGTTCTTACGTAGCTGGATAGATTTTTTCATCCGAATAGATCATCCACGTGGACCTAACCTCTTTAAACAGCATTGAATCTTGGTCCAGTAAACAAACAAACTGTTTCTATATAACAGTTTTTGTTTGTTATACGTTAATTGGTTTCTGATATGGGCTGTTTCATAAGTGACTCACATAACGTGGGACTCCTTTCCATGAGGAGAAATTCGTATCTTAATATCATGACCTTCACAAGGGGGTCTCACGAAGCATTGATTTAAAGCTTGTTCGAGGTCTCTCTTTTTCTGTTTTACATGTTTTGAACATGTTATAGGTTTCTGTTACAGTACTGGGTATCAAGTGTGTCTAACATTCTCACCTGTGGCCTGAAAGATGTTTTTTTCTTTATTTCGTAAGTTTCTAATATCATCAAACCAGAAATATTCACCAGGTGTGGAACAATATCATCAGACCAGAAATGCTCTTCCCACTTTCAACCATAAATCTTACAAACGTCACATTCTTTAAGGTCATATAAAAAATCTAACAAAGTAAATTTCTTTGAAATTCAAACACATAACCTCGATTGGTAACTTTCTGAAAAACAAAACTGTTATATGTATTGGATATCACACCAGATTCAACATGAAAATATTAATATAGGATTAAACACTAAAAATGCATGTTACACTGAATTTAAGTTAAAATATTAATTTAGGACTAAACACTAAAGCATGCATGTTACACTGAATTTAAGTTAAAATATTAATTTAGGACTAAACACTAAAGCATACATGTTACACCAGTTTTAAAGTGGGAGAGTGACATATTTAATATACAGACAGACAAACAGATGTATTATAGTTTTAAGCCAAACGTGACTGACGTATCTGGTGGACCGAAACTTCTTTGTTCTGTTGGTGTAAAGTGTTTCAAATTTACTAGTTGCAGAATGTTTCCAATATGTCTGAAGATGTTGTGTAACGCAATATCCAGAAGTATGAGAAACATGTTTCAATAAGTTCCAGGATGTGCCTCAAGTAGTCCTAATTTTTCAGAAATATGCCACATTAGGTCTCGTTTTCAGGAACGCGTCTGAACAAGTCACAGTTCTTCAGGAACGTGCCTGACAAGTCCAAATTGTTCAAGAAAATTCAATAACTTATATATTCATATGTTGCCCTAATTTATCTTCTACTTTTCTTTATCACTACAGATTCATCAGTTGTGAATGATGCGGGAATAGATAACTTACAAGCAAAGCGTGAGTTGAGTTGTGCGAAAGTTGCAGCGTACCTGACCTCTTGCCCAAGCTGGTCTCTCAGCCCCCTAGCGACAAACTTTCGACGGCATCTTAGTGAAAGTGAGGTTTTATTTTTCTCCCTCAAATCTACATGTATTTACCTTTAAAGTGTCACTGTATTAAATAAAGGATTTTATTCAATTTTATCATTAGTCTGTCTTAATAATTCCTCTCTTCCGTTGTTAACTATCACGTAAAGTTATTAGTTTCAAAGCGTATTTAAAATGCCCCAAATATTACATGTTCATAAAATTCAAATTCTATTTTTCTTTTAAGCTTCTAGAAATATATAACATTACCTTAAGGAAATGCAGTATGTGTGATATATTCTTTTAGGTTTTATATTCTGGAACTGTCCAACACCATCAGTTAGATTTTACTGGCTGTTTTTTCTGTATAAGGGAATTCCGAACATATTCAGTCCGGCATGGTTCAGGTGGTTAAGGCACTCGACTCGTAGTCTGAGGGTCACGAGTTTGAATCCCCGTCGAATATCCATCGTGTAGCTTTGCGCGAAATTCGAAAGAAACCAAACTCAATGTATTTTATAAGTGTGTTGGTTTTGAAAAACTCACAATGTAGATTACGTGAACATAAACTTAACTGATGATTTATTTTAGGGATGAAAGAACCTCGTCCAGTTTGGAAAAGGTCAGCTTTCATACGTCGATCTGACAGAAGTATGAGAACGTCATTCGCAGCAGATATTAGAGGTATGAACATTAGAAGAATGCTTTATTTTTAATTTACGATAAGCGATGAAATAATTTGAAAATAACAAAAGCTTTTGTTTTTATATGTGCTCAATAACTTCTACTCATGCTAAAGAAAACGTAAATATGGGATGTTTGGTTATATCTTAATTTCTTTACAAATTAATTACAATGCAACATTACAGGAAAAAGCTTAGCTGACAAGCATGTTTTAAAAAAGCCTCCTCCATCCCTATTTGGTGACTCAGCAATAAATCTGATGACTTGTAATGCTCAAACCTGGATTTTAATACCGGTGATCAACATCGGTCAGATAAATCATCGAATAACAACAAGCAAATTATTTCCGAAATATAGTTACTGCTAGTTACTTTTTTATAATTATTTTAATGTATTTTTATCGAAATTTGGTGAGTTTCAGAACATGACTACGACTAGTTTTAGCTTTGTTTCAAAATTTAAAAACGTCTTTATGACTAGTTTTATTTCTATGTTTCGAGGTTTAAGAACAAACCTAAGGCCAGTTTCATCTTTGTGTTTTAGGGTACAGTCAAGCCTACACGATGATTCCTTTCAGTTTAAAACCCATGTTCTTTGAAGTTCCTCAGACAGAAACAGAACCGTTATTTTATGGCAGGCAATGGTTATACAGAGAGATTGAACAAGTATGCATCTTCTTATTTACGTCCGATCAATAACGAAGTATATTTAAGAAAAAAAATGTAAGATAACAGAAGGAAGAAAACTGAAAATCACCATTTAGTCTTTGATGAAATAATCACTTGATTAAGCCTAGGTTTTTTTCATAATTTATTGTGATATATTTTTGACAAAGGTTCAGATTTGATATTTTTACTAATCGCTGACAAAATATTTGTTCAGTGATGTCGAGAAACCCACTTGTTGAGAATTTTATATGCAAAAACGGCTCGTTTGGGTTCAGAAAATATTTTAAATAGAAGAGCGAACAACGTTTCGACCTTCTATTTAAAATATTTTTTGAACCCAAACGAGCCGTTTTTGCATATAAAATATTTGTTCATTTATGTTCAGTTTGATTACTGACAGAATTTTTTGTGTCTTTATTTTCAATTTGTTAAAAGTGTTTGAATGTTATTCTGTTTTCAAAGTGTGAAAATAATCACAAGCAGATGCAGAACGAACCACATCTCTCAAATGTGGCTCACACTTTGTTCGCATATAAAGTGAACAAGAACCTATGTACAGTTCACAAACTACGTCAGCAGCAAACCTTACAGTTTTCTGAAGCTTGAGGCTCTCTCTTTTTTTCCCATGACCCATTCACAAACCCAAACATGCTAAGCCAGTAAATCCCAAACCAGAGTTGGACTCTAAAACTAGTTAAAAGAGTTTGACTTCGATGTCAATTTTAAGTTAGATAAAGCATGTGTTTTAGATAAAGAGATATTTTATCAAATACATTCAGTGTAACAAAGAACAGTACACTTGAGCAATGAAGCATGCTATGCGACTGTAATAATAAACAGTTCAATAACAAATTATAATTAATTAGTTTACTTACATGATCGTCTATACCACTTACACCCTTGTGCAAATTAATTGAAACAAGACGTAAAATTACGATTTTTTCAATTTTTTTCGTTTTATTTCTGAGAATCCAAAAATTACCCACAAATTAATACATGGCCACCTTTATTATTCAGATGATTATTAATCTGCTTTGGCATCGAGTCCACGAGTTGACTGCAATCTTTACTAATTTTTGGATCGCGGTATCACACCTCAATTATGGCCTCAATTAGCTTATCTTTCGCAGTCTTCCTTTACAAATCGCCCAAAGATTTTCAATAGGATTTAAGTCCAGAGAGTTTCCAGGCCAGTCCAGCACCTTTATTCGCGTTGTAGTCATAAAATTCTTCACAAGTTTCGATGTGTTGCACGGAGCTAGTTCTTACTGAAAAATGCCAGATCCATCTGGAAATCTCTTTTTCAATTCTGGAACGACTCTTCTCTGCAAAACTTCTAGGCACTGTGGTCCTTGCATCATACCTTCTACGAAATGTAAGCCTCCAACTCCATAGTAGCTGAAAAAGCCCCAAAGCATCTTCTTCAAGAGATGTTTTACGAACTGATTGATGTGAGATACTCGAAGTTTCTCACCTGGAGATCTGCGAACATGCAGACTTCTTTGACTCTGTACGAAAAAATGAGTCTAGTCACTGAATAACACCTTTCGCTATTGTTCTTGCATCCAGTTTTGTATTTCAGACTCTAATGATTCCGTTTTCTCTTCATTGAGTTGGTAAGAAGTTGTTTTTTGACTGGTCTCCTTGACCTTATAACGCAATTTCGAATGACGTAATATTCCTCAAAATGTCGTCATATATCCCAAAAGTAGATCGACCGTACTGCAGAACACAACTAATGACGCTGTATGTGTGAAAAAATGACTATTAAAGAAAATCAGCGGGTCCAACGAGCCAACACCGGCCGCCATGCTGAAAATATTGTAAAATTACCATTTGTTTAAATTTGCACAAGGGCGTAATATCATATATTGTTACACATACTTCCTAGTATATACTATTTAATACCATGTATTGCTATGAATACTTCCTAGTCTATACTAATTAAAACCATGTGTTGTTATTCATACTTCCTAGTCTATACTAATTAATACCATGTATTGTTATTCATACTTCCTAGTTTATACTATTTAATACCATGTGTTGTTATTCATACTTCCTAGTCTATACTAATTAATATCATGTATTGTTTTACATACTTCCTAGTCTATACTATTTAATACCATGTATTGCTATAAATACTTCGTCTATACTAATTAATACCATGTGTTGTTATTCATACTTCCTAGTCTATACTAATTAATACTATGTATTGTTATACATACTTCCTAGTGTATACTAATTAATACTATGTATTGTTATACATACTTCCTAGTGTATACTACTGAATATCATGTATTGTTATACATACTTCCTAGTGTATACTACTTAATATCATGTTTTGTTATACATACTTCCTAGTGTATACTACTTAATATCATGTATTGTTATACATACTTCCTAGTATATACTAATTAATATCATGTATTGTTATACATACTTCCTAGTATATACTAATTAATATCATGTATTGTTATACATACTTCCTAGTGTATACTAATTAATACCATGTATTGTTATACATACTTCCTAGTGTATACTAATTAATATCATGTATTGTTATACATACTTCCTAGTGTATACTAATTAATATCATGTATTGTTATGCATACTTCCTAGTGTATACTATTTAATACCATGTATTGTTATACATACTTCTTAGATCTGTGGTTTAAGGTGAAATGAACTTCATACCTGTTTTTCTTCAGGAACTGATGTCCAACTCTCACAACAATCAAGGAGTGGTGATTACTGGTGGTCCAGGTTCAGGAAAAACAAGTATTGTTCTCCAACTTGTGGACTACAGCAGTTTCAGTAGGAGAGGGAAAGACAGTCCTTACTACAGCAAAGGTTTGTTTCACAATAGAATAGCTTCAATGAGAAGAGAAAACAGTCCTTACTACAGCAAAGGTTTGTTCTATAGTCTAATAGTTTCAATGAGAAGGTAAGACAGTTCTTGCTGTAGTAAAGGTTTGTTTGATGGTGTAAAAGTTTTAATTAGAAGGGACAAAAGATGATTGTATTACTGGTTTGAACTTTATGAGGACAAAGTTTTAAAGTAAGATAAAATACATTTTTGTAAAGTTTATGTCTACATTAACAGTTAAAGATTCATAAACAATTCTACACAAACCTATTTTTGACAAATTACATTTTTCTTCTTAGAATAAGTGAACAAAAAGTTTTAGCTGTAGATAGAAACATTTGAAATTTAATATCTAAAAACAAAACATGTTTTTCGTTAAGTATGAAAGCTAGACAATAAGGTGCCTACGCTATGCCTACCACGAATCTAAAAAAGCATTATTATAAGCCTTCAGACTTACCACTAATCATCTGTATGGGGATATAAAAATAACTTATCATTTTAAGATTCATACGAGAACCAACTTCTAAACAAAGAATAAAAATGTTATAAACAATATGTTCTTATCTTTCAAAGTCTTTGTGTTTCTATTGAAAAAGAATAAACTTTATTTTTAAGAAAAAAGTTAATTTATTACCACAAACATTCATTTTTTTAAAATGAATCTTCACGAATTCTGGGTCTGTGACCTACATTTGTTGGTGATCTTTAAACAAAATATGTCTCCCAGTCTGGAAGATGCCCCTTGTCCTAATGCAATAGTAAATGAATTTTACAGGATAGGATAAATCAAAATCAGTTTATACTCAGTGTTGTATAGAATCTTAAATAGGCTGATTCTTAGAGCTTTGGTCATGGTTAGATGTGAGAGTGTGAATCAGTGAATTTGATGGTCCATGGTCCTCATCCCTTTGCTGCAAAATCATGCTACTTTGGAGCTCTGGGTGCATTTATTGGAATGATGGTTAAATCCTGCTATTAAATTGGAGTAGCCAAACAGTTGGCAACGGATCTTGTTGACTAGCTGTTTACATTACTTTATCAACTCAACATTATGGACAACTAGTGCAGATGTATATTATATGTCTTTGTGTGGATATATATATAAATAAAGAATAATACACAAAATGAATAATTTAGCTCATCTGGGAAGTAATTCTAGTGACACCTAGTTGTTTTGTAACCAAAAATCTTTTCCATTTAATAAACCTTCATCATGATTCTGAGTATTTAAAAATGATGTGCAAGTGTTTATGGTTGAAGTATGGGTTATATTATCAGGAACACTGGGAAGGTTTTAAGGCTCCATTAGATTTATGTTAATACAAATATCTCTACATTTAATGTGTATATATCTATAGATACTCTCTCCAGTAGCGGAAGTGATGCAATGTCTACGTCAAGTGGAGACGGCAGTCCTGTCTACCAGTCTCGACTCAGCCTGACTCAGGAGGCTGCTCGATTTATTGGGGGTCACGTGGTGGCCTATCATTTTTGTCAAGCTGACAATAACATCACATGTCTTGTGCCTGAATATGTACACAATATGGCTGCCCAACTCTGTCAGTCACCACAGCTGGTAGGATATAGAGAGTTACTTCTTAAAGAGAAAAGGTAAAGACACAAACTGTTCTAGCTCTTGGTGAGACGTATGATATTTATGTTGTACTGTCTGCTGATCAGAAAGAAATTTTCTTTAGATTAAAGTTGATGTAATTTTACTGACCTGAAAATAGTTGTATGAATGTCATGACCTGAGCATGATTCAGGAAAACGTTTGAACCTTGAATGATTAATAAACATTCTGAATGAGTAGGGTTTAATAAACATTTTGATCTGAGCAGGATTTACCAAATGTTCTTACTGCACATTTTCAAGTTGCTCTGAAATCTTAGTTTTTTTCCATTACAAATCTGTTTTGTACATGATGTTAATATAGAATGTTTCACATAAACTACGTAATACAAAAGAGTGAAATTGCCCTGGGGTATTAAGAATATTGTCTGGTTGTAAACTTCACAGTTGTCACGTGTTGCCAAGAGTTGCACTGCTGTGTTTCTTTAAAGTTAAGCAAAAAAACTACAAAATGGGCTATTGTGCTCTTCTCACCACGGGTGTCAAAACCCTGTTTCTAGCACTGTAAGTCCGCAGACCGTGGTTCCCAATAACAAAACACAACTGTATGTGTTGACATTTCCAGAAAGGATCAGTTGTGTTTCTTCTGTCAGTAAGATATTGCCAGACGAATGGTTATTGATTTCAAGTCTTGCCAAAAACTGCAAAACCAAGACACCATCTTCAGTGCTTAAACATGATACAGCTTCTAGGGAAAGATCCACAAAATTGTCCAAAGTGCCTTACAAACAATTGCAGATACAGACATCTGATGGCATAATGTGCATCTGTACTGATTTATGCCACTGCTGCTTAACGACAGTTTCAGTAGATGCCAGCGTTCTGTCTGTACATGGCATGTCACAGTCTGTATCCTCAATTTTTTTATGAAATTGTGCACAGCAACAAAAGAAGAAGGCCCTCTGTGCATATTATTCCCCACGGTAGTCTCAGGGTTGGTGTAACAGTTCATCTCTCTACACACTTGTTCTGTGTTGACCCTTACACTCACGGGAAGTGTGCTAAGGAAATCACAATGGCACCCGAGTTGGTAACTTGTAACAATTTTTACACTTGCATCTGTATACCTTTAACATACCTCTGAAATTTTATCTTCCTATGCTCTACTGTTTGTCAGATACAATGGATTGAACTGCAAAACGTGCTTGTGTATGTATATTAATTATTTATAATTACTGATGTTACTAAAGGTGTTTTCATTTGTTCCATTCGTTTCTTTACTATCTGATTAGTGTCGTTGTGTGCAAAGCAAAAGTGAATAATGTTTTCCTAGTCATTTACATACAAAAAAGTTTAAAACACTCGAATTAACTTGCAACATCATAAACTGTATTGTGCAACCTAGGTTTCAAGACTTACTAGCAATGTCGTCCTGTGTAGCAGACCCCAGTACCGCTTTTGTCAAAGGGATTCTTAAACCTCTACACTCACTCAGAAAACTTGGAAGGATAACAAACACCTTATGTCTTGTTGTATTAGATGGTTTAAACGAAGCAGAGTTTTACAGGCCTGATTATGGAGACACCATTGCTGCTTTCTTGACAAGACATATTCTACAGTTCCCACCATGGCTCAAGGTTTGTAATTTCAATTAGTGAAACCGAAGCTTTGTGTTGTTGGTCATCTTTCCATTAAATAGTATGATTGTAAAGCATAAACTTTAACTTTTCCTTTATGGCTAGGAAGATAAATTAATAGTATTCTCATTATAGGAATTCTTAAATAACTTATAGTACCATTCTACTTCAGCGTTAGATTAATAATGGTTACAAAGTCAGACCAGTGGTACAATTGTGTAATTTACATGTAAGTAGCACAGTTGTATTTCTAACTGCTGATATCAGTAAGAGTTTTGAACCAATAACTTCTGAGAAAATGTTAGCTTCTCTCAAGTAACTTCAAAGAAACTTGATGGAAATAGATTCAACTTTTTCCACATTATGGAAATTAAATATTAATTTCATTTGGAAAACCTGCAAAGTTGTATTTGTGTGTGAGAGAAGGGTAAAAAGGAATCCAGACAAAGTGCTACAAGGTTCAGTGTCGAAGCTATGTCCAGTTACTCTGTTGAATGCACATGTTTATTTACAGGCACTGGATAACACCTTTACTGGCGTTAAATGCTCATAAAATGGAAGAAAGCTCCACTGGAAAAAACGAAACTATAAAACAGTTGGCACAGCTTTGGTCCAACTGCCTGAGAGAAACCAAAGTGTGTTAGTAGATTCAAGAAACACTTGGGTTCCACTATCAATTACAGTTTACTGTGACAACTACAGGTTGCAGAGCACTGTTAATAATAGTATAAACTCTGCATGTATTTCTTGTACATGCATTATTAGCTCTTAATGTAAAAAGCAGAGTCCAGCGTAACAGAACTTTTGTTTGAACAACATATGGCTTTTTGTGTTTTTTCTTAACTGTAGTTTTTGTTGTTGTTTTGTTTTTCTCTTTTTTTCCCATTTTAATGAGGTATTACAACTCTAACGTTAAAAAAGGAATAATACAGTGTTTGGAGTGTTGGTTTAAAGAGAACTTATGAATCTGGTTAATAATGTGAAAGTTTTGTTTGAGGTTCTAATGGTTAGGACAATAAACCTACTCAAACTTAAGATTCATTGTTATCACTATGACACGTAATATTCTTGTTAATACAGATGTGTATATATATATATAATAACTGTATTATAGGATTTTACTTCTTTTACAGGTGATAGTAACTGTACGAACAGCATTCCAGGAAATCGTCAGTTCACTGGCTTTCCACTTTATCTCATTAGACAGAGTAAAGGTAAACCATAACTTGGAGCAAGACTTGTATGGTTACCTTCTCTTCCGAATCAACTCAAGCACTGCTATTCGTGCCAATATTTCATTAGCAAACTTGAAGTCTGAAGGATGTTCTTACATGAGGCAAGTTTGGATTTAAAATCGACATTTTCTACATAAATCAAGACTTCATATTTCACATGTTAAAGTAGTAATATAATTTTTGTAACTTACTAGTATACGTACCATTAAAAAATGACAGAACAAGTATGCCCACCCCAGAGTATATACCCTAATCTCACACTTTATAGATAAGTGAATTAAATAAATTATGCAAACTCAAAGTTAACCAATAGAAAGGCAGAAAAGTGGAGTTTAGGCAGTCAAACATTGTGAGCCAATCGAAAATAAGATCAGAAGAATCTGTAGAGTATTCATTAAATAATTATTATTGATAAAAATCAATTTGAATAATGGTATAGAAAAGCCAGTGCATTTTTATTAACACTGTGTTCAAAAAATCAATGGTTTTTGTGCCATGTTACTTACAATGAAAATATTACCTAATATTGTTGTTAATCTATGTATTGAAAGTATAGAATGAAATATATAAACAACAATACTGGAAAAGTATTTTCGATTTCTTAACTTACAGTCTCTTTTGATTAACGTTTTTGTTATTAACGTGTTGTGGTAGAAAATATCTTAATTCAGAAGCAATTTAAAATAAAAAGTTTAATATTGAATCAATATTAAATCGATAAATGTTATGCACTTCACTCTAAGTTATGTGATCCCTCACTATGTCTTTACTTTAGACTTGTTATACCAACACTTACTACACCTACAAGGTTTCATGACAACCATGACCCCTTTTCATCCCATCAATTAAATCATAATGGGCAAACAAATATCGAATTGTTGAATCTGGATAAATACATTTTGGCTTTTATGACTCCTTCTCTTTTGAGAAATCAAGTTTGAAATGACTTGACTTGTAATGGCTGTTATAGAGGTTATATTACATTTGAGAACATGTTTATCATAAGAAATAAGTCCTACCTAGTTCAAAACCCTAGGCCACTGTTTATAAAACTTTATAATTTTTGTAGCATTTTGGAAAGCTTATATATGTCATACCTGTCATGAATAACAAATTAAAAGTTGTTTTATATTAAAACAAAACTCACTCTTTCAAAGTTAATATTATTTTAAAAACAAAACAATGCTATCTTCTACAATGTTAATATTTCACTTCACTCAGAACACTTTTAGTTTTTGCAATGCTAATATCATTTTTGCTCAAGGCTTTGTTATCCTCTGCAAGGCTAAAACTGTCCTCACTCAGAGAATTGTTGGCTTCTCCATTATTAAAATTGTTCCTACTTATAATGTTTATCTTCTACAGTGTTAAGATTTTCCTCATTCAGGACATTGTTGTTTTCTACAAGGTTAATATTGTTCTTATTCATTGAATTGAATTGTTATCTTCTATATTATTAATATTGTTCCCACTCAGAGCATTTTAGCTTTAACAATGTTAAGATTGTTTTTATTTCAATCATTGGTGAGTGGAGACCATATGATCAATCAAATGTGGACTTTTTAGAGCTAACAGCAATTTAAATCATGAGAGGACGTGGAAGGTTTATCCTAGGAAATGTTTTAATGTGAATAGTTACTTACTGATTAAGTTAGCAGAACGATTTCTTGTCAACAGTTATGAATATTATGACACTACTGAACCATTTCTTGTCAACAGTTATGAATATTACACACTACTGAACCATTTCTTGTCAACAGTTGTGAATATTATGACACTACTGAACCATTTCTCGTCAACAGTTGTGAATATTATGACACTACTGAACCATTTCTCGTCAACAGTTGTGAATATTATGACACTACTGAACCATTTCTCGTCAACAGTTGTGAATATTATGACACTACTGAACCATTTCTTGTCAACAGTTGTGAATATTATGACACTACTGAACCATACCATTTCTCGTCAACAGTTGTGAATATTATGACACTACTGAACCATTTCTCGTCAACAGTTGTGAATATTATGACACTACTGAACCATTTCTCGTCAACAGTTGTGAATATTACGACACTACTGAACCATTTCTCGTCAACAGTTGTGAATATTACGACACTACTGAACCATTTCTCGTCAACAGTTGTGAATATTACGACACTACTGAACCATTTCTCGTCAACAGTTGTGAATATTACGACACTACTGAACCATTTCTCGTCAACAGTTGTGAATATTACGACACTACTGAACCATTTCTCGTCAACAGTTGTGAATATTACGACACTACTGAACCATTTCTCGTCAACAGTTGTGAATATTACGACACTACTGAACCATTTCTCGTCAACAGTTGTGAATATTACGACACTACTGAACCATTTCTCGTCAACAGTTGTGAATATTACGACACTACTGAACCATTTCTCGTCAACAGTTGTGAATATTACGACACTACTGAACCATTTCTCGTCAACAGTTGTGAATATTACGACACTACTGAACCATTTCTCGTCAACAGTTGTGAATATTACGACACTACTGAACCATTTCTCGTCAACAGTTGTGAATATTACGACACTACTGAACCATTTCTCGTCAACAGTTGTGAATATTACGACACTACTGAACCATTTCTCGTCAACAGTTGTGAATATTACGACACTACTGAACCATTTCTCGTCAACAGTTGTGAATATTACGACACTACTGAACCATTTCTCGTCAACAGTTGTGAATATTATGACACTACTGAACCATTTCTCGTCAACAGTTGTGAATATTATGACACTACTGAACCATTTCTCGTCAACAGTTGTGAATATTATGACACTACTGAACCATTTCTCGTCAACAGTTGTGAATATTACGACACTACTGAACCATTTCTCGTCAACAGTTGTGAATATTACGACACTACTGAACCATTTCTTGTCAACAGTTGTGAATATTACGACACTACTGAACCATTTCTTGTCAACAGTTGTGAATATTACGACACTACTGAACCATTTCTTGTCAACAGTTGTGAATATTATGACACTACTGAACCATTTCTTGTCAACAGTTGTGAATATTATGACACTACTGAACCATTTCTTGTCAATAGTTATGAATATTATGACACTACTGAACTGTTGATCATAATTGCCTGTAAAGACTGACATAGATATCTTCCTTGTCAGATTTGCCAACCACCTCGTGTCTCTCAGCAAAGGCTGTATGTTATACTTGAAACTGACTCTTGATCTCATTGAGAAAGGCCACCTGGTTGTAAAAAGTAGCAGTTATAAAGTTCTTCCTGTGAGCATCTGTGAATTATATCTGCTTTGTTTCAACCTGAAGTTCACGACCATCCAATCTTTTGATAGGGTGAGAACAACTTGGATAGGTTCTATTCTACTTTTAAGTTCTATTCTGCATTTACTCTCTTGTGTTTTGTTAGTTATTTGTAATACAGTAGTTAAATTTACAGCTGATGTAAATATTCACAACTTATTTCATACTTACTTCTTTTAACTGAGAATTCTGTTGTATTGAGTTTAGAAAAGCCAAAGGGTAGATAAACATAAAATGTGCCATAGTTGGGATAAAAATAGTATTATGTTAGATGTGCTACAAATAGAGCACGATACGTATCAAACTGTAACACCTGTATCCAACTATAACACATTGTGTATCCAATTAAAATGCATGTATACAACTAGAACAAAGATATATCCAATAAGAACACAGGAGCATCCGACTATAAGACAGGTGTGTCCAACTAGAACGCAAGTGTAGCCAACTAATACGGAAGGTAGCCAATTGCTAGTAGACTTGAGCAAGGCATTTTCTTCCTATTACACACAATAATTTATCCTCAGACGAATATTACGCAAAATATTTTAGCCGCTAATTTTTAAACACATGATTTACAATTAGAAATTAAGCACAAAATTATATTAAACATTTTTTAATATTTTATAGAAAATAATCAGAATCAAAATGCCTTTTCCGCACACGTTATGCCCCTAAATGACTGAGAATTCCAACAAGAACCTGTTTCCTATAAATGACAAAAATAATTCCACTCCTTGTTTGTAGTTTTTCTTGTATAAAATACAAATAGCAAAGGACTAAAATAATTTATTTTGCAATTTTTAACAAGTGTATCGCATACAATTTCACAATTATTTATATGTTAATATACTGTGATGTATAAAAGTGGAATGATTGGTCTGTTGGTAAATCTGATCATACGTTGTCAGATTTTAATAAGTATTTATCTTGCATCTGATTAAGGAACTTGTGAAACAAGGATACATCACTTACACGTTTTCATTTTTGACATAGATCATCAATTTCTACTTCATCTCAGGTTCCTGATATAGTTAATAATTCTAGAAGGACGTGGTAAAATTCTATTGTATACTCATTTGGTATCGTTATAAAGGTGACCAGCCTACTTCAGTGTTGTCTAGCTGCCTTGTCTCCTCTCACTTCCCTCGAGCTGTACCACACCATCAATGCAGGAATTCTGCATCAGCCCATCACATGGCAAAAGTTTCTTCAACGACTGGACATTTTGACCACTAGCAACTTTCTGATAGTTCGACGAGACAAAACACTCATGTTTACCCATCCTTCTCTGAGAGAGTGGCTGATCCGCAGAGAACATAACGAAGGAACAAAATTCCTCTGTGATGTCAGGTATCTTAATAAAACATCTCCTGGTGACACAGCATGACAGTTTATTACAAGCTAACAGTCTTAACAAAGCATTCCCTGGTGACAAAGCATGATGGCTTATTACAAGCTACCAGTCTTAATAAAACATTTCCTGGTGACAGAATATGACATATTATTGCAAGCTAACAATGTTAATAAAACATCCCCTGGTGACACAGCATGACGTATTATTACAAGCTAACAGTCTCAATAAAACATCCCCTGGTGACACAACATGAAGGTTTATTACAAGCTAACAGTTTTGAATACATTATTCTATCCTTTTTTACATAGTTAAGTATTCAACTCAAAATTACTTATCATTAATCTAATCTTATGAGTCAGATAACTGTAAAACACCAGCAAGTCAAAATTTACAGTTATAAGACAACCTAGTGTATAACTTAGCAATGCTTGTACACCCTGTTTCTAGCATCATTATACCTTTTTATAGTAATGCAACTTTCTCAACAAATGTATCCTAATTTATATCTTTTTTTTTGTAAAGATCAGTTAATAGCCTAAATTTGCAGTTTTATTATAATTATGAATCAGGATAATAAACAGATTGTTGAACGAGTTGATATTTTTTATTATCCTATTGTTTAGAACTGGACATGCACTGATAAGTTTTCGTCTCAGCCGAATGGAAGCTCCACTTGGTCCAAATAGCTGTTTAGAGTTTGGCCACCACGTCTTGAAGGCTCATGTTTACAAATCGATGGGTCGAGACATGCCCCAGGGAATCCTCACTCGTGATCTGCAAGCACTGTGGATTTATTACAGCACGCATGACCTGTCGAGGGGTTTGTGTGCAGTGAGAAATGTGTACAATCCAAATGTTAAGGTGAGATGCAGCTTGTAACAAAACACTGAACTTCAAAGCACGGTTAGTGTAATAGTATTTCTGCTGTTGTTTGTTCTTAAGCACAAATATACACAAGGGTCTGTCTGTGCTGTGCCCATTATTAAAACCCAATTTTTAGCATTATAAGCCTTCGGGGTTACCACTGAGTCACTGGGCTGGTGGGCTTGCCTTGGTGAAGTTTGTTTATTCATCCAACACCTTAGTAATTTGAAAGAAAACAAACTGAAAATTATCCAAGTACTTGAAGCTATTATAAAACCAAACTCATGATTTCAGTTATCAGAGCAAGGTACATGATTATCCAAGACATAAAACTAGATTACCAAAGTTAAATGCCTTAAGATTAAGAAGGTTCACAAAAGTTTGTTTTCCTCATCTTTATTTATCATAATATTTATAATTGTTTTTAAAAAAAATCAATATTCCTAAATTTTTTGTAAGATAAGCAGAGTGCACAAAGTCTATAATTTGTCCTCTGGTGGTCAGTGCTAAGTTTACAAACATTGCTAAAATCCAGGGTTCATTCACTGCAGAAGCAGATTGCACAAAGTCCATTGTGTAAATTTTAATTGCACTGAAATAAATAACTTTTATAATCTAGTTTAAAGATAATTTAGTTATTCCTATTCTGATATGCAATAATTTCAAAACTGGTTCTTATAAAACTCAGTAAAGTTTCTGAACTGAGTTGCTGAATTGACAAAAGAAAACTATTCCTCTTGATAGCAAGGGTTCCTTCTGCTACAGGGAAAATTATGTGTCACACTCTTGTTCTTGTCTTCTGTGGAACATGTTATTAATGACTATCATTTTTGTTTTTACATTATCTTTCTAAATAAGCAAACATTTTATTTCATAAGGTTTCACTTAAAAACTTTTCATTCTTAGGTCAGTCGTTTGTTGCTACTCGCTGGAGCAGATCCTAACAGTAGAACCAATCAGTTGGATGAAGCTCCCCTTGTTGTTGCTGCTGTCCACCAGGGGCAAATAGGCATGGTTTCACTTTTATTGGAGTTTGGAGCAGACATTAATGGCGTGACATCAACTGGACTGAGTCCTCTGAGCACAGCCTGCAAACAGGGATCTTTAGAGATTATCCATCTTCTGCTGGCTAAAGGTGCCAAGGTAGGCCATTGCACGTCCAACTGGTTTATCTCGGTTTGATGCAAGTGATTTAATTAGCCAAACTTATCATAATCATTATTGATATGTGGTTGAAAATGCTCCTTTTTTCTAAACATTTACAAGGAATGCACTTTTCTCTACATTCGGTTATTTAATCTATACGTGTGACCTCATGAGTGTTCTTAGATTAGGCTTGGTAAGTGTAACGACAAAAACAATACTGATTTAATCTGACACACAGATAAACCAACTCGACAAGAGCGGAAGATGTGCACTGGTGCATGCTGCCATGAATGGTCACTTGGAAGTGATCAAAAGACTTACAAAGTTTGGATGGACTGGAGGTCCTGGACTGGAAACAACAGCTCAGCAAGCCTTTGTTTCAGCAGCACAGAACAGTCGCATAGATGTAGGTGTTTGTATCCCCTCTTTTACCTTCCAAAAATTTCATTTCCTGTAAGATGCACTGCTTGCAATATTTCTTTCTTTGATTTAAAGCCGTGCTTATTGTTTGTAACATCTCTTTTAAGCTTTGATTAGAATGAAATGTTACTTTAATTCACTTTCGCTGCACTTTTCTTCCTATGTTCTATTCATCCAACTGAAACTAACTGAAATTTGACAAGTAAAATATCTTAAGAATAAATCATGTGACACAGCAATTAACCAGTAATAGTGCACATCAGAATACTGAAAATGAAAAATAAAACATTCCACAGACAAGCCAAACCACACTGTAATTAATCCAGTAAAACCTTGTAAAGAAAGATTTAACCAAACTGTAAATAATCCAGTAAAACCTTGTAAAGAAAAGTTCAGCCACACTGGAATAATTCAATAGTCTCATAAAAACAACTGAAATCACACTGCAGATAATCAGTAACATCTTGTAAAGACAAAACGAAGAAATCTGTGATTACCCATAATCATCCAATAAAGTTAACTCATACCAAATGGCCAATTAATTAATTATTTATTAAAGTCTGATAAAGGCAAGTCAAACTACATGGCCTACTAGTTAATCATTAAAGTATGGAAAAGTGAAGTCACTCCACATTGCCAATTAATTAAACATTAGAGTCTGGAAAAGTGAAATCAAACCACATGGCCAATTCATCAATCATTAAATTCTGGAAAATTGAAGTCAAACCACATGGTGAATTAATTAATAATTGAAATCTGGTAAAGTGAAGTCAAACCAAAGGACCAATTAATTAATTATTTATCAAAGTCTGATAAATGCAAGTCAAACTACATGGCCTACTAGTTAATCATTAAAGTATGGAAAAATGAAGTCACACCACATTGCCAATTAATTAAACATTAGAGTCTGGAAAAGTGAAATCAAACCACATGGCCAATTCATCAATCATTAAATTCTGGAAAATTGAAGTCAAACCACATGGTGAATTAATTAATAATTGAAGTCTGGTAAAGTGAAGTCAAACCAAACGACAATTAATTAATTATTTATCAAAGTCTGATAAATGCAAGTCAAACTACATGGCCTACTAGTTAATCATTAAAGTATGGAAAAATGAAGTCACACCACATTGCCAATTAATTAAACATTAAGAGTCTGGAAAAGTGAAATCAAACCACATGGCCAATTCATCAATCATTAAATTCTGGAAAATTGAAGTCAAACCACATGGTGAATTAATTAATAATTGAAGTCTGGTAAAGTGAAGTGAAACCAAACGACCAATTAATTAATTATTTATCAAAGTCTGATAAATGCAAGTCAAACTACATGGCCTACTAGTTAATTATTAAGGTCTAATAAAGTGAAGTCACACCACATGGCCAATTACTTAAACATTAAAGTCTGGAAAATTAAAATCAAACCACGTTGCCAATTAATTAAACATTAAAGTCGGCAAAGGTGAAGTCAAACCACATGGCCAATTAATTAATCATTAAAGTCTAGAAAAGTAAAGTCAAACCCCAAGGCCAATTAATTAAATATTAAAGTCTGGAAAAGTGAAGTCAAATCATATGGCCAATTCATCAATCATTAAAGTTTGGAAAAGTAAAGTCAAACCACATGACCAATTAATTAATCATAAAAGTCTGGAAAAGTTAAGTCAAACCACATGACCAATTAATTAATCATAAAAGTCTGGAAAAGTTAAGTCAAACCACATGACCAATTAATCAATCATTAAAGTCTGGAAAAATGAAGTCAAACCACATGGTCAACTAGTTAATTATTGAAATCTGGAAAAGTGAAGTCAAAAAATGCAGTAATTAGTCAGTAACAGTAAAGCCTGTTACTGAATTAGATATTTCAGTACTTAGATCCATAAGTTTTTGTTTGGGATGTAAATCTCCTGACACTAATTTTCGAGAAGTTACTTTGTTAATTATAAATAATTTATATTTTATGGACTCTTATCATAAGGCTTGCATGTTGAATATTATTTTTATTTCAGGTATGTAAGTTCATGTCGAATATCATCTTTACTTCAGGTATGTCATTACATGTTGGACATCATTTTTATTTCAGGTATGTCAGTTCATGTTGGACATCATTTTTATTTCAGGTATGTAAGTTCATGTCGAATATCATCTTTACTTCAGGTATGTCAGTTCATGTTGGACATCATTTTTATTTCAGGTATGTAAGTTCATGTCGAATATCATCTTTACTTCAGGTATGTCAGTTCATGTTGGACATCATTTTTATTTCAGGTATGTCAGTTCATGTTGGATATCATTTTTATTTCAGGTATGTAAGTTCGTGTCGAATATCATCTTTACTTCAGGTATGTCATTACATGTTGGACATCATTTTTATTTCAGGTATGTAAGTTCGTGTCGAATATCATCTTTACTTCAGGTATGTCATTACATGTTGGACATCATTTTTATTTCAGGTATGTCAGTTCATGTTGGACATCATTTTTATTTCAGGTAAGTTCATGTCGAATATCATCTTTACTTCAGGTATGTCAGTTCATGTTGGACATCATTTTTATTTCAGGTATGTCAGTTCATGTTGGACATCATTTTTATTTCAGGTATGTCAGTTCATGTTGGACATCATTTTTATTTCAGGTATGTAAGTTCGTGTCGAATATCATCTTTACTTCAGGTATGTCATTCCATGTTGGACATCATTTTTATTTCAGGTATGTAAGTTCGTGTCGAATATCATCTTTACTTCAGGTATGTCATTACATGTTGGACATCATTTTTATTTCAGGTATGTCAGTTCATGTTGGACATCATTTTTATTTCAGGTATGTAAGTTCATTTCGAATATCATCTTTACTTCAGGTATGTCAGTTCATGTTGGACATCATTTTTATTTCAGGTATGTAAGTTCGTGTCGAATATCATCTTTACTTCAGGTATGTCATTCCATGTTGGACATCATTTTTATTTCAGGTATGTAAGTTCGTGTCGAATATCATCTTTACTTCAGGTATGTCATTCCATGTTGGACATCATTTTTATTTCAGGTATGTAAGTTCGTGTCGAATATCATCTTTACTTCAGGTATGTCATTCCATGTTGGACATCATTTTTATTTCAGGTATGTAAGTTCGTGTCAAATATCATCTTTACTTCAGGTATGTCATTACATGTTGGACATCATTTTTATTTCAGGTATGTAAGTTCGTGTCGAATATCATCTTTACTTCAGGTATGTCATTCCATGTTGGACATCATTTTTATTTCAGGTATGTAAGTTCGTGTCGAATATCATCTTTACTTCAGGTATGTCATTACATGTTGGACATCATCTTTACTTCAGGTATGTCAGTTCATGTTGGATATCATTTTTATTTCAGGTATGTAAGTTCATGTTGAGTATGGCTGAAGTGAATATAAATGCTACCGATGACCTAACAGGCCAGACTGCCCTTACTGCAGCCTGTTTTGCAGGGCACGTTAAAGTCTGCGAGTTTCTTCTGAGACATGATGCATCTGTATTTGCTATCAACTCCCAGGGGGAGCCACCACTGATCTGTGCAGTAATAGCTGGCCACTGGAAGCTAGTGGAAGTTTTACTAAATCATAATGCCACGTTAGAAGAAACTAATAACAGAGGTTGCACTGCTTTGATGATAGCAGCTAAAGAAGGCCACCTGGGAATTCTGGAACTTCTTCTGTCTAAAGGTGGGACACATGATATATAACAAGTAATTTTAAATCTTACTGGAGGATAGCAGTTCGTACAAAGGAAACAGCAGTAGCTGTTATTTTATCTGCTAAAACTCTTGCAAGTTTGTAGAAAGTAGAAACATCCCCGTAAAACAGTAAAAACTGTCTTTACAGATGGCAAAGGGGGCTTTTAAAATCAACAAAAGGGTCAGTTACTGCTTTTCGTGCGAGTCAAGCACATAGTTGTTTTTTAATGGACTTTAACATTCACACAAAACTTCATAGTTGTGTATTTTTATGGTCGTGAACAAGCATTTTTTTTTTTTTGTAAAAACAACTTTGAACTAAACAAATTTTGGAACATTGTTTAACCAATTCTCTCTACTGAAATTACACAATCCTGTTTTTCTCTATTTACCAGGTGCCAGTGTTAATGCCACAGACAACCAAGGTATGAATGCCCTCTGCTGGGCATGTTCCAGAGGTCAACTAGAAGTAGTTCAAATTCTCTTAAGTCACGGGTCTGATGTCCATCATACTGACAAACATGAACAAACACCACTAGAGTTGGCAGCCACTCAAGGAGATCCGGTTATTGTACGTTAAGTGTGTTTACAGTAAACATATTTATTGAAACCGATATGGACACACACACACATAAGAACTTTGTAGAACAGACCAAACACAGGCTCCATCTACCTTCAGTTATGGCGTCCTGTCACAGTTTACGTATGGAGCACAGTCCCTAATTTCGAACCACAGCTGACTGGGAAGCGACCACCCAGTAACAACGAAACCTCATTTTAACGAGTTATAAAACATATTATTTCAAGTTCAATATCTTCATTAATTAGAATTTATATTTTTATGATTAATCATTTACAATCTATATAAGTGATTGATCTAGTTTTAAATCACGTTAATGGTAATAACTGTTACCTAACCTGCTGTTTATCTCATGCATCATAAAATATTTAAATTATGTATTAAATTCTCCCACTACGAGATTTATTAGTCACCTGAACTTCCATTAGATGTTTCCAGTATCATAGAGGTCGCTTTAAATTATTTTCAAGTTTAAATTTACTTAGAGCGAAACGTTTTTAATTGAGTCAAGCAGTGAAGAAAGTGTGTGCCATGTAACTAAACCGACATGATATCCAAAACAAAGATTAGTTGTTGTTTTGAATTAAGCACAAAGCTACACAATGGGCTATCTGTGCTCTGCCCACCATGGGTATCGAAACCCGGATTTTAGCGTGTAAGTCCGCAGACATACCGCTGAGCCACTGGGGGGCACAAAGATTATTGTATGAGTGGTTAGTATTATTAGTGTTTATTATAATAATGTTTAGTATACTAGTTTTTACCATACGTATTTAATATACAATTGTTGATTTAATATTTCAATGAGATAAAATATAATTACAACTCGTCAAAAACTAAACATGTCTCTCTCTCTGTAACGGGGGCCTGGCATGGCCAAGCGCGTTAAGGCGTGCGCTTCGTAATCTGAGGATCGCGGGTTCGCGCCCGAGTCGCGCTAAACATGCTCGCCCTCCCAGCCGTGGGGGTGTATAATGTGACGGTCAATCCCACTGTTCGTTGGTAAAAGAGTAGCCCAAGAGTTGGCGGTGGGTGGTGATGACTAGCTGTCTTCCCTCTAGTCTTACACTGCAAAATTACGGACGGCTAGCACAGATAGCCCTCGAGTAGCTTTGTGCAAAATTCCAAAACAAACAAACAAACTTTCTGTAATTAAAACCAATTTATTATTGATTGAGTGTACAGCAATGATAAACTACATTTTTCACGAGTTAACGACTGTGGTTTCTACAGATTGAATGTTATGAATGTTCTTTGCCATCTTTAGATTCAACTGTTACTAGACAAAGGTGCCTCAACAACTCGTGGAAATATGAGATCTATGGACAGAGCAGTGGCCTGTAATAATGTGGATGCTGTGTCATGCTTTCTCCAGAAAGGAACCAAACTAGGTAAGCAGTTTTGTCTCAGCTCGCTTAGGTTTAAGAAAGAACAGATTAGATTCAGTCCTGCAATATTACCAGCAAAAATCTTTAAACAGTGTTAAGTGTTCTTTTGTCATAACTTTTCCTCTGTTATAAGTTATGAATGCCATGGCCTATATTTTGACAGGAATCATTGTTATTGCTGTGTTTTCTTTGTGATGTATCATAATTCTGCAGAGAAAGGAGGAGAAAATATGACTTGTGTGCAAAACATAAAATATTAACATTATGAAATCACACGATCTTTTTTTAAATACTTTAAATGGAGGTAAAATTAAATCTATATTTTCATTGCTAACCAACTTGCTTTAAACAAGCCTCTCTCTAATTTGATGGCTCTTCCTCATGTTTAGAAATAAAGTGCTATGGAAAGAGTAGATGGATGCCAAGAGTCTCTTATGGACTTTTACCTCTTGAGCATTAGTACAACTGAATGAAATCTGATGAAATGCCTATAATGTTTCAAACACATCTTAATTACTAAAAACTTATAGAAGTTTGAAACGCAATAAACAAGTTTAAAAGAACAATGATAGAGTCATAAGTGAGGATGATCAACAATAGAGTAATCAGTGAGGATCTTCAAGGTCCTGGCCTTTTGAACAACAATAGTCATCAGTGAGGATGATTAACAATAGAGTCATAAGTGAGGATGATCAACAATAGAGCCATCAGTGAGAATCTCCAAGGTCCTGGCCTTTTGATCAACAATAGAGTCATCAGTGAGGATCTTCAAGGTCCTGTCCTTTTGCCCCAAAATTTTCCCCTTTTTTATTATAAAACAACTGGCAGCATCTATGAAAATATATATCTGATTTTACACCTTGTTTTCAGTGAACTTTTAAGAAAAAAACAACAGGTTTCACCATTAAAACGAATAACACACGGGGACTTGTAGGTCTTCACCATATGTGCTTAGTTACAGCAAAGCCAGATTGGGCTATCTGATTTGTCCATCAAGGAAGAACCCTTGGTTTTAGTTTTGCAAGTCCAAAGATTTACTGCTGTCCTACAGGTGTTTACAGTAAAAAAAAGTTGTTTACATACTATTAAAGGTTAATGTGTAAGAATATACTTCTTTGTTTTTAAATTGTCAAAATGGTTATGAGACCAGTTAAATAAAAATCAGTTTTTGCACCCCCTCATGACAAAATGTAAGCCATAATTCCGAATTATGTAACATCAATTTGGCATCCCTCCCCGATGCTGTGCCCAGGGACAGATGTAATCCATTTTCCCCCTAGCTACACCACTGCCTGCCCTACGATGTTTTAAGTGTTCCTTTTGTAAATGAGCCATTTATCTTTAATACTCTCTACAAGAACACACCTATTCTGTCCTAAGTGATGACATATTGCGTTCAAGACTGAAGTCAAAATTAGATGTATTGCATCTGTTTCTGATTATCAGATATTAACGATTTCATGTATTATAATTTTGTACACCAGGACCTCAGACCTGGTCCATGGCTGAAGGGAAAACAGAAGTTTTGCACGTGTTGCTAAGAAAGTTATTGGATGATGGGACAACTTTATATAAAGTAAGTTTGTTTGTTCTAAGAAGATAAGATGAAACTAAATAAATCTTTCTGTGTAAACTGACGTAACACACTGGCATTAAAGCCCCGGGCATGGTCCTCAGAAAGGTATTGTTCATTTGAGACATCATGAAATATTTCTTATATGATTTGTCACAGTTTCAGCCATTTTGGGGAAGGGGTTAATTTCTGTTAAACAGGTAAGAATTAAAAATGAGGTTCATCAAATAAGTTTGTAATTGTTTTGGTCATTAGTCTTGTGTCCATGTTCTAAAGATCATTAGTCTTGTGTCCATGTTCTAAAGACCATTAGTCTTGTGTCCATGTTCTAAAGACCATTAGTCTTGTGTCCATGTTCTAAAGATCATTAGTCTTGTGTCCATGTTCTAAAGATCATTAGTCTTGTGTCCGTGTTCTAAGGATCATTAGTCTTGTGTCCGTGTTCTAAAACTGTTCTAAAGAACTTAATTGTATTGATGTGAACATGTGCAAGATTCTACGTGTTCACAACCCCTTTAGGAACTAACTCGCTGCAGAAGTTTTATCCATTGAGGTCTTAAAATGAAATATTCCTGTTTTTTTCTATTCTTTACGGGTTTTTTAAAGGCTGTTGTGCCTTTTTAACTGGTGCTGCTTAAGACAAAATAGAAGTAACTTTTTCCAGGCTGAGATCTGAAACGTGTGTTTTAATATGAAACCGTAGAGAGGTAGGCTTAAGGAAGCAGCTCATCGCTACCAGTATGGACTGAGGAAATTTCCACCGGAAGAGAGCGTGGCACGAGATTACCAGCCCACCTTTCGCCAGCTCAAGTTCCAGTTTTTAGTCACACTCTCTGGCTGTAAGAGGAAAATAAAAGTACGTTGATTCACTGGTAAAATAAGAAACTGGTCTTAAAACCACTCTTGATATTTTATAAACTCTATTTTAATCATTGTAATATTAATTCTGGCCCGGCATTGCGTTCGACTCGTAATCTGAGGGTCGCGGGTTCGAATCTTCGTCGCACCAACCATGCTCGCCCTTTAAATAATGGGGGCGTTATAATGTTACTGTCAACCCCACTATTCGTTGGTAAAAGAGTAGCCCAAGAGTTGGCGGTGGGTGGTGATGACTAGCTGCCTTCCCTCTAGTCTTACGCTGCTAAATTAGGGAAGGCTTGTGCAGATAGCTCTCGCGTAGCTTTGCGGGAAATTCAAAACAAAGCAAACCAAAACAATAATACGAAGCTCAGGAAGGTTGGTATTACCACTTTTACCAAAATAAAGTAGTGTTAAAAGTGTAATACCCATACCAGTTGTCCTCAAATACATTTTTTTTACTTTAAGTTGGTTTCTCGTCATCACGAAATACAGAATTTATATATTATAAATTTTATTCATATCCATTTAATAATATATCAGTACGTTGTTAATAGATGGCGTTAATGCGTAGACTAGAAAAAGTTAATTTTGTGTGTGTATGTAAATATGTATAATTGTTTTATATTTCTGTTATTCTGATTGAAAGCATAAATTAGTAGGAGGTTTTAATTATGTGTTATTGTTTCAAAGGACTATGATTCTGCTATAGAGACAGCGGAAAGAGCGGTAGAAGTTAACCCTAAAGCATTTGAGGGGTATTATGCAAGAGCACGTGCCAAACAAGAATCCGGGTAAGTGCCAATCTTTTTACAGTTTCATATCTTTAGTGATTAATGTGTATTATAATAAATAAATGCCTTTACATTTAACAAGAACTTCTGTAGCTAGACGAGGGGCTGTTTCGTACACTTTAATATAAGGGGTTGTTGTTCTGTACACTCCAATATTTGGGGTTCTATTAAGTTTGAGTCACCCGCTAAGATAGCTGTAAGTATTTGTATTTACAACGCTAAAATTAAGTGCTCGGTGAATATAACAAATTGCCCAATGTGACTTTGCTATAAAAACAAAACTCATACGTTTGAGAACTTAAACATACATATGTCCAAATACAACATAAGTAGAAACCACATACATATCTCCAAATACAACAGAAGTAGAAACCACATACATGTGTCCAAATACAACATAAGTAGAAACCACATACATGTGTCCAAATACAACAAAAGTAGAAACCACATACACGTGTCCAAATACAACAGAAGTAGGAACAACATACATGTCTCCAAATACAATAGAAGTAGAAACCACATACATATGTCCAAATACAACAGAAGTAGAAACCACATACATATGTCCAAATACAACAGAAGTAGACACCACATACATATGTCCAAATACAACAGAAGTAGAAACCACATACATATGTCCAAATACAACAGAAGTAGAAACCACATACATATATCCAAATACAATAGAAGTAGAAATGACATACATATGTACAAATACAACAGAAGTAGGAACCACGTACATATCTCCAAATACAATAGAAGTAGAAACCACATACATATGTCCAAATACAACAGAAGTAGAAACCACATACATATGTCCAAATACAACAGAAGTAGAAACCACATACATATGTCCAAATACAACAGAAGTAGACACCACATACATATGTCCAAATACAACAGAAGTAGAAACCACATACATATGTCCAAATACAACAGAAGTAGAAACCACATACATATATCCAAATACAATAGAAGTAGAAATGACATACATATGTACAAATACAACAGAAGTAGGAACCACATACATGTCTCCAAATACAATAGAAGTAGAAACCACATACATATGTCCAAATACAACAGAAGTAGAAACCACATACATATGTCCAAATACAACAGAAGTAGAAACCACATACATATGTCCAAATACAACAGAAGTAGACACCACATACATATGTCCAAATACAACAGAAGTAGAAACCACATATATATGTCCAAATACAACAGAAGTAGAAACCACATACATATATCCAAATACAATAGAAGTAGAAATCACATACATATGTACAAATACAATGGAAGTAGAAACCACATATATATGTACAAATACAATGGAAGTAGAAACCACATACATATGTCCAAATACAATAGAAGTAGAAACCACATATGTATGTCCAAGTAAAATAGAAGTAAAAACCACATATGTATGTCCAAATACAATAGAAGTAGAAACCCTTGTAACCAGAGCACTTTCGAAAGGTGAATCTTTCCTCTTTAGGAGCAATCTGAAAAAATACAACAAACAGCATTTGTTTCTTTGAAGCATCAGATTATCTGTAATAACAAGGAAAGCTTCGTGTCAATAGATTAGAATGTATCTGTGGCTACTTATTATCTGTAATAACAAGGAAAGTTCCATGTTATTAGATTGGAATGTATCTGTGATTATTTACTGTCTGTAATAACAAGGAAAGTTTCATGTTATTAGATTGGAATGTATCTGTGGTTACTTATTATCTGTAATAACAAGGAAAGTTCCATGTTATTAGATTGGAATGTATCTGTGGTTACTTATTATCTGTAATAACAAGGAAAGTTTCATGTTATTAGATTGGAATGTATTTGTGATTAGAAGATCGAACAAAATAAATAGAAAACAGTAAAAGAAGGTGTAAGACAGATATTGTGATATTGCTGCACCCATTATATGGTATTCGTATCTACATCACACTCACGTTGGGTACAAATGTATTTTTTACTATTTCAGTAAGTAGTGTTCTCATTTAGTTGGACAAACACAACTTTATTATTTTCATTCGAACTTTCAAAGCATTGTTTCAAAGCATCCAGTAGTAAACTGTCTTAATTATCGCATAACATTTAACACGTACTAAATTATTTATGAAATATTAATTTTTTTTGGTGTTATTCACTTAAGGCCGTGCTTTTGTCTACCTGTAGGTTGTTGTTTATTTGTTGTTGTTGTTGTTTAGAATTAAGCACAAAGCAACACAAAGGGTTATCTGTGCTGTGCCCACCACGGGTATCGAAACCCGGATTTTAGCGTGTAAGTCCGCAGACTACCGCTGAGCCACTGGGGGGTCTACCTGTAGGAAGAAAGCTACTAGGTTGTGTGAAGTTTATGAAGTCAACAATTTTGGCACTTAAGCGATATATTGAAGTTATGGCTTTCCAGTATTTTCATTGAAAATAACCAGTCACGTGGGTAGCACAAGTCGCCCTCGTAAATCTAATGCTACCGATTTAACTAAGTAACATGAATTGTATTCATCCACTTGCCAAATCTCAGAACAGCCTCAGATCTAACTCTCCAGTGAATGATAACCGTTCATTGGAATATGTATAATTCACACACACACTGTGATTTTGTTTCAATACAGATTATTCATTGTGATTTTTCCAGTCTTCTTTATTTCTCGTGGCTCAGTTAGTCAGAGGAAAAAAAAATTACTTCACACTAAATATCTTGACGAATTTCATGTTATTTCGTCTCCTTATTTTGTCTCTTATTAGAAATCAATAACAATATCACAGTGTTTCAAAACGGACGTTGTTTGTACAAACCAATAACATATTCTCCAGAACCAGACAAAACAGGCGTTGTTTGTACAAGCATATAACATATTGCCCAGAACCAGACAAAACGGACGTTGTTTGTACAAACCAATAACATATTCCACAGAACTAGAAAAACTTGCTCACTTATAACCTGAAACTTATCTTCACTTTCTTGAAAATGTTTTTATATAACGAGTAGTGAAACGCTTTCCTCTTACAAACGATAACACAAATGAATTAAAGTAAGAAGCTTTCCTTTTACAAACGTCTACACAAATTAAAGTAAAAATCCTTCATTGTACAATCACCAACACAAATATATCAAAGTAAAAAGCTTTCCTCTTACAAACGTCTACACAAATTAAAGTAAAAATCCTTCATTGTACAATCACCAACACAAATATATCAAAGTAAAAAGCTTTCCTCTTACAAACGTCTGCACAAATTAAAGTAAAAATCCTTCATTGTACAATCACCAAAACAAATATATCAAAGTAAAAACTTTCCTCACCCACGTATTTATTATATCTTTGACAGAGCAATCTACTCAAAGTACTGTCCAATCACATGCACTGTAAACAGTTCACTCTTGTTGGTAGATGTGTGACACCAACATGTGAAACGCATTAGGGCCTGGTAATATGGCGTGAGTCACTCGAGCTTCTTGTAAAAGATATTTTGACAGTTAATTATGTATCAGATTCACTTATAATTCTTGTCTCTGAGTGGACAGTATGGTCAGTGAAGGTCAGCTAGCCCACTGGCGTTGCTTGCGTGGGAGTGATCGAATTTCTGTGACAACTGAATTTATGACCGTTGCTTTGCTGAAGAACCCGAAAGACTCTTGTGTTTAACGCGAAGACCTTTACAAAAAATTATAACTGGATATTAATTAGCACATAAGCACATTTTGTTGATTCTTTAGAAGGTTGAAAGAGAAACAGCCTCGGAAAAACAGATAACAACAGTTTTATTACTCGCTATTGGTCGCTAATAATTTCTAACTTTCATTTCTTTTGAAGGAGTCAGCATGGTCAGGTGGTTAAGACATTTGACTCGGAAAATGAGGGTCGCTGGTTCGAATCCCTGTCGCACCAAACTTGCTCGCCCTTTCAGCCGTGCGGGCGTTATAATGTGACGGTCAATCCCACTATTCGTTTGTAAAAAAGTAGCCCAAGAGTTGGTGGTGGGTGGTGGTTACTAGGTGCCTTCCCTTTGGTCTTATACTGCTAAATTAGGGACGTCAAGCACAGATAGCTCTCGAGTAGTTTTGTGCGAAATTCTCAAACAAAAAATAAAATCCTCAAAGTGATAATTAAAAATAACAATAAAAAACATATATTATTTCTTTTTTCAAGTTGGATGTATGATGTTTCTTTTGCAGTCTTTGCTCGGTTTTCGATCGTTATGATGAGCAGAGCACATATCTTGTAGCTTTGCATTTAACGACAGTCAAACCGACCCACCATTACATTGTTGCTTTAAAGTTGTAGATTTTCAACACAATTATTTTATGACATTTTGTTCTCGCTTTAAACTTATTGAATTATTATTATTTTAGAATATTTGTTTTGTCATTTCGTCATAATTTTAGAATATTTCTCCTGTCTTTATTTTCGTTGGTCCTTAGTGTTTCTTATATTTTATCATTTGAAAATTGGACTGTTTTCAATATTTTAAATACGTTCTGTCTTTATTATCGTCTGCATATTTTTTCACAGTCTTGCTAAAATCTCCATAGTTTTTATTCTATGGACAGAACTGCACGTTTCTTGAACAACTACATGTATTTTTTTCATATATATTTAGAAATTATTTTTTCAATTTTCTTACTAGTTAAGTTACATGACTGAATACTTCATTAAACTGTTAAGTCGTATGTGAATTATAATAAAAGTTGATACACAAACTGTCTTCAACGTTTGTGCCTGAATATTTCTCCAATTCTATCTAATATTTACACACATATATCCGTCTCGATGGTTTAGCGGTAGGTTGTGGGTTTATAACAAAGACAGCCCAATGTTTGAACAGCGATCAAAACAGTTTTTACGGTTTTATTCTTGAAACTGTGTACGTTTCTTATAATAGAAACCCTAAAGTATATTTCTTTATTGGTATAAATGTTTCGTATTATGTTTTCTCTATTTTAGTCGATAAAGGAGTAGCCCAACAGTTGGCGGCGGGTGGTGAGGACTAGCTGCATTTTCTCTCCAGTTTTTCGCTATTAAATTAGAAATGGCTAGCGCAGATAGCCCTCATGTACCTTTGCGCGAAATTCAAAGCAAACCAAACTTTTTAAAATTAGAAACCTTTATTACATGTTTTCATTGTTAGGTTCTTTACATATATGTTTTTATTGTTAGGTATCTTCACGTATATGTTTTTATTGTTAGGTATCTTCACGTATATGTTTTTGTTGTTAGGTCCTTTACGTATATGTTTTCATTATTAAGTCATTCACGTATATGTTTTCATTGTGAAGTCCTTCATGTATATGTTTTCATTGTTAGGTATCTTCGCGTATATGTTTTCATTGTTAGGTATATTCACGTATATGTTTTCATTGTTAAATCCTTCACGTATATGTTTTTATTGTTAGGTATCTTCACGTATATTTTTCCTGCTACCATATCCTTCCGTGGTTGACCACGATCACTTTGGTGTCCATAACTACCATTGTTGTCAATCTCTGCAGTGTCCATATAACAAGTTTCTGTGAAGAACCATTAGGTCCATCTTAAGACCACGCATTTTGAAAAACAAACCACAAACTATAAACTAAAAGTCTTTGGCTTTCAAGATCAATACCAAGCAAAACTGAATGAAGCCCCTAGATGCAGGGTTAGTCGACTAGGAGTAGGGGATAACAAGAACACCAGTACCACTTTTCATATTTCGTAGAGACACTGCTGTACTTGTAATTGCTGTAAATATTTCTACTGACAGTCACCAGAATTCGAAGTGTATTTTGTGTAGTTTTGATTCATCATTACATAAGATACTCGGGACAACAATAAAAAAGTTTTTCTTACAGTCACTTCATCATGTTGGAAAAATGTTATCGCCTCTAATGTGCAACTTATTTTTGCAGAACTTCCATAATTCCTTGTACAATTTGTCTCGGTAAAAGCTCTTTCCTTCTTTACACTGACAGGAGTTTTGCGAATTTTCTACTGTGAGCTTACCAATGGTGACATCAGTTCTGTTTGTAATGTAGTGTTAGAAAATGCTTTTATCCCTACATGTTTGTGTTGGTTCTTTCTTGGTTCTAAATTTAATTAACTAACGTACCCCAGTCTTTACTGTTTGTTGTATAAATATCCTTCCCTGAGAGGGCTACAATCCCCCAGTACTCTTCGTTTTTCATGATTCCGTTGACACGGTGAACGCTGTCTACACCAGAAGAGCTGAAGGAACCCCATAGCCACCTCCGTGTTTTACTGTAGGGACGGTGTTCTTTGGAAGATTTCGTTCTCCCTTCTTACGGAAAATATAGTGAGCATCATTGTGGCTGAAAACTGGATTTTAGTTTCGTCTGACCAAAGAATACTCTTCCAATAGGTAAAGGGTTTATCTACATGCTTTCTTGCATACCTCAATCGTGCTTCTAAATGAATAGGCTTTAAATATGGAGTTCTACAAGGACGGAATGCTTTGAACCAAGAAGAGCGTAACATGTTCGTAACTGTAGAGGTGGTTACTTCAACCACAGTTTCCCTTACCAGTTTCGGTATGTCATTACGTGTTAAACGAGGGTTCCTACTAACTTCTCTGAGAACCTTCCTCTTGGTTCTCTCTGTAATTTTGGTGGGGCGTCCGGAACAAGGGAGGTTAGCAGTTGATCCTGTAAGCTTAAACTTGGCAATTAGATTTCGACACATTACGTTGTGTGTCAATACCGGAAAGAAGCAGACGAGACTTGTATTTTACAACAATTCGGATTTTTTTAAATCACTGGACAGTTGTTTCCTGTTCGCCATGATGACCAAGCAGATAATGACGGAGACGGCGCTAAATTGCCGGAAGTACATTTTTTGGTGGCTAAATTCCATTAATTATGAACCCAGTGTCTGGTTCTGGAATGGTATAAAGTAGTTTATTCACCAAACTAAACAAAATTTTTACGGATTATTAGTTTTTTCACACGTTCTGAACTGTACGAACACTTTCTGCTCCTCCTATTTTTGGTTATTTGTTCATAAACAGTTTATTTGTCGTCTAATTTACATAAAAATTCATGTAGATGTGTATTAGTATAATATTTATAATATATTTTACTTCTATTAGCGATACTTTGTAAGTTATGAGCAAGAAAAGCTACTTTGGACACAGGGGTACGAACACTTTCTGTCGTAACTGTAGTGACAACCACAGCCGATATAAAGTTACAGTGGAACAGCATGCATTAAAACTACATTCTGTTTTGTTTGACATGTGGTACCATCTACAATTGATCGCTCTTTAAAAGAGTATGAACTAGCCCTTTCCAACGTAAAATATCCATACATTCAGGTCAGAAAATTGTCTTCAGGCGGGGATTTTGAATGTCCAAGACAGCGATATATTTAGTACTAATCGACATTGTAAACCAAAGGATTAAGTATGGATCAACTTTAAGCATCAGGATCATCCACAAAGAGACTTTCAGTAAGTCGTACCTAAATTGTAGTAACCAAAATGTGAAATCGTGTGACAAAAAAATCAGCCGTTAAAACAGTCCAAGAATTCTAGGCAATGATATGTCACACAGTAAGATATTTCCATCTTGAAAAACCACACAACTCACGTGTACAAAAGATGTTTCCACGACACATACTTTAACCTGTCATTGCACAGTGAAAGCTGTGTTCAATCTATCTCACCGAAGACATCTCAAGTGTCTGGACGTGTCGCCTATGGAATTCTGTGCGATCCGGACTGTTGAAACAGACGCTAGGAATCCGTCGTCCAGGTAACTTGGACATGACAGCTTTTCCATATAAGAACTAACACAGCATTGTTGTTTTGTTGTAGAGCTATCACGAGACTAGATGTGGAACATGAATTTAGAAACTATTCGTAATATTTTTAAAATAAATCTGACGAAAACTTTTCTAAAGTTCTTAGATTTACATTCACACATATTTATAATACAACGTCGTAAATTCTTATATTCAGACATGTTTATAATACAACGTGTTAAATTCTTATATTCAGACATGTTTATAACACAACGTCTTAAATTCTTATATTCAGACATGTTTATAACATAACGTCTTAAATTCTTATATCCTGACATGTTTATAACACAACGTCTTAAATTCTTATATCCTGACATGTTTATAACACAACGTCTTAAATTCTTATGTTTAGACATTTTTATAACACATCTTAAATTCTTATATCCTGACATGTTTATAACATAACGTCTTAAATTTTTAGGTTCAGACATGTTTATAACACAACGTCTTAAATTTTTATATTTCAATGACATATTTATAACACGTCTATATTAATCTGTTTTCCTTTTTGACAAACCAAAACTTCTCACATGGACATCGTGTTGATAAATTGAATACGACAGAAGATAGAACACACTGATCGAATCTTGTTTGTACGATTCTTGCTACAAACAACTAACTGTTGAAAGTTTTCCGTTCTACCTTTTCCATGGCATTAAGCCATGTATGGAAATGTGTATGTTCTGCTGTGTATTTTGCGATATGAGTTACGTCTTTCTTCTCTTTCATAGCTTTAACGCGTGTTTAGATATTGTGAATTTTGACCTACTTTTACCATTTATAATAATAATAAATATTAATGTATCTGTTTGTTAATTATTAGTAATATTTATTCAGACTTTCTAAGTTTTCCTTTGATTAACGTTTTTTCTGTTCTGCGAATTTCGTCTATCTATCGTTTTCCTTTGTAATCTTAATTCTGCCTATCTACGTTTCAATGGAATATTATACATTGTAAAAAAAAAAGATTATTTTTTTTTCTTTTTTTCATCTTACTTTGGTCCTCAGTGTATCGTTAATTAAATACGTCACCCACCAGAGATGCTCTGTTAAGTAATTCGTTGATAAGATGTCGTCAGTCATAGAAACGCTCTGCACGTGCTCTGAGCAGACAGCATTGTCGGTGTCATAAATTTGAACTCTACCCTATGCTCCGTGTGGCTCCCAGAACTCAAGCTGTTATTTCCAGAGGGACTCAGTTCTTTATTAATAATAGGTTGACCAAATAGACAGTTAGATATATATTTTTTTATCTCAGTTGTCAACATTAATTAATGTGCTTTATATTTATTTTGAAGAGCTGTGAGAGCTATTGAAAAGTTAAAACGTAACATACAGGGAGAAACATGTGTATTATTATGTTCTTCACTCTAAGTGTTTTGGATATTCACACAGTCTAAACATCTTGGATGTGTAATATTACGATTTAACAAATTACATGTTTTTAGTGCAATAGAAGTTGGTCAAATTAACCCCTTTCAAACAGTAGGTGGTTTTTAAGGCACTCGACTCGTAATTCGCTCGCCCTTTCAGCCGTGGGGGCGTTATAAAGTTACGGCCAATCCCACTGTTCGTTGGTATTTACCGATAATTTAGACTGATGCAGTTTCACTTTAAAGGAATGAACGTATTTTTAACACACATTCAATATTTCTAGCAGATTGGGTAGATATGTAAAGAAACTTCGGTGTCATCACAACATTCGAGACAGACACTTCTCCGTAGGCCTGGTATGACCACGTGTGTTAAGGCGTTTGACTCGAAATCCGAGGGTCGCGGGTTTGAATCCCCGTCACACCAAACATGCTCGCCCCTTCAGCCGTGGGGGCGTTATAATGTTACGATCAATCCCACTATTCGTTGGTAAAAGAGTAGCCCAAGAGTTGGCGGTGGGTGGTAATGACTAGCTGCCTTCCCTCTAGTCTTACACTGCTAAATTAGGGACGGCTAGCGCAGATAGCTCTCGAGTAGCTTTGCGCGAAATAAAAAAACAATTTTCAGCATGGTCACGTGGTTAGGGATGCTTGACTCGAAATCTGAGGGTCGCGGGCTCGAATTCCCGTCACATCAAACATGCTCGCCCCTTTCAGCCACGCGTGGGGTCGTTATAATGTGACGGTCAGTCCCATTTTTCATTGGTAAAATTGTAGCCCAATAGTTCGTGATCACTAGATGCGTTTCCTCGTGTGGCTTTGCACGAAATTTAGAAAAACAAACAGGCGTTTTAGTAACTAAAATTAATATTATTAACCCAGATTGGAGAAGCCAGGATACATGAAGTTATCACCAAGGGATATATGTGCGTCTTATTCTCTTGAGGTGAGCAGTTTTTAAGTGAGAAGAGAAGGCAGAAGATATTAAAACGAACTGCCCATTTGTTTTAATAATGTGAAAGCCGTAGCCACGTAGACCTGATTTTTGAACAAAAGCTCTTTAGGAAGGACTCAAAGACTCAGAATTATTCTCTCATGGTAAATACAGTCAAATAAATAAAAATATGTCACTGGAAAAAAGTAAAACCTTTCTTCCCACTTCAGAGTATTACGATCTATTAAATAAATGTACGGTCCCGGCATGGCCAGGTGGTTAGGGCGCTAAACTCGTAATAACATCACCAGACAACACACTTAAAATCTACAAAACGTACATTAGACCAACAATAGAATATGCATCACCTGCATGGATTAACATAGCACCTACAGAAACTTCAACGTATACAAAATTCAGTACTAACTTCAGCATATAAAGTACCACGTAGCACCTCAACCACATTCATGCACAAGTATGGAAACATAGACACAATATCTGAAGGACTCCTGCATAACACTCTAAAATATTTCAATAAGAATTGGCATAAAAATGAATTAATGTGTGATCTCGACAGATATCACGTACATGATGAAAATAGTCCTAAATACCTCTCCCCTTTTAACATATATTTAAGTAATGTAACTCAAGCTGGCCACTATGCACTACACACTTAGTCCTTGATTACTATTTATCATATAATTATTATTATTAATATATTAATGTACTTACTTTTATTTGTGTGTGCGTGCGTGCTACTACACGTAGTAGTAGTAGCATTCTTTCTTTGACAAAAATACAAAAAAGGGAAAAAAAAACCACAAGAGAGAATTAAAAAAAATATTCTTGTTTCGTCATGCATGGTCTGAGCTCTGAAATGGGCCTGACCATCAAGTTATACTTTTACTCTGGCCCAAAGCTATAAAAAATAATAATAATAATAAATAAATAATAATAAAAAAAATAATTTTTTTTTGATGCTATGAATGTTCGGGAAGGAGGAAGAGGTCAAATGTACCTGACCCTCCTGGGTATTTAACAACAATACTCAAATACCGATACATCGGAACGGACGGCTAGCTCAGTTAGCCGTTGTGTAGCTTTGCGCGAAATTCGCAAAATTTAAACAAAAAACTTGGGGGAGGTTCAACAAGGTAAAGTCTGTTAAACAACTGTTTACGTCTTTCAACTGTTTAACACTTTCTAAGATCTCCTAGTAAGAAGAAGACAAATGAACTTAAGGTACCACACACTCCAGCCTTAACATAAAATTACTATCTATATAGATATCCTGGTATCAGTAGCTGTGGAAAACAAACTGATCGGAAACCTCTGACCTTCTGATTGGTTTAAACTAAATTAAGGACACATTCAGTAAACTACAAAACTAGGTCAGTAGGTGGTTCTCAAGCTATCCCAAAGACTACTGACCACAGTTTGATTGAATCCTAATATTGTACTAGAAAAACACATGTAGAGGGCAGTCGGATTCATTTAGCGAAAACACTTTCCTTAGTAAATCCACTTATCAACCGTCGAACACTACAGTACAGTGTTTAGTGTCTCACTCATCAACCATCGAACACTACAGCACAGTGTATAGTGTCTCACTTATCAACCATCGAACACTACAGTACAGTGTATAGTGTCTAACTGATCAACCATCGAACACTACAGCACAGTGTATAGTGTCTCACTTATCAACCATCGAACACTACAGTACAGTGTGTAGTGTCTCACTTATCAACCATCGAACACTACAGTACAGTGTTTAGTGTCTCACTTATCAACCATCGAACACTACAGAACAGTGTATAGTGTCTCACTTATCAACCATCGAACACTACAGTACAGTGTATAGTGTCTAACTTATCAACCATCGAACACTACAGCACAGTGTATAGTGTCTCACTTATCAACCATCGAACACTACAGTACAGTGTATAGTGTCTCACTTATCAACCATCGAACACTACAGCACAGTTTTTAGTGTCTCACTTATCAACCATCGAACACTACAGTACAGTTTTTAGTGTCTCACTTATCAACCATCGAACACTACAGTACAGTGTATAGTGTCTCGCTTATCAACCATCGAACACTACAGTACAGTGTATAGTGTCTCACTTATCAACCATCGAACACTACAGTACAGTGTTTAGTGTCTCACTTATCAACCATCGAACACTACAGTACAGTTTTTAGTGTCTCACTTATCAACCATCGAACACTACAGTACAGTGTTTAGTGTCTCACTTATCAACCATCGAACACTACAGCACAGTGTATAGTGTCTCACTTATCAACCATCGAACACTACAGCACAGTGTATAGTGTCTCACTTATCAACCATCGAACACTACAGTACAGTGTATAGTGTCTCACTTATCAACCATCGAACACTACAGTACAGTGTATAGTGTCTCACTTATCAACCATCGAACACTACAGTTCAGTGTTTAGTGTCTCACTTATCAACCATCGAACACTACAGTACAGTGTTTAGTGTCTCACTTATCAACCATCGAACACTACAGTACAGTGTTTAGTGTCTCACTTATCAACCATCGAACACTACAGTACAGTGTATAGTGTCTAACAGCAGTAAATGTTCATTATTATAATAAGAAGTCTAATAAATGGTAAATATTCGTTTTTTTCAGTTAACAAGATCTTGAACGGTGTGAATATCATTAAATATACTCTCACACATTATTTATAAGTTTTTATCTATGTATAACTTCTGTCCCACACATTATTTATAAGTTTTTATCTATGTATAACTTCTGTCCCACACATTATTTATAAGTTTTTTGTATATGTATAACTTCTGTCTCACCCATTATTTATAAGTTTTTTGTCTATGTATAACTTCTGTCTCACCCATTATTTATAAGTTTTTTGTATATGTATAACTTCTGTCCCACCCATTATTTATAAGTTTTTTATCTATGTATAACTTCTGTCCCACCCATTATTTATATTCACTCTGTAATTCTGTAGGTGTGATTCATGTACAACCTTGCACATGATTTATATTATTATTTAACCAAAAATATTTCTGGGAAGACGTTGTTATTGTAAAGAAGAATTAGATAACGTTATCAGACTATCTATATGTGTATATAATAAATGTAAAGTAGGTTGTCAGTTGTATATTTATATAGATTTTGCGTAGGTTACTAGTTATACATTTATATAGACGTGACTAGGTACCAGTTATATGTAGACAGATTACCCCGTAGACTAATACAACTGTTTGCTTTTTATTTTTTAAACTCTCCTGTCATAAAATAAGTTACCACACTCTATGTAACATAGTAGATAGATGGAATTGTTGTTCGGTTTGACCCAGTTTTGATTGTTGAAGTGTCACTGTTTTGTTTCTATGAAAACTTTATCATCTTCATTTCTCAGAACAAACAAGAAAGTTTTTTTTTTAATTTTAGAATTGCGCATGCACACTCATAGCATTTGGCTTGATTAGTTTAGAATTTCGAGTAAAGTTACCTGAGGGCTATCTGCGCTAGCCGTCCCTAATTTAGCAGTGTAAGACTAAAGGGAAAGAAGCTAGTCACCACCACCCAGTGCCAACTCTTGGGCTACCATTTCACCAACGAATGGTGCAACTGACCGTCACAGTATAATGGTCCAACAGCTGAAAGGGCGAGCATGTTACGTGGGACGGCGACTCAAACCCGCAACCTTTAGACTGCGGATCGAACGCCCTAACCGCATGACTCTACCGGTTCTTTCTCGTGGCATTTTAATATATAATGTAGCGTGTATGCTTTGCACGTGGGAGTACTTAATAAAACAACAACAAATAAACAGTTATTTGTTTGTCAGTTTTCTCTGGGATTAAACCTGAAATACTTCAATATGCATTAATTATTATTTTTTATTAATTACATTAAAACGTGTTGCATAAAGAAATGTGTAAACACGGGAAAAATCCAGCCAACATCCTCCTTCTTCCTGAACAGATCGAGAAAGAAATCTTTCGAATATATATATATCAAATCGTTTACCTTTCCTAATATCAACAGGCAGTAAATGGTTCATCTGCTTTGGTCTCTGATTATATCACGTGTAATTTTGCCCGTTTACAAAGTGTGTGTGTGCCAAGGCGTGTAATCAGTAGCTAAAGAAGAGAGAGAGAGAAAAAAATGGTGGAAGAATTGATCTCGAGGCTTTCTGATGGAGTTAAACTAACACGTTCATTATCTCGATCTTTACGACCACGTGAATTGCATGTGCTCTTACCCGCCTCGACTGCATCCAAAAGCAGAAAGTCAGGGTAACTGGAGTTGTAACGAAGACTAAAGAGACGGACTTATCGACCAAGATGGGTAAAGATGGAAAAGGTCTTGTACATGACTAGCAGATAATCTAAGTTTATTTCTTATCCTCGGAAATTGGGAGGGGAGTCATATGTTTAGAACCAGCACCCATAAACTTGAGTGATAGGGACTATAAGAACATTTACAGCAGACAGTAGAAATCTGTGATTCTTTTCGCCTCTAATGTTTGCCCTCTGACACTAAGATTTGTAAATTATCTTTAGATTCGACAAGAACCGAAGTTGAATATTTATAAATGTTTGTTCGGAGGGCTTAGTGTCATGGTTGAATATTTATAAATGTTTGTTTGGAGGGCTTAGTGTCATGGTTGAATATTTATAAATGTTTGTTTGGAGGGCTTAGTGTTATGGTTGAATATTTTTCGATATTTGTTTTTGAATCTCGCGCAAAGCTACACGAGGGATACCTGTGCTAGCCGTTCCTAATTTAGCAGTGTAAGACTAGAGGGAAGGCAGCTAGGCATCACCACCCACCGCTAACTCTTGGGCTACTCTTTTACTAACGAATAGTGGGACTGACCGTTACATTATAACGCCCCTACGGCTGAAAGGGCAAGCATGTTTGCTCCGGCGGGGGTTCGAATGACTGTTTGTACCGGACGGTTAAGGTTAAATATTGTAAATCCCTGTTCGGATCGACTGGTGTCAAGATTGGATATTTTATTATTTGTTGTTCGAGTCGACCATTATTACGGTTGGATAGTTATCGGTTTTTCTTCGAGTTCACTAACATTTGTTATTTTTATTGCTTAGGTTCAGGGATTGGTTGTTTATTTATTTCTGTCCGACCATTATTACGGTGTGATAATTCTCCATTTTTATGGGCGTGTAATTGATTAAACTAAAAAATCAAATAGTACCTCAACGTTGTTGTTGTTGTTTTGAATTAAGCACAAAGCTACACACTGGGCTATCTGTGCTCTGCCCACCACGGGTATCGAAACCCGGATTTTAGCGTGTAAGTCCGCAGACATACCGCTGAGTCACTGGGGGCTGTACCTCAACAAACAAATAGTACCTAAAGTAATAATGATCCATATTTTTTTCTTGATAGATGAAGACGTTTTATACAGGAAAAAACTTACTTTTCCAAAAATTCAAAAGTAGTATACGAGTGATTTGTTTTGTTTGCTTGTTGTTAAGCGCAAAGCTAAACGAGAGGCTATTCGTGCCCATCATGAATGGCCAGTTGGTTAAGGCAATGGACTCGTAATAATCCGAGGGTTGCGGGTTTGAATCCCTTCATACCAAACATGCTCGCCATTTCTGGGGACGTTATAATGTAACGGTCAATCCCACTATTTGTTGGCAAAAGAGTAGCCCAAGAGTTGGCGGTGGGTGGTGATGACTAGCAGCTTTCTCTCCAGTCTTACACTGCTAAATTAGCTAACGCAAATAGCCCTCGTGTAGCTTTGCGCGAAATTCAAAACAAACAAACAAAGCTCACCATGAGTATAAAAGTCTGGTTTATGACCTTAAAAAGTTTACAGAGATTATTGCCTGAACAACTGGAGGACATTTTGAAGTGGATATTGTAGAATTGGTATATTTGTTTTCTTATCGCACTGTCGTTTCAACTGCTTAGCATAAAGCAATATACTTTCGGTAATGTTGTTTGTGTGTATATTTTCATAATTTTTTTATTAATTTTGAATTTTGCGCAAAACTACACGAAAGCTATCTGCGCTAGCTGTTCCTAATTTAACAGTGTAACAATGGAGGGAAGGCAGCTTGTCATCACTACCCACCGCTGACTATTGGACTACTTTTTTACCAACGAATAGTTGGACTGACCGACACATTATAATGTCCCCACGGCTGAAAGGTCGAGTATGTTTGGTGTGACGGAGATTCAAACCTGCAACCCTCAGATAACGAGTCCAGCGGCCTAACCTACTGGCGAGGCTGGGTCTTATTCTTATAAACAGAAGGAAAATAATAAATACAGTTGTTTCTCCAGCGACAAAAGAATATATTATTACACTATGTAACAAAATTTTTACTTTTTCTTGTTCTTTGACAGAAAGTTTAATTCTCCCATTGCTTACGCCTAAAGTAAATGGAAAAGACCTATTTTTCTCTTCAAACTTTGGTTTTGTGACCTGGGTAACGAAATTTTCAAATTTATCCATTTTCCAGAACATTACAGGTAGATTCAGTGCTGAGTAGCTGATAGAGAATTTTCTCGAACTTACAAGAATTCTTTTGAATGTTGTAAAACTTACAAGAATTTTCTAGAATGCTGTAGAACTTGCAAGCCGCAAGTCAGAGGAAGCGTCATCCACATTTTTCAAGCTTCTTTACTCGTCAAGATGGACTCTGCTTCTGCCACAATGTATCCGGTCCGTGAGAGGCAATTGGAATTGTCCGTAACCCGAACGAGTGGCGCTTCTTGACTGATAGCTCATCCAGAAGCCTGAAAGCTGAGCTGCTCCATAACGGGAATAAATATCCGTCTCTTCCTCTGGCCCATTTGGTGCATCTCAAAGAGGAATACAACAACGTCAAGACCTTGCTAGGAGCCTTAAAGTATGATGAGTATGGCTGGGAGGTTATTGGAGACTTCAAAATGGTGACATTCCTGATGGGTCTCCAAGGAGACTTTACCAAGTTTCCCTGTTATCTTTCTGTTTGGGACAGCAGGGACACTGCAGTGCACTACAACAGGAAGCATTGACCACAATGGACGGAGTTCTCTGTGGAGAGGCACAGTGCCAAGTGTGAGCCATAAGTGGACCTCCAGAAGGTGTTGTTCCCACTATTTCATATAAAATTTGGTCCTGTAAAACAATTTGTCACAAATTTTGATAAGAAGTCTACAGCCTTTAAGCACCTTCGAGACTTCTTCCGTAAGCTGCCTGAGGCAAAGGTCAAAACTGGAGTCTTCGTTGGATTACAAACAAAGAAGATCCTGGAGTGCACAGAATTCTTCAGGAAGTTCAGTAGGAAGGGGGAAATAATAGCTTGGGGCAGCTTCGTCGCAGAGGTTCGGGGCTTCTTGGGCAATCACAATGCCGAAAATTATGTGGAACTGGTTGAGGCTCTGGTGAAGAACTACGACAAAATGGACTGCTGGATGTCCCTGAAAGTCCATATTCTTGACGCTCATCTTGATAAATTCAAGGAAAAGATTGGATCATACTCAGAGGAGCAAGGCTTCCACCAAGATATACTGGACTTTGAACGTTGCTACCAAGGAACATATAACAAAAACATGATGGAAGACTATATTTGGGGGCTGATACGTGAAAGTGATTTACATTACAATCGCAAATCGGGAAAAACTACTCACTTCTAAACATCTTTGTGTAACTTTAGTATAAATACGTGTAAATCTTGATTCATACGTTGTTTTATTCAGACCTTATGTAAATAAAAATGTACAAATTTGCCCATTTTTACGTATAAAATAGGTTAATTTCTAAATTTCATTATCCAGATCACAAAAGCAAAGTTTGAACGGAATAATGGCCATTTTCTGTACTTTTACAACATTAGTAATTATGAAATAACACATACTATCCAGGAACAAAATTTGTGTTACATAGTGTAAGATATTGTTTTATGTGTCATGGCAAATCAGAAAGTTAACGTTTGTTTACTGTTATGTGCCAGATCACAAGAATTATCAGTTATGTGTCCGCTGCGCGAGTCGAACGCCGAATTTTAATCTTAAAATTACTCAAACCTACTTCATGATTCATCCGAAGATGAAGGCAAAGATGATTAAATTGCAAATACCAGAAGATAATTGCACAAAAAAAAGAGCCCCTGAGAAACAAACTTAAGAATCGCATTTGCAAACAAAGTCTAATGTGTTTTGATCTTAAGAAACACAGGCAAACAAAGTCTAATGTGTTTTGATCTTTAGAAACACACTCAAACAAAGTCTAATGTGTTTTGATCTTTAGAAACACACTCAAACAAAGTCTAATGTGTTTTGATCTTGAGAAACACACGCAAACAAAGTCTAATGTGTTTTGATCTTGAGAAACACAGGCAAACAAAGTCTAATGTGTTTTGATCTTGAGAAACACAGGTAAACAAAGTCTAATGTGTTTTGATCGTGTGAAACACAGGTAAACAAAGTCTAATGTGTTTTGATCGTGTGAAACACAGGCAAACAAAGTCTAATGTGTTTTGATCGTGTGAAACACAGGCAAACAAAGTCTAATGTGTTTTGATCGTGTGAAACACAGGCAAACAAAGTCTAATGTGTTTTGATCGTGTGAAACACAGGCAAACAAAGTCTAATGTGTTTTGATCGTGTGAAACACAGGCAAACAAAGTCTAATGTGTTTTGATCGTGTGAAACACAGGCAAACAAAGTCTAATGTGTTTTGATCGTGTGAAACACAGGTAAACAAAGTCTAATGTGTTTTGATCGTGTGAAACACAGGCAAACAAAGTCTAATGTGTTTTGATCGTGTGAAACACAGGCAAACAAAGTCTAATGTGTTTTGATCGTGTGAAACACAGGTAAACAAAGTCTAATGTGTTTTGATCGTGTGAAACACAGGCAAACAAAGTCTAATGTGTTTTGATCGTGCGAAACACAGGTAAACAAAGTCTAATGTGTTTTGATCGTGTGAAACACAGGAGAAATGTGTGAAGCGCTATGCACAAGCTAAAGAATGTTCGTGTACTAAAAAAATCATTAATGTTCTGCCTTGTTATCTTGTTTATCGAACACTAGCTGGAGTACCCCTTGCTGGCCATGTGGTGAATCTGAGGGTTGCGGGTTCGCATCCCTGTCGCGCTAAACATGCTCGCCCTTTCAGCCGTGGGGGCGTTAATAAGGGATGGTCAATTCCACTATTCGTTGGTAAAAGAGTAGTCTAAGAATTGGCGATGGGTGGTGATGACTAGCTGCCTTCTCTCCAGTCTTACACTGCTAAATTAGGGACGGCTAGCACAGATAGCCCTCGAGTAGCTTTGTGCGAAATTCATAAACAAACAAACATACAATGCTAGAAACTGAGTTTCGATACTGGTGGTCAGAGCACATATAACTAATTTTCTAGCTCTGTGCTTGACTTCAAACAAATGAACAAACTACGTGATCCACTGTTAGTGAATCTACATCAAATCTGGCATGAAGGTTTGTTGTGTCCATGGGGAGTGAAATACACACAAATTTCCCGTGTAACATTGTGTATTTTGCAGTTTTTACAGTTACGTATAAGAGAAGTAACTTTTCATGTGTTAAAATAACCTTTCATTAATCGTGAATTTACGTTACATCCGTCCAGGGGACGGATGGCACTGTTTGTTTGGTTTTGAATTCCGCGCAAAGCTACTCGAGGGCTATATGCGCTAGCCGTCCCTAATTTAGCTGTGTAAAACCAGTAAGAAAGCTTTGTTTGTTTGTTTTGGAATTTCGCACAAAGCTACTCGAGGGCTATCTGTGCTAGCCGTCCCTAATTTAGCAGTGAAGGACTACAGGGAAGGCAGCTAGTCATTACCACCCACCGCCAACTGTTGGGCTACTCTTTTACAAACGAATAGTGGGATTGATCGTCACACTATACGCCCCAACGGCTGGGAGGGCGAGCATGTTTAGCGCGACGCGGGCTCGAACCCGCGACCCTCTGATTACGAAGCGCACGCCATAACGTGCTAAGCCATGCCAGGCTTGGCAAGAATGCAACTTGTCATCACCACCCACCACCAATAAGTTTACTTGTATACTCTCTTCAGACAGTACTTGGTTTCTCCATTTTTAAAGACGATATTGAAATACAGCCTTATGCGAAACAGAAACAAACTGTGAGAATGTAAATGAACTTATTGGGAAATCAGTGAAATAATAACGCAGTAACTAAAGACATGATTTGTGTCACAGAAACCTGGAAACCAACTTCGCAACTTTCTCTTCAACCAAGTTTAATAAAAGAAAATCTGTATTAATCTAATTTAACCTGGCAGTTGATGGAGGTGATCTTAAAGTGTATTTACTGAGAACTGTTTTTTTTTCCTGCGAACTTTTGTATGACGTTAAACACGATTGTTATTGCCCAAACTTTACTATAAGTCCAACTGTATTTGACCGCGAGCCACGAGAAACAGACATTGACATTAATTTGGTAGAAAAGGAAGAACACTCGATGTGAATCGAAACCACAATTTTTTTTAATCCCAGCACTGAACCATAACGTAATCAGTGCTTGTATAGAAAGAATTGTGTTATGAACAGAACGTAACACAGAAGTATTTAAATTCACTCTTATGTGTAAACATGCTTGGCGAAGTGTTGAACTCGAACCAGACTCAGGACCGTCATGGCCAGGTGGTAAGGGCGATCGACTCGCACTGTGACAGTCGTAGGTTCGAATCCCCGAACCACCAAACATGCTCATCCCTTCAGCCGTGGGGACGTTATAATTTGACGGTCAGTCCCACTATTCGTTGGTTAAAGAGTAGCTCAACAGTTGGTCCTACACTGCTAAATTATGAACGACCAGCGCAGATAGCCCTCATGTCGCTTTGTGCAAAATTCATAAGACAAACGAACGCGCTAGGAGTAGACCCGCAGTTCTGTCAGTGTCTCAGACCATTATGATACTTCATACTGAGTGCTCAAGGGAACTTAGGAAATACCATGTGCTTCAACATATTTTAAGAGCCTCGTGATGATTCATCATATATACGCAAAAATGTTCTCGACAATTTTGAAATGTACGTAAATTTGAGGCCTTTTTTGCATTTATGATTGTAATAATACCTAAACAGTGTTTTACACATCATCAAATCTTCCTTATATACAAATTATTAACGATTATTTCTATTATTATTAGTTCTATTCATTTTACAGCCAACTGCAGGCTGCCCTTAATGATTTTACGGTGGCCTTACGTCTGGCCCCAATGAACCAGAATCTCAGAAAATCACTGTCACGTTTAAAGGACGAGTTGACTTCTGCGCGCGAGGAATCAGAGCAGCCCGTAGTGTCGTCAACACCTTCTAGATCAGGAAACTTCACTGAGGAAGTCGGTAGGTGAGTTACTCATCAGCGAAAAATTAGTTGTGTATTTAGATATAAAGAAATATTTTAACTTAGGATTTGTTTTGTTTGTTTGAAGTTGAGCACGACGGACTATCTGTGCCATGCTCACAACTGGTATTGATACTGGGATTCTAACATTGTAAGTCCACTGTGCCACTGTGGGAAGCACAAAACAACACAACGAACTATCTGTGTCACTTTGCGAAGCACAAAACAACACAACGAACTATTTGTGTCATGCTCACAACTGGTATTGATACCTGGATTCTAACATTCTAAGTCCGCGTGCATCCCACTGTGCCACTGTGGGGCGTTTAACTTAAAAGGAGAGAGGTCATAACAATTGAACAAGTGGACCCATTCCAATTTATTACTGAAATAAATAAAGTAGCACTTGTAGGCAAGGGAAAACTTTTCGTATAGGGAAGAGAACACAGAGTAGAAGTCATAATAAATCTGAATTGAAAACGCCGTGAGGACGTTACAATGTAACGATAAATCCCACTATTCGTTGCTAAAAGAGTAGCCCAAGATTTGGTGGTGGGTGGTGATGACTAGCTGTCTTCTTTCTAGTCTTAAACTGCAAAATTAGGGACGACAAGCTCAGATAACCTTCGTATAGCTTCGCGCGAAATTCAAAACAAGTCGAAACCGAACTTGAAAATTTAAAGTGTCAATCATTCTTTTCTGTCAGTTGTGGTTATGTAATGTTACATAAAAAAGTAAAAGTAAACTGATAATTACAAGAATAATGAAATATAAAATGTATAAACCAATATATATATTAATAATTTTAGAAAGTGGAGCGTGGTATTAATCTAACTTCAATGATACATTTCATTACCAAATTCAACTACGTAATCCATATGTTGTTTAAAAGGGGACTTACAATATACAAAAAATAATATATAATCACAAGTATTATCTTACTCGCATATTACAGTCATCCAGTTTATTTTGACACACGTTATGTGTAGTTTTGCGCTCAACAATACCCCACTAAACCTTTAACAAATACTAAACACCTTTGTAGCTACCAAAAACCCCGATGCAAGTTAAAGTAAAAACTTCTTGATTCTGATAATACTAACTTTCTATAAGTTATTTATTTAGATTAAAAATTAAAATGAACACTATAACGATTATAGCTAATTAAAAACGTTCTTCGTACATATAAATACTGCAAAATTGTATCACTTGAGTATTCTCACTGTTAAAGGTATTAAACAGGTATTATGTGAAATACCGATGTCAGTAGTATTCTATTTTTGCCAGGTGTTTGATATATATATCAATGACACATATTTTTTCTTCATCTTTTATGTTTATCTTATTCTTATTTTAACTTGGAGAGCAGTCATCTTCCCACAACTGTCAGCAGGCAGTGTAGAGGGATATAAATGTGGGACTATTGAATTGAACGCTAGGACTGATATACAGTGTTTCCCCACCAGAATGTGGGTCCTATTTTTACAGTCACCTCCAAAGCCTAGGATACATTTTATTTATCCCACGTTGTAGCTTGTATCCTAGGATCCTTTTTTAAAATATGCATCGTATTTTGTTGCACGTTAATGTGTTTCGTTTGTGGCTTAAAAATGTATGACTGTAATATATATGTGTGTGTTTACCAACAATAAGATATTTCAGTTTCCACCAGGTATTTGATATATATATATTTACCAATGACGGTTGTAAAGTGATATTTACACATAAGAATAACACGAACTTAATATGTGCACGTTTTTCGATAAGATGTATTAGAACGTCAGTATTTACTGTAGCTATTGCTTCTGTTTCAGGTTTCATACAAATACAAAACTTCTGAGTGAACCAACAGAGTGTATGGGTACTACTGGTATCGTCAACGTCTTCCCTCAGATACCCTCTAAACCATTAGAGTGCACAACGCCAAGCATCGAGACAAAGATCTAAATATTTAGATTACTCGATTATGGTTTGACTGACTTATGTCAAAGACAGTAAAGAGATTTCGTGTTATAATACATTTTAAGAAGGACATTTTGGTGAGCAGGATAATGGAAAATTTATTCCAGGAATATGAGACAAAGTGAGCTCAGAGAGCACAATGGCTGTCTCTACCTAACCTGCAGTATGCACTGGTTTGTACGTACCACGTAAGGACTTTGTCGGAGAGCGAAGGTTGGGATTTATTATTTTTCTTTTGGGCAAATACATTATGACCCCAAATGGTGTGTCCAGTGGCTAGTCATTTTTGCTTTAGGTTTGATGTACAGTCAAAACGTTTACCGTATGGCGGGAAGCGTTTTCTTAGTATGGTTTACATCTTCATCGTTTGTTGTTTCTGTTTGTTCTTTTCTTAAAGAAATCTGGTTGAAACTGGTAAATTGTGTGAACGTTTCTAACTGTAGATGTCGGGGACATGAATTCGACCTGGTTTCATCTTTACTCTATTTAATTGGAATAAGAATCTGCCATTTTGAAATGGATCGAACAATGGTTGAAAAAAGGTCCAATGGGATGTAATATTCTTGCTTGTCGTTTTCAACCGGTTCACTTGTCATCACAACAATGTCTATCAATAAGTTACACCAAAAACAACATTTCTAATAGCTGTGTGGTATTGTATTGTTTTGCCAAGTGGAGGTACGTGTGCTTTGTCTGATTGTTATGGGTACTGTGTTGTTCTTCCAAGTTGAGTATCTAGAATGTGTCTGACCATTATTGGTATTGTATTGTTCTTCCAAGGTGGGTATCTAGAATCTGTCTGACCATTACTGGTATTGTATTGTTCTTCCAAGGTGGGTATCTAGAGTCTGTCTGACCATTAGTGGTATTATTTTGTTCTACTTAGCTGGGTATCTAAAATCTGTCTTACAACTAGTGGTATTTTATTGTTCTAGGAAACCAGAGAAAAACGTCCATTCATAAGTTTTGTAAAGATACTTGAAATTAAAGTTTGTCTTACAAGTTCAGCCAACTGTTTTCACATTAAATATCTGAGATGGTTGAAGTTTTTAAAGTAACAATTGAACGTGTGCTTTCGTAGGATTATGGTTGTTATTACAACCAGTGATTAACACAACTACCCTGATTTTTAAATAAAGATACGGGAAATAAACGGTTTTATTACTGACGGATTTTAATTAATAAAAAAATACTTGTAAACTTCTCGTTAGTTAAGTTTTAGTTTGGTATAAAAAACAATATTAGACTCACTTATCCAAAGAAAATTGATCACAAAAAGAAAAAGTGAAACGTTTGTACAATCACTTCGTAGAAGAAACAGAACCTGCCAATGAAAGTTTGAACAACAAATATATCTGATGAATTGTACGTAAGTTTAAGCTGACGTATATTTTGGTGTTTTATTTTTCCTGTGGATTGCTTCAGTTTGTACATTTCAGGCACGTAAGTTAAACCATAGGAAGCCAATATATATATATATATATATATATTACATTTCTTGTTATTGATTCAATATTGTCCGTCTCAGACCACGAACTATAATCGATAACGAACGATCTATATATATGCGAGTGAGTTTATTTGTTTGTTTAATTTCGGGAAAAAATAACAGCTCTAGAAAAACTTAATAGAGAGTGAATATCTCAGGAGAAATTTGTTAAACTCATAACTTAGCTAATGACCCAGCAGGGTCAGGTGGTTAAGGTACTCGACTCGTAATCTGAAGGTTGCGGGCTCGAATCCCCGTCACACCAAACATGTTTACCCTTTCAGCCGTGCATAGGGGCGTTATAAGGTTCCGTGAATCACACTATTCTTTGGTAGAATAGTAGCCCAAGAGTTGGCGGTGGGTGGTAATGACTAGCTGCATTCCCTCTAGTCTCACACTGCTAAATTAGGAACGGTTAGCGCAGATAGCCCTCGGGTAAATTTGCGCGAAATTCAAAAAACAAACAACTTCAATATAATTTCCATCAGTCTAAAAGACTCTCGGTTACACTTCTCTAATGTTTGTCTCGATACTCGGTTGACTGAAATCGTGTGTTTGCCGAAACAAAAATAAACATTTAAGGGCGTTTAAAAAAATATTTAATACTAGCCACACAGACTGTTATTATCTAAAAACGCTTTAGTATATCTGTAGAGAAATCGAACGTTTTCTTATTCCTTTTAGTTCCAATAAGCACGGTAGGGGTAATAATTGTTTGTTTTTTTTAATTTCGCGCAAAGGTACTCGATGGCTCTCTGCGCTAACCGTCCCTAATTTAGCAGTGTAAGACTAAAGGGAAATGAGCTAGTTACCACCACCCACCGCCAACTCTTGGGCTACTCCAACGAATACTGGGATTGACCGTAATATTATAATGCCCCACGGCTGAAAGGACGAGCAGGTTTGGTGGTTCGAACCTGCGACCCTCGTATTACGAATCGAACGCCTTAACCCACCTGGCGATGCCTATAACAAGACAAACAAATAGGATGTGTATATATGAACAAATTTCTGGTTTTGGTGTTAGACAGTTAAAATCAAAGAAAATTTAACGACGCCAATAGAAAAGTTTGTTGTGTGAGACAGTTGAAGATGAAGACAAATTATGTGTTGTTTTTGTCTTAAAACAAAAACTATGATATTATGAAACTTAAAGATGTAGAAAATACCGTATATAATAAACACTGTTTTCTATTTGGTTTATATGCTTAACTGCTACACTATTTTCTTGTGTGTGTTTAAGTGACACGCCCAAAATAACAGGAAACACGTTAAAAATCACTTTATGGAAACTGTCACCTAAAATTGGTGGAGTTTACAAGAAGGGGCTGTCCAGATGTTGAATAATGTTGCACAGATTGGTTAGTATTGTACTTTATTAGTTTAGCTATTGTGAAGTGGCTTCACAGACTGGTTAGTATTGTATTTAGGTATTGTGAAGTGGCTTCACAGATCTATTTGTATTGTATTTAGATATTGTGCAGTGGCTCTACAGATCTATTAGTGTTGTATTTAGGTATTGTGAAGTAGCTCTACAGATCTATTAGTATTGTATTTAGGTATTGTGAAGTGGCTCTACAGATCTATTAGTATTGTATTTAGGTATTGTGAAGTGGCTTAACAGATCTATTAGTATTGTATTTAGGTATTGTGAAGTGGCTCTACAGATCTATTAGTGTTGTATTTAGGTATTGTGAAGTGGCTTCACAGATCTATTAGTATTGTATATAGTTATTGTGAAGTGTCTCTACAGATCTATTAGTATTGTATTTAGGTATTGTGAAGTGGCTTCACAGACTGGTTAGTATTGTATTTAGGTATTGTGAAGTGGCTTTACAGACTGGTTAGTATTGTATTTAGGTATTGTGAAGTGGCTCTACAGATCTGTTAGTATTGTATTTAGGTATTGTGAAGTGGCTTCACAGACTGGTTGGTATTGTATTTAGGTATTGTGAAGTGGTTCCACAGATTGATTAGTATTGTATTTAGGTATTGTGAAGTGGCTCTACAGATCTATTAGTATTGTATTTAGGTATTGTGAAGTGGTTCCACAGACTCGTTAGTATTGTATTTAGGTATTGTGAAGTGGTTCCACAGACTCGTTAGTATTGTATTTAGGTATTGTGAAGTGGTTCCACAGACTCGTTAGTATTGTATTTAGGTATTGTGAAGTGGCTTCACAGACTGGTTAGTATTGTATTTAGGTATTGTGAAGTGGTTCCACAGATTGATTAGTATTGTATTTAGGTATTGTGAAGTGGCTCCACAGATCTATTAGTATTGTATTTAGGTATTGTGAAGTGGTTCCACAGACTCGTTAGTATTGTATTTAGGTATTGTGAAGTGGCTTCACAGACTGGTTAGTATTGTATTTAGGTATTGTGAAGTGGTTCCACAGATTGATTAGTATTGTATTTAGGTATTGTGAAGTGGCTCTACAGATCTATTAGTATTGTATTTAGGTATTGTGAAGTGGTTTCACAGACTGGTTAGTATTGTATTTAGGTATTGTGAAGTGGCTTCACAGACTGGTTAGTATTGTATTTAGGTATTGTGAAGTGGTTCCACAGATTGATTAGTATTGTATTTAGGTATTGTGAAGTGGTTCCACACACTGGTTAGTATTGTATTTAGGTATTGTGAAGTGACTCCACAGATTGGCTAGTATTATACTTCATTAGTTAAAGTATTGCGAAGTAGTTCCCTAAACTGACTAGTAATTTATTAGTTTATGTATTGGAAAATGGTTCCATAAATTGGCAAGTATTGTACTTCGTTAGTTTAAGTATTGTGAAGTAGTTCCCTAAACTGACTAGTAATTTATTAGTTTATGTATTGGAAAATGGTTCCATAAATTAGCAAGTATTGTACTTCGTTAGTTTAAGTATTGTGAAGTGGTTCCACAGATAGCCTAGAACTGTACTCTATTAGTTTAGGTATTGCGATGTTTTGTACTCCTTGGATAGATCAAAGCCGGGTGTCTCGCTGAGTTTATTTGGTTCTCACGCCTGCTTCTTGTCGCTTAACGGGATCTTTAAATACTACTGTTTGTCTAGATTCACGACAACGTACTTATGGTGCAATTGTGACTCGTGTGGTTCAGATCGAAAATTCAGGAAATTGCTCATCGTAACTCATCCTAATGAGCCTCGTATGACCTCTTTAGTTGTCCCCAGAATAATTTGTTATCAGGTTAATTTTTCAATGTGCCAAAAACATGTGAAGCACATCTTGTTCAGTGGTTCTTTGTATGCTCACGTCTTCTTACGAACGCCATTAAAAGACGGCAATACACGAACTCAGACCTCGGTCTTCCATAAGTTGACGTGAACAATGTTGAGAAACACAGCAGTAAGTCCTGTACTAGAACTTGGACATATCTAACAGCCTGTGATTTTGGAAAAGTTTGAAGACGGCGTAAGGTTATTTACATTTAATGGCGAGTGAGCTGGCTTTTCCTTATTTCATTTGTCAAAAGCCAAACAAAAATGGACGACATTAATCAACAATAATTATTTAACTGATAATAATAAAACTTGGATTGAAATAACGAGTGAAGTTGTCCTCGGATAAATATAGAATTATTTGCTAATTATTATTCGATGTTTATATAAGTCCAGGCTGCGTATCGGAAGTTCACATGTTCTAGCATGGACACGTCTAAAATTGTTTTGAATTTCGCCCAAAGCTACACGAGGGCTCTCTGCGCTAGCCGTTCCTAATTCAGCTGTGTAAGGCTAGAAGGAAGGCAGCTGGTCATCACCAGCTATCGGTGACTCTTGGGCTACTCTTTCACCAACGAATAGTGAGATTGACCGTAACTTTATAACACCCCCACTGCTAAAAGGGCGAGCATGTTTGGTGTGACGGCGATTCGAACCCGTGACCCTAGGATTACTAGTCGAACGCCTTAACTCACCTGGTCTAAAGAGGTTTAACGCATTAATTAGTGGATTGTATGTAAATCAAGGATCACCATTAGATAGCAAGTAGGAGTCGTTATAATTCATTTAGTCCATAGTTCCTAACCGTGGACAACAAGTAGGAGTCGTTATAATTAATTTAGTCCATAGTTCCTAACCGTGGACAACAAGTAGGAGTCGTTATAATTAATTTAGTCCATAGTTCCTAACCGTGGACAACAAGTAGGAGTCGTTATAATTAATTTAGTCCATAGTTTCTAACCGTGGACAACAAGTAGGTGTCGTTATAATTCATTTAGTCCATAGTTCCTAACCGTGGACAACAAGTAGGAGTCGTTATAATTCATTTAGTCCATAGTTCCTAACCGTGGACAACAAGTAGGAGTCGTTATAATTCATTTAGTCCATAGTTTCTAACCGTGGACAATAAGTAGGAGTCGTTATAATTTATTTGGTCCATAGTTCTTAACCGTGGAGCTTGGCATGGCCTAGCGCGTAAAGGCGTGCGCTTCGTAATCTGAGAGTCGCAGGTTCGCGTCCGAATCGTACCAAACATGCTCGCCCTCCCAGCTGTGGAGGGGTTATAATGTGACGGTCAATCCCATTATTCGTTGTTAAAAGTGTAGCCCAAGAGTTGGCGGTGGGTGGTGATGACTAGCTGCCTTCCCTCTAGTCTTACACTGCTAAATTAGGGACGGCTAGTACAGATAGCTCTCGTGTAGCTTTGTGCGAAATTCCAAAAGAAACAAACAAATCTCAACCGTGGACAAATTTAGAGAAATAAATTTCCGTGTTCTTAAATAAAAGAATGAAATAACGTTTTTCATAACTCAAGAACAAACATCTTAGTACTTTCTTCTATAAAGTATCAGAGTCTTGTGTTCTATAATTCTGTTTCCTATGGAGCTCAGACACTTTTAATTCGATTTCTTATGATACTGTGGTATTTTATAATTGGGTTTCTTGTGGCTCTGCGATATTTCGAGATAAAAATTTCTATTTTGTAAAGAGCTTGGTGGCTTCAAATGTTACGTCCCGCCCCAAGTGGTACAGCGTTACGTCTACCGGCCTGCAACTCTAAAAACCGGGTTTCGATACCCTTGGTGGGCAGAGCACAGTTAGCCCATTGTGTAACTTTGTGTTCTGTTTCAAGCAATCAGTCAGCCAATCAAATGTTATAAAACTGTTAACGGACTCCGTTTTACATCAGAAGTGCCACGATCTATGAAATAAGAATGCTGCAAAAGGTTATTTGGTAACTTGACCAGTTTTCTAGCTGCAAAAGTATAGAACTTCATGACTGATGACACATTTTAACTTGTTTGTTTCTTTTGAATTTCGCAAAAAACTCCCCGAGGACTACTTGCGCTAGTCATTCAAAATTTAGCAGTGTGAAACTAGAGGGAGGCAGCTAGTCATCACCACCCACCGCCAACTCTTGGGCTTTTCCTTTAACGAATAGTGGGATTGACCGTCACATTATAGCGTCCCCACAACTGAAAAGGCGAACATGTTTAGTTTTGTCGGAGATTCTAACCCGCGACCCTCAGATTACGAGTCGAATGTCTTAACCTACCGAGCCATGCCGGGCCCATTTCAACTTAGGTATGGATTGAGTTGTTAAAAGGTTTAACAACCATTTCTTATAAAAATATATCAACATTTTCAAAACACTTCCTGCAATTTTCTTTTCTTTTTATAAAGCATCAATCACACAAAATAGTTTGTTGTTTTGTGAGTAAAACGATAAATCGTAACGAACTCCATACCCAGTCTCACGGTTAGAATATTCTATGATAGACCAGGTCACTAAAAGTAAAACAAAGGAAAATAAATCGTTCTTGTTGATTTTGTTTTTCAGACAGGATCCCCTTCCCTCTATTTGTTTTTCAGACAGGATTTCCTTCACTCTATTTGTTTTTCAGACAGGATTCCCTTCCTTCTATTTGTTTTTCAGACAGGATCCCCTTCCTTCTATTTGTTTATCAGACAGGATCCCCTTCCTTCTATTCGTTTTTCAGACAGGATCCCCTTCCCTTTATTTGTTTTTCAGACAGGATCCCCTTCCCTCTATTTGTTTATAAGACAGGATCCCCTTCCCTCTATTTGTTTTTCAGACAGGATCCCCTTCCCTCTATTTCTTTTTCAGACAGGATTCCCTTCCTTCTATTTGTTTTTCAGATAGGATCCCCTACCTTCTATTTGTTTTTCAGACGGGATTTCCTTCCTTCTATTTGTTTATCAGACAGGATCCTCTTCCCTCTATTTGTTTTTCAGACAGGATCCCCTACCTTCTATTTGTTTTTCAGACGGGATCCTCTTCCCTCTATTTATCAGACAGGATCCCCTTTTCTCTATTTGTTTATCAGACAGGATCCCCTTTTCTCTATTTGTTTTTCAGACAGGATCCCCTTCCCTCTATTTGTTTTTCAGACAGGATCCCCTTCCCTCTATTTCTTTTTCAGACAGGATTCCCTTCCTTCTATTTGTTTTTCAGATAGGATCCCCTACCTTCTATTTGTTTTTCAGACGGGATTTCCTTCCTTCTATTTGTTTATCAGACAGGATCCTCTTCCCTCTATTTGTTTTTCAGACAGGATCCCCTACCTTCTATTTGTTTTTCAGACGGGATCCTCTTCCTTCTATTTGTTTATCAGACAGGATCCTCTTCCCTCTATTTGTTTTTCAGACAGGATCCCCTACCTTCTATTTGTTTTTCAGACGGGATCCTCTTCCTTCTATTTGTTTTTCAGACGGGATCCTCTTCCCTCTATTTGTTTATCAGACAGGATCCCCTTTTCTCTATTTGTTTATCAGACAGGATCCCCTTTTCTCTATTTGTTTTTCAGACAGGATCCCCTTCCTTCTATGGTTGTTGTACGTTGAAGAAATCAATGAAACAACCTTATAGATTTGGTTCACTTTGTAAAACCAATGGAGACGTTCCAAAGTTCTCAGTGCATTAAACTACACTCCTTTTAAGTGTTGTTTCTGTTGTTGTTTTCAGAAGCAGAACACAGAATTTTTACCGATGTTTCTTTATTTTGTTACATTACGTTGTTATTTTATTTTTCAATGTGGACTGAATAGAAGAGGAAACAGAGATAATTTTTGAATTTTGTGGTCGTCACCTCACGTTTCCAGTGTTTTGTGTTGGCGGCAGTGGTTTCTAATAGAAACGGTATTTTTGGCAAAATTCAAATTTCTTACCAAACATCTCAATCAAATTAACATCCAGTAATGCATGTGAACTCTTGGCTTCCTTGAGTATGGAAGAACATTATATTGATAAATAAACGAAAAACGATTCGTAATTATAATGAACTAATTTCGTCTTGGTTTGTCTTTGAATTTCGCGCAAAGCTACTCGAGGACTATCTGCGCTGGCCGTCCCTAATTTAGCAGTGTAAGACTAGAGGGAAGGCAGCTAGTCTTTACCACCCACCGCCATCTCTTGGGCTACTCTTTTACAAACGAACTGTGGGATTGACAATCTCATTATAACGCCCCCACGGTTGAAAGAGCAAGCATGTTTGGTGCAACCGGGATTCGAACACGTGACCCTCAGATTACGAGTCGAACGCCTTAACCCACCTGGCCATGCCGGGCCTCTTACTCTGGTACGTACCTAGTGTATATGTGAGCATCATTCTGTCGAATCATGTAGCATGTCCCACCTCCCCCCTAAAAGCCGCTTCATTTATTCTTATACGTAATTGTTTTCAAATTTATTAACCAGTTTGACCATCGCTGGTACGGCGAATTTACAACGCTAAAATCAGAAGTTCGATTTCTCTCGGTGGACTCACCAGATATAGCGCGCTGTGGCTTTGTTACAACAAAACACACACATTAATCAGTTTTTGTGTGTGTGTTTGTTATTCTAAGACTGCATATTAATCGAGGTATTTAAAAAAAACTAACTTTCAAAACGCCCACGCTTTGATGTTCTTGTTTTATACGATATCTGCTTTGGAAACAAAACCAGAGAGTGTTGTATTTGAAATGATATGTTTAAACTATTTGCATTTTTTTATTGTTTTAGTTTCTCTTGTTTTCTATTGTTCAAATTCTTACTAAAAATGTAAATATTTATTAAAATCCATAAAAATTCAAACTTATTTTTTTTATGGATATAGTTTAAAAATTACAGAAAATTACACTCTATAGCCCCCGAGTGGGCCCGGCATGGCTAAGCGTGTTAAGGCGTGAGACTCGTAATCTGAGGATCACGGGTTCGAATCCTGGTCGCACCAAACATGCTCGCCCTTTCAGCCGTGGGGCGTTATAATGTGACGGTTAATCCCACTTTTCGTTGGTAAAAGAGTTGGCGGTGGGTTCTGATGACTAGCTACCTTCCCTCTAGTCTCACACTGCTAAATTAGAGACGGCTAGCACAGATAGCGCTCGAGTAGCTTTGTGCGATATTCAAAACAAACTATTACCCTCCTACACCGAATATGCCTTTTCGGTCAGTCAAACTATTTGTTAATATAAGTGTAACCCAAGAACGTATGGTGATGACTAACTGCTTTTCACTGCTAAATTAGAAGACAGATAGCCCTGGTGTAGCTCTCTGTGAAATTTAAAACAAAATCCAATTGATTGATAATTTGTTACTTACAATAGGCGTGTCTTAACACCCACCGTTTTGTTGCCGTAAGTGCTTCTCTGTTTACAAAATTGAAATCCGAAAACTAACAAATTGAAGACCAGAACGAAATTCACTCACATATATGTGTTTTGTGATTGATTACCTTAATTCTTGTAATACTTATATTAAAATCATTGAACAAAATGAAGTAATTAAGACTGTGGAATTATTTATCTTATATAAGATAAATACGTAAAATATATCTCTCCAAAAATAGATCCTAAATTAAGTTCTATAAAAATTAGAAAAATAATTAATTATATATGTAGTTTGCTTTCACCATAAATCATGAAAGTTAAATTCTGCAAGAAGGAATGTCGAAATTTTTATCCAATAAACAAATATGGACGGAACTTTCCAAGGAATATGAATAAGTAAACAATTATTCTATTATGTGAAGAAGTTTCACTGAAGCGCCACCTGTGGAGAGAACTACACTTGTTCCATCTAATCTTTATGCCTTCCACCCACTGTTCTGCTGATTAAAGTTAACCCTAAAAAAAATCAAGAAATTTAGAATCATCTGCAGCTGTCAGCTTTTCGTTTGGTGTCTCAGGAACCAAAGTAAATTGTGTCAGACTTTCTAATACTGTAACACTGATCACAGGTCTGTTTCGATCAACTGCATCACGTGTTCAGTGGTGACGTGCATTTCAATGTACAGAAACAGATGTAGGCTCAAAAATTGTCGATTGAAAATTAAACCTCGTGGATTATTAGACTACTTAGTGATACCACTAGGCGGTTTTTTTAATATAAATATTAAAACTTAGCAATATAAATATTAAAAAAACGGGTATCAAAATGGACAGTCCAATTATATTTAAAAATATACTGGTACGATAATCCTGTAAAAGAAGTGAGAATTTGGGTAAAAAAAAGTGTTTTTACAGAAGTGAATTATCACACTTGGCTGAAAATGAAAGACTATAAAAACAGTTAATTAATTGCTAAGTTCCTGGTTTTAAATATATATGGTAACTGAATTGCTGTGTCTTGACGTAACGTGTGACGTCCGATGAGCAAATTTTCCTTTTTGTATTTAGAGCAATTAATAATTTACTCTTTTATTTAAAAAAAAATGTATTTCCATAGTAAAACAACTGTAAAATATATCAGTAATTTGTAGCTTTCCGCGAAATAAAAAAACAAACAAATCAAACATTTTCAGTGATAGAAATTCGAACCTACAACACGCCATGTTCGAGCTACAAGTTTGAAATTGACAGTTTTTGTGAAAGGTTTGTTTGTTTGTTTTTTAATTTGGCGCAAAGCTACTCGAGGGCTGTCTGCGCTAGCCGTCCCTAATTTAGCAGTTTAAGACTAGAGGGAAGGCAGCTAGTCATCATCACCCATCGCCAACTCTTGGGCTACTCTTTTATCAACGAATAGTGGGATTGACTGAAACATTATAACGCCCCCACGGCTGAAAGGGCGAGCATGTTTGGTTTGATGGTGATTCGAACCTGCGACCCTCGGATTACGAGTCAAACACCTTAACGCGCTTGGCTGTGACAAGCCTTTTGTGGACGGAGCTGTGATCTCTGATTTCGACAATACGCTGTGTTTCTCAAAGTGAACATGTTAATTATACAAGATAAACCAAAACATAATTAACATTATAAAACATACGTATTTATGTCAGATCAGTAACTGATGTGAACGTTCTGATACAATCATTTTTAATGTAACTCGTGCATACGTATCATTAGCAGCTTGGAGTAACTCTTGGAAAATTTCGTTTCCCCGAGACGGTAATACGTAAATTCGTACGCGGAAATGCGCGGTAACTAATCGCTAACATAAAGAACAAAATATATCGCTAATTATGTCACATGGAAACGTTCTTATTACTTAATTTTCAAATAAATTACACACGAGCATAATTTCCTTTCAACTTGAAAATATAAATATATGTGTGTGTTTTTTCACATTCTACCAAATTAGGAGCACGGTTCTACAATACTTTATGCGTATATATTATCCCATTGAATCAGTTTTGTATTGTTATCTATATGACACGTGCTTAGTTAAGATTTTAACGCTACGAAAGACTACAACTCCTAATTAAGTATATTTCAACACGCTTGTTTTTTTTTCTGAATTTTTTTTAGTCATTTCACTCACTTTGTGTTACGGTTACGTGCACGCCAGAAGTAGTTTGTATTATTTGCTGTTGTTTTGAATTATGCACAATGGGCTATCTGTGCTCTGCCCGCCACGGGTATTGAAACCCAGTTTTCAGCGTTGTAAGTCCGCAGACATACCGCTGAGCCATTGGGGGGTTGTTTTGTTTGCGTTCGCTTATTCTCTCTTTTGACAATAGCCCGGCATGGCCAGATGGTCAAGGCACCCGACGCGTCACATCAAACATGCTCACACTTTCAGCCGTGGGAGTGTTGTAATGTGACGATCAATCTCCCTATTTGTTGATAAAAGACTAACCCAAGAGTTGGCGGTGGGTGGCGATCACTAGCTGCTAAATTAGGGACGGCTGGCGCAGATAGCTCTCGAGTAGTTTTACGCAAAATTCAAAACAAACAAACTACTCTGCAGAAATAACAATAGAAACAAAGGTAAATGCATAAGCTATATATAGCAATTCATCTGCTTATCTTTTAAGTTTTTCTCTCGTTTGGTCTAAAATTTGGAGTAACTGGTTCTAGACAGTAGCTCAAGGTAACGGTGAATGTTTGTGTGCTACGTGACTGGGGCACACTCTATTGTTTCTATAACGTAAACGTCGTTAAAAATATTAATTAGAGTGTTTAATATATATATATAGTTTTTACACTGTTAAATGTTTTGTTATTTTACTTTTAGCGTGGAGATTATTTTGCATTATTAAATTAGTATATAGGTTTAAAACTCACCTATATCTTCTAGGTTTGTTAAACCTCGTTATGTATAATCAGGTTTGCGACCAAAAATATCTTTAACAGCTAAACCATCCAACTGATGAAACAGTGCATTATAACCAGTACAATTAAGAACAGTACTGGGCTTATTTGCAGTTTAGATATTATTACGTATGTAGCTTATCTTGCTAAGGAGCTAGTATGAACTCTTGTTTGATCTGTCACGAGCTCAAAATTGACCAAGTGCTACACGTGGAAGAAATAAACTAGAGTTTATTTACCACTTGAATGTTTCTCACATATTTGTAATATTTATGTTGACTAAAGTACATATTACTGTTAAATTTAAATAAAGTAACAAAAAATTCGGCTTCTTTATCTTTTATTATTATTATTAATTATTGTTTTTTTTTATTTACTCTGATTTTATTTGTAATTATTTATGCGTAAACCCTATTAAAAACAAAAGCAAAACTAGTTTTTAAATGTACATCACTTTATCATGAAACACATTAGTGATTCATAATAAGGATCGCCCATTTTTTCTTTTTTGAAATTATTTTTGTTTCTCCAGCCTACAGAAAAAAATGACTGTGATATTTGCCATATAGCCTGGGTAATATTACTATATACAATGTTGTGCATTGTGTGCGGCAGATTTTACGTTTATTTGACTGTCTAGTAAATAAAATAGGCTGTATAACCATTGGCATACAGTTGTTTTATTGTAGTCTGTGGATTATGTGGAGCCTTATAATCTGCTACACTGATTCGTACGCAGTCTATGGATTTAATTTAATTATTATATGATACATGTAACATAGTTATTATTGTTGGAACTGTATTGATGTTACTTAACGTTTGTTTATAAGGCTCCTGAACTTTTAAATACGATGCTATAATATCTAGGCTGTCTTCCACAACAATAATTTTCAAGCCGTGGTTTAAAAAATAGAACTACGCTCAGTTCCGAACATTAGATCAGCAAGCAGGGTGATGACTGATGGTAAATATCGAATTGCAGCCAACACTTGGTGATTGTAAATTCTATAGATACTGCAGCTGGAGTAGCCAACCTTGAAATTCATTGTAAGGAGTGACAAGAACCGTGCAAGCAGAATACGGTGACATTGATGAAGATTCTAGGAAAACTTGAGACAGAAATGTTGCAGCTACATGTTTTATTTATAAAATATTTTCAAGTAAAGTCTGCAGCCCACCTGAGTTTAGGGTCGTCACAAGGGAAGAGGCTCACAGAAGTGTCGCTACTCAAATTCCATCAGAAATGAAGGGGGGGAGGTATATTAATATAATAAATTCACAGTTGTCAATTAACCCGTTTTAGTTACTGTAGTGTGGGAAGAACGTAACTCTGAGTGGAAATCTTACTGATTGTGGCAACACCTTGACTATGATCACAGGAAAAAGGAAATATGATAACCATAATGTTTATTTGTATAGATACACCATTATATACAGCACATTGTCTTATATTTGTATTAAATATATATGTATGCATTTATACGGCTTGAAAAATTCATATATATATATTTATATACACAGTTTTACAACTTTAACAATAAACCCTGCATCTATATAGTACTGTGCAAAAGTTTTAGGATAAAGTCAAAAATTAGATTTATGGTTAATTTCAAAGAACAACAGAAGTTAAATCACGGATGAAACATTAAAATTGTATTAATATTCATGTTTAACACAACAGACTAACTGCGTTCAGCAAGTATTTAACATTTCGCCCCTTTCTTGAATTTTGCGTAATATTTTAAAGCTTTAATTTGATGAAGATAAATCGGACAAACTTATAAAAACAGAAAATAGGGTTTGGTTTTTGAATTTCGCGCAAAGCGACACGAGGGTTATCTCCGCTGGACGTCCCTAATTTAGCAGTGTTAGACGAGAGGGAAGAGCGTGGTATCCTCACCCACCGCCAACTCTTGGACTACTCTTTTACCAACGAATAGTGGGATTGATCGTAACATTATAACGCCCCCACGGCTAAAAGGGCGGGCATCTTAGGATACCCCTTTTACTTTAATAACTGTAGTCAGTCTTTTAGACAATGTAACAACATATTTAATTGAAGTGTCCTCTGGGATTTTTAATCTAAATGTCTCTAATTCAGTCCTGTAAAGTTTCGTTAGAAGTAACAATGTAGTTGTTTAGATTTAGAGTTACTAACAACAGTCTAGTTGTGTAGATTCAAAATCACTGACAACAATCTAGTTGTGTTGATTCAGAGTCACAAACAACAATCTAGCTGTGTAGATTCAGAGTCACTAACAACAATCTAGTTGTGTTGATTCAGAGTCACTAACAACAATCTAGTTGTGTTGACTCAGAGTCTGTATGTTTGTTTGTTTGTTTTGGAATTTCGCATAAAGCTACTCGAGGGCTATCTGTGCTAGCCGTCCCTAATTTCGCAGTGTAAGACTAGAGGGAATGCAGCTACTCTTTTACCAACGAATAGTGGGATTGACCGTCACATTATACACCCCCACGGCTGGGAGGGCGAGCATGTTTAGCGCGATGCGGGCGCGAACCCGCGACCCTCGGATTACGAGTGCACGCCTTAACGCGCTCGGCCATGCCAGGCCAAGATTCAGAGTCACTGACAACAATCTAGTTGTGTCGATTCAGTTGAAGTCTATAGCACAGTACTAGTTCTCTGAATCTACACAACTAGATTGTTGTCAGTGACTCTGAATCGACACAACTAGATTGTTGTTAGTGACTCTGAACCTACACAACTAGACTGTTGTTAGTGACTCTGAATCCACACAACTAGACTGTTGTTAGTGACTCTGAATCTACACAACTAATTGTTGTCAGTGACTCTGAATCTACACAACTAGACTGTTGTTAGTGACTCTGAATCTACACAGCTAGATTGTTGTCAGTGACTCTGAACCTACACAACTAGACTGTTGTTAGTGACTCTGAATCTACACAACTAATTGTTGTCAGTGACTCTGAATCTACACAACTAGACTGTTGTTAGTGACTCTGAATCTACACAGCTAGATTGTTGTCAGTGACTCTGAACCTACACAACTAGACTGTTGTTAGTGACTCTGAATCAACACAACTAGATTGTTGTTAGTGACTTTGAATCAACACAACTAGATTGTTGTTAGTGACTCTGAATCGACACAGCTAGATTGTTGTTAGTGACTCTGAATCGACACAACTAGATTGTTGCTAGTGACTCTGAATCTATATAGCTAGATTGATGTCTGTGACTCTGAATCTACACAACTAGATTGTTGTCAGTGACTCTGAATGAACACAACTAGATTGTTGTTAGTGACTCTGAATCTACACAACTAATTGTTGTCAGTGACTCTGAATCTACACAACTAATTGTTGTCAGTGACTCTGAATGAACACAACTAGATTGTTGTCAGTGACTCTGAATGAACACAACTAGATTGTTGTTAGTGATTTTTTTTTGCCAACAACAGCACAGTTGTGTTGCACAACCAGAATGTCCTCATTAAAATTATTGTTTTCTATAAGCACAATTTTTCTAAACCAAGAACCTGGTCCACTAACTTACTGCTTTGCCACGGATATCGGTTTACTATTGTTCATTTCTGTACAGCTATTCTAACTGAGGTAGAGACACTTATCAACTTCAGTAACCAAACAATCCGTTCTAACTTCCATAAGCGAATTTTTATCGATACAAAATAACTTAATTTCAGAGCAATTGACATAAATGTGTGACGTAATGTCTTCATTTCGAAGAGCTACGCGCACGCACACACAAAATATGCACTAATGAATAAATTACTTTCTAATGTACTTCTAATGACAACGAAAAACATAACTACAACAAGGACAATCTTACTGATAGGCGGAGCCTTTGGAAAAATGGATGTTTTTTTCTCACACTTACGAATTCCATCTGTAATTTTAAGTTCCATATAGGTTCAGATTCCACTATAGTGAAATCACATAAAAAGAAGAACATGTCAAAAAGGAAGTTAATTTGTTAAATGCTTTTACACCTCGTGAAACATTAATGTTATATCTTCGAAAAGAAATCGTTACTTTGTGACAACTGTTCTGCGTGTTTTAAAAACATTTGTTCTTCCTTTCTGGTGAAAATGATCGATCCTTTTTTGTTATTGACCGTTCCGATCTAATCAGTGGTTATGCATTTTGTCAACTGTTTCAGCTCATCAGATAGGCCAGATACAGTTTATCAGCTATTCAATGATGTCTCGGTAAATACTACCTAGTTGTTTGAAACGTTACTTATGTAAATTATTGTGATAAACATCATGCATTCCTATGAAAACGAACAGCAATTCTTTCGAGCAGTATTGAGTTTTTCTTTCTACAAGAGTATGTTTGCTTTACACAAATTGTTAAATTAAAGTGCTCGACTCGTTCTACCAGAGATATTTGTTAAGAATATGACGATTTGAATTTTAATAGAACGCGGGTCACCCCAGTGATGTGAATGAACAAAAGATCACGTGAGAAGTTCTTTTGGGGAACTCTCATCTCATTCACGAATGTTCACCATACACACGTGTGAATAAACGTAGGCTTCTCACACGTATTTAATGATTTTGTTACAATTTTAATATAGTAAAGAACAAGGATTTACAAATATTAACAATAATAGATTTACGAAAATTGCACTTATATTTGATTTTTTTACTCTGAATACTAAAAGTGTTTCTTCCTTCTAGGCTGTTGTCACCACTTCAGTGCTGTATTCATCACTTCTAGGCTGTTGTCACCACTTCAGTGCTGTATTCATCATTTCTATATTGTAGTCACTACATTTAGGCTGTATTCATCATTTCTATATTGTAGTCACTGCATTTAGGCTGTATTCATCATTTCTATACTGTGACAACCACTTCTAGATTGTACTCACCACTTCTAGACTGTTGTCACCACTACTAGACTGTACTCACCACTTCTTGGCTGTATTCACCACTTTTAGACTGTACTCACCACTTCTTGGCTGTATTCACCACTTTTAGACTGTACTCACCACTTCTAGACTGTACTCACCACTTTTAGACTGTTGTCACCACTTCTAGACTGTACTCACCACTTCTAGACTGTACTCACCACCTCTAGGCTGTACTCACCACTTCTAGACTGTACTCTCCACTTCTGGATTGTACTCACCACTTCTAGACTGTACTCACCACTTCTATACTGTACTCACCACTTTTAGACTGTATTCACCACTTCTAGACTGTATTCATCACTTCTAGACAGTACTCGCCACTTCTTGGCTGTATTCACCACTTCTAGACTGTACTCACTACTTCAAGACAGTACTCGCCACTTCTAGACTGTACTCACCACTTCTATACTGTACTCACCACTTCTAGACTGTATTCACCACTTTTAGACTGTACTCACCACTTCTTGGCTGTATTCACCACTTCTAGACTGTACTCACCACTTCTTGGCTGTATTCACCACTTCTAGATTGTACTCACCACTTCTTGGCTGTATTCACCACTTCTAGACTGTACTCACTACTTCAAGACAGTACTCGCCACTTTTAGACTGTACTCGCCACTTCTAGACTGTACTCACCACTTCTATACTGTACTCACCACTTTTAGACTGTATTCACCACTTTTAGACTGTACTCACCACTTCTAGACTGTATACTATTTTTCGGCTGTATGTACTCCATTTACAGACTGTGTGTTGTCCGGTTTCATGCTGTATATTTTCTTTCCAGTTGTGGATTTTATTCTATCCGATCTCAGGCTGCGTACTGTCCACTTACAGATTGTGTATTATCTTCATACCAAGTTGTGTATTCTACACTTCCAGATTATGTGTTATCCGTTTTCTGACTATATGCTATTCACAAATGTTGCTTGTTTTCAAAATCTGCGTTATGCACTTCAGTTCTGTGTATTATTCTCCAGCTTTCATAACACAATACTATTTTCTAGACTGCTTAAACAGGAGTTGTTAGTATCTATTTCCGGACTATTTATTAACTGTTTCCGGACTCTTTGCTACCTGTTTCAGGACAATTTATTAAGTGTTTCCGGATTGTTTCTTATCTGCTTCAGGACTATTTGTTATCTATTTATGAACTACTTATGAAAACAAGAATAAATTTACATTAAATGATGTGATAAAAATATGTTTTTCAAATTTTGAGGACATTCTTTATAAGGTTAGAAATATTTAACTTCACATCAAACACGAGATAAAGCGTTGCTATTGGTTACAGAATATTAATTAATAATTAGATGACGTGTTCCATCACCTTAATTTCAATTAGCATTCGAGTATCCTCGAGCCATGTTTCTAGAAGTCACATAACATTACTGTGTTCTATATACGTCATATTTAATTGTTAACCACGGGAGTCTCGCGCTTGTCATAAAGTATGAATAATACCGCGAGAAAGTCATTACACTAAACATTGTCGTGGAACAATTACTGTCACCTAGCTTCTCACGCGGGTCAGTCAAATTAAAGAAAAAAACTACCTTACAAATGAGTGCAAAGACACAACCGGTGAAGAAACCGACATAGTCTTTCCTGCCTCAAACGGTAAAAAAAAACAGACTTTGTTGTTAAGCGTAAAACTACACGAAGCTATCAATGCTGTGCCCACGAGTTTCGAACCCCGGATTTTATCGTTACAAGACTTACAGACTTACTGGGGGAAGATGTGGGGAGGTAGGGGTGAAAGAAGGAAATTATAAAAAAAACTGTCGAAGTAATCGATATTTCCGGGTAAATCTGACATTTTCGGAAGTAGGAGTTATGGAAGTTGCTAACACATGCATCGCCACACCTGATCACCAGATTAATTCGTCGGATCGCCACACCTGATCACCAGATTAATTCATCGCATTGCCTCGATTTTCCTATACACTTAATCCTACAGCTTACCATCTGCGTAGCCTAACGAAGGTGACTCGTTTTTTTTTTTACCCACGACTTTGTTCTGTTTCTTTCTCTCTCTCCAGTAATGGAGATTTTTCTTAACGACAGTGGTCGCCATTAGAATACATAAAGCATCTCTGATCATTAACGAAAATACAATTAAAATATCCTTAGGTTCGTTGATGAAAGCCAAACTGTAATATGTCCCAGACCATTCTTTTATGTATCCGATTATGTGTTTTGAAAGTTAGGTAAAGGTGTTGATGTTGTAATTATATCAAGGTTTTAAAAAATCTAATAACGCATGCAAAAACCTGCTAAATGTTTAGGGAAACAGATCCTTATTGTTAACAATCATAAAAGTGTGTTCTAAACGTTCACGTGTTAAACATTTTTCGGTGATAAACTAGTGATCTAAACATTCAGGTGTTAGTGTTTAACACCTAGTAATAAAAGGGTGATATATACATTTAAGTGTTAAACATCTGTCTGTGGTAAATTGGTGGTCTAAACATTCAGGTGTTAGTGTTTAACACCTAGTAATAAAAGGGTGGTATAAACATTTAAGTGTTAAACATCTGTCTGTGGTAAATTGATGGTCTAAACATTCAGGTGTTAAGCATCTTTCGTGGTAAACTAGTGATCTAAACATTCAATTTTAAACTTTTATCGGTGATAAACTGGTGGTCTAAACGTTAATGTGTTAAGCATTTGTCGCTGATAAAAAAGATGGTCTAAACGTTTAAGTGCTAATGTTTAACACCGAGTAATAAAAGGGCGGTATAATCTCTTGGTGACGAGAAACCCACTTGAAATAAAAATTTATCTCAGAACGGCTGGTATGGGTATTAACACTTTTATTGATAAGCAACATGTCTTAGGGTTACCAGATTGTAGGGGGCGTTGCAGTCACATGTTAGGTTATTAATTAGTATAGGTATTCGAGGTGCTCCTTTATATCGGTTTAGTTTTGGTTTTAGTTGTTGTATAAGTAGGGCTTCTTTGATTTTTCCTTTGTTAATATTTATTTCCCTACTTAATATCTGGGTGTTTTCTATGGTTATGTTGTGTTTATTTGATTTTCTGTGTTCAAAAACGTGTGAAGGTGTTTTTGTGAATCTAGTTTCAATTTTTTCTACTTGTTTCTCCAACGGCAGTTGTTACATCGTATTTTATGTTGGTGTGGTGTTTGTCAGTGTAGTTTTTACATAGTATGAACTTTAGTTTTGTACCTCATTTTTGAATAAATTTCGTGTTTACTGGAATGTTGTGTTTTGTTATAACTTTTTTCCAAATGGTTATTTGTTTGTTGATGTAGGGAACATACAGTATGCAGCAGTGTGAGGTTCTGTAGTTTGTTGTATCTTGGGGTTTATTGTTGTTTGTCTAGGTGTGTGTGAAAAATTTTTTCCACTGTTTTTGGAGGAAATTTGTTGATGTTGATGAAGTGATGTATGGGTGATTTTTCTGTGGATTTCTGTTTTGAATTTTATTTCGATTCTAGTTATATTGCGGTTAAGAAATGCTATTTGGTTATTTTTTGTCCTGTTCACAGGTGAACTTAATGTTGATGAGTATCGAGTTAATGTGATTGAAAAACCAAACTGTGTGTTATCTAGATGTTAATCCAACAATTATATAATCAACATACCTGTATCAGTATATTAATGGGTGTAAGGATGAATTGATCGCTAGAGATTCAATCTGTATCATATAAATGTTGACTAGAACTGGTGACACGGGATTCCCCATACTGAGGCCATTTATTTATAAGTAGTTTTGGTTACTGGACATAAAGTTAGTTTTGGTGATAGTGAATTCTATAAAGGTTGCTAATTGGTTGCTGGAGATGTGTATCAATGGGATGGGGTCTTGGATATAAAGTTCTAAAGCTATCTTGCAGGCTTCAGTAGTTGGGACTTCTGTGAGGATGGAGATTACATCAAAACTGACCATTAAGGCTTTATGATTTAGTTGAACAAGAATAGATTTAAAGTTGAAAGAGTCTTTGAAAAAGGAACTCGGCTGATGTTACATATTTAGAAAACACGCTATACATTTACGGAGGTTGTAGTTAAATTATTCGTAGGTCGATATTATGGGTCGTAGTGAACAGTAAGGTTTGTGAGTTTTGGGGGTGCCGTATCCTGGTGGTGTGCATGAGTCAGTATTTCATAGGTAAGAATAAAGGTGTTCTCATATTGTGCTGGTTTTTCTCACTTTTTGTTGGATTTGTGTGTATTAGTTTAGGTGTCAAACATCTGTCGGTGATCAACTGGTGATCTGAATATTCAGGTGTCAGTGTTTAACACCGAGTAATAAACTGTTAGTCTAAACGTTCAGGTGTTAAACATCTGTCGGTATAAAACTGGGGGGTTTAAACTTTCACATGTCAAATATTTTTTGCTGATAAACTGGTGGTTTAAGCGTTTAGGTTAAAAAACATCCGTTGCTGATAAACGCGTAGTCTAAACATTGAGGTGTTAAAATTTGTCGCTGATAAACGGATGGTCTGAGCGTTCAGGTTTCAAAATTTGGCAATGTAACAAATATAATGTAACAGTTTTTTTGGTTTTTATTCGTTCAAAATGTGCAGAAAATACAGCGGTAAATAAAATTACATTTAATCGTGATTAAAAACGTTCTATGGTGGAACAAAACATAAAAGTTTATTGAAATATATAAAAACGGTTACACGCGATTTCTTAGTATTAAACTTCGATAGTCTGTCTTTTGCTTACTGTAACCAAGCACAACATAAAATGTATAGACTCTTCTTGGAGTAACAATTACAAACATTCTGGTGCTATACGTTTGTCGACACCAACAAGACATGCACCAACATGATTAATGTAGGTAAATTACAATGTATGACTACTAAATCTCATGCTCAAATTCTTACATCTAAATGAGCCCAATTACTTCGTGTGGAAAAGTTTGGAACGCCCCTCTCTATTTGATGGGTCTCTAGAGAGAAGTTCCGGTCATCATTTCGCTAAAACTTTCGATTATTCTGACAAGTTTACGCTTTAGCGATAACCACGTTTCCAAGAAAGACAGTTGGGACATTTCTGAGGAAAACACTTCGGTCTCAAATGTGGAAATAACCTACTAAATTTTACGTTATGTATCAGCTGAACGGTATTTTGTTTTTTAGAAAATATATTAAGTTAGTTTCAATAAAATTGATAAGTAAAATCAGTAGCTTCCGATGGGTAAGTCTAATCAGTGGTACCTCATGGGTAAGTCTAATCAGTAGCTTCCGATGGGTAAGTCTAATCAGTAGCTTCAGATGAGTAAGTATAATCAGTGATACCTCATGGGTAAGTCTGATCAGTGGTACGTCCTGGATAAGTATATTCAGAGGTTTTCCCAGGGTAAGCAAAATCAGTGGTAAGCCCTGGGTAACTAAAAATTAGTGGTATTTCCTAGGTGAGTAACAACTCAGTGGTATCTTTTATATAAGTAAACGCAGTGACACATTCTGGATAAATAAAATCACTGGTTCTACGTGGGTAAGTAAAATGAGCTAAACAAAAGGACTGGAAATCTGTTAACGACCTAACAGGAAATTAATCAGTACAACATTAGTGTATTTGTACAATATTACTGTATTTCTAAAGTTAATCAGTTCAACATTAGTGTATTTGTACAATATTACTGTATTTCTAAAGATAATCAGTACAACATTAGTGTATTTGTACAGTATTACTGTATTTCTAAAGATAATCAGTACAACATTAGTGTATTTGTACAGTATTACTGTATTTCTAAAGATAATCAGTTCAACATTAGTGTATTTGTACAATATTACTGTATTTCTAAAGATAATCAGTACAACATCAGTGTATTTGTACAGTATTACTGTATTTCTAAAGATAATCAGTACAACATTAGTGTATTTGTACAATATTACTGTATTTCTAAAGATAATCAGTACAACATCAGTGTATTTGTACAGTATTACTGTATCTCTAAAGATAATCAGTACAACATTAGTGTATTTGTACAGTATTACTGTATTTCTAAAGATAATCAGTTCAACATTAGTGTATTTGTACAGTATTACTGTATTTCTAAAGATAATCAGTACAACATTAGTGTATTTGTACCGTATTACTGTATTTCTAAAGATAATCAGTACAACATTAGTGTATTTGAACAATATTACTGTATTTCTAAAGATAATCAGTACAACATTAGTGTATTTGTACAATATTACTGTATTTCTAAAGATAATCAGTACAACATCAGTGTATTTGTACAGTATTACTGTATTTCTAAAGATAATCAGTACAACATTAGTGTATTTGTACAGTATTACTGTATTTCTAAAGATAATCAGTTCAACATTAGTGTATTTGTACAGTATTACTGTATTTCTAAAGATAATCAGTACAACATTAGTGTATTTGTACAGTATTACTGTATTTCTAAAGATAATCAGTACAACATTAGTGTATTTGTACAGTATTACTGTATTTCTAAAGATAATCAGTACAACATTAGTGTATTTGTACCGTATTACTGTATTTCTAAAGATAATCAGTACAACATTAGTGTATTTGTACAATATTACTGTATTTCTAAAGATAATCAGTACAACATCAGTGTATTTGTACAATATCACTGTATTTCTAAAGATAATAAATGCAACATTAGTGTATTTATACAATATTACTGTATTTCTAAAGTTAATCAGTACAACATTAGTATATTTGTACAATATTACTGTATTTGTAAAGTTGATCAGTACAATATTACTGTACTTGTAAAGTTGATAAGTTTACAGTATTACTGTATTTGTAAAGTTGATAAGTATACAGTATTACTGTACTTGTAAAGTTGATAAGTATACAGTATTACTGTATTTGAAAAGTTAATAAGTTTAGAGTATTACTGTATTTGTAAAGTTGATAAGGAAACAGTATTACTGTATTTGTAAAGTTGATAAGTTTACAGCATTACCGTACTTGTAAAGTTGATAAGAGTACAGTATTACTGTATTTGTAAAGTTGATCAGTATACAGTATTACCGTACTTGTAAAGTTGATAAGGAAACAGTATTACCGTACTTGTAAAGACATTTACACTCTTATGATTCAGTAATCACCAAGCAATTTCTATTTTTTCTGTTACGACTGAGAAATGCAGTGCGTTACGACCACTGAAAGTGTGACAGCTGACACATAGTGATACATACTATTATTTAGTAATACGTAATAATACATAGTAATACATACTACCACTTAGTAATACGTAATAATACATAGTAATACATACTACCATTTAGTAACACAAAATAATACATAGTAATACACACTACTACCCAATAATACATAGTAATACATCCAGTTTTTAATATATCATGAAATACTAACACTTATTTCTCACTTTCAATTTTAGCTGTTACACTTCTCACACGTTTTTCTTATTTCTTATTATACAAGTCATCACAGAGACTTACCAAGATTAGACGTATAGAAAATTAAGCCATTTTAAATAAACATTGACGGCATATTAAAAAAAGTTAAACTGAGTTCCAAGTTTGTTATACACACGAATAACCAACAGAATCATTTTAAAATAATATTAACATCAAAGTGTAAAAACACTCGTTTCTTACAACACGTGACAAATTACGGAGCTATTTCTCAAAATAAACAGCGATGCATATAGAGAAAAATGTCTAGTCTATTTTTTAACACTGATAATAATTGCTGGTCAAATCAAGTTATCTATACAAATCAGAACCAGAATTAAACACAGTAATAACATACATATTGTAATACATTATTCATATAGTAGATATTCAATTATACTAGGTTATAAAAACTTGCATCTAACCTTTTTTTTTACTAAGTGTTAACATATCCTAAAGAGAAATGTTTTACACATTAACACTTGGAACACTCCAAATTACAGCACTGTTAAAGGGTGGGATAAAGAGTTTCTGACACTTGGAACAGATTTTCTAGTACAGAACATACAAGTCATAACAACGTTCCTAGACTTCACATTGTTTTTTCTAGTACAGAACATACAAGTCATAACAACGTTCCCAGATCACATCGTTTCTTCTAGTACAGAAAATACAAGTCACAAAATCGTTCCTAGACTTCACATTGTTTCTTCTAGTACAGAACATGCAAGTCATAACAACGTTCCTAGACTTCACATTGTTTTTTCTAGTACAGAACATACAAGTCATAACAACGTTCCCAGACTTCACATCGTTTCTTCTAGTACAGAACATACAAGTCACAAAAACGTTCCTAGACTTCACATTGTTTCTTCTAGTACAGAACATACAAGTCATAACGTTCATGGACTTCACATCGTTTCTTCTAGTACAGAACATACAAGTCACAACAACGTTCCTGGACTTCACATTGTTTCTTCTAGTACAGAATATACAAGTCATAACAACGTTCCCAGATTTTACTATGTTTTTATGGTATATAACACATAGTTAGCAACGTTCCCAGACTTTACTATGTTTCTTATGGTATGTAACACATAGTTAGCAACGTTCCCAGACTTTACTATGTTTCTTATGGTATGTAACACATAGTTAGCAACGTTCCCAGACTTTACTATGTTTCTTATGGTATGTAACACATAGTTAGCAACGTTCCCAGACTTTACTATGTTTCTTATGGTATGTAACACATAGTTAGCAACGTTCCCAGACTTTACTATGTTCTTAAGGGTAGTAACATAGTTAGCAACGTTCCCAGACTTTACTATGTTTCTTATGGTATGTAACACATAGTTAGCAACGTTCCCAGACTTTACTATGTTCTTATGGTATGTAACACATAGTTAGCAACGTTCCCAGACTTTACTATGTTTCTTATGGTATGTAACACATAGTTAGCAACGTTCCCAGACTTTACTATGTTTCTTATGGTATGTAACACATAGTTAGCAACGTTCCCAGACTTTACTATGTTTCTTATGGTACGTAACACATAGTTAGCAACGTTCCCAGACTTTACTATGTTTCTTATGGTACGTAACACATAGTTAGCAACGTTCCCAGACTTTACTATGTTTCTTATGGTACGTAACACATAGTTAGCAACGTTCCCAGACTTTACTATGTTTTTTATGGTATAGAACATACAGTTAGCAACGTTTCTTGACTTTACTATGTTTTTTATGGTATAGAACTCATAGTTAGCAAAATTCCTAGGCCTTACTACATTTCTTCTATTATGGAACATACACAGAGGCCTTACTTGTTATGATGGTAATTTGAAGCTTATTGTGGAATTCTGACGATTGGAACGAGTTGTTGCTGAGCTCTTTGATAAATAATTTAAATCAAAACTCGTAAGATCGCTTTAATATAGCCAAGTGTAATGACAAGGTATTGTGTTAGTTTGAAACCTGCTTACATTTTGACAATATAGCCAAGTGTAATGACAAGGTGTTGTGTTAGTTTGAAACCTGCTTACATTTTGACAATATAGCCAAGTATAATGACAAGGTGTTGTGTTAGTTTGAAATGAAACCTGCTTACATTTTGACAATATAGCCAAGTATAATGACAAGGTGTTGTGTTAGTTTGAAACCTGCTTACATTTTGACAATATAGCCAAGTGTAATGACAAGGTATTGTGTTTGAAATGAAACCTGCTTACGTTTTGACACTTTGAATCCATTTTTCACCAAACACAAAACATCGCTTTTATTCTGTTACTAACCAAACAGAAGACATCGCTTTATATCCATTATTAGACAAACAGAAAACATTTAAATTATCCAGAGGAACACTAAACATTCTAAACAGCCACAATTTGCACATATAGCACGACATAAATCAAACAACAGATCTGAGAAACGATAAAGAAATGGGTGTACGTGAATCAAATAAAACCAATTGGATTATACTAATTTCATGTAAACATGAGTTGAAAGTAACTGTGAATTATACTAATTTCATGTAAACATGAGTTGAAAGTAACTGTGAATTATACTAATTTCATGTAAACATGAGTTGAAAGTAACTGTGAATTATACTAATTTCATGTAAACATGAGTTGAAAGTAATTGTGACTTATACTAATTTCATGTAAACATGAGTTGAAAGTAACTGTGAATTATACTAATTTCATGTAAACATGAGTTGAAAGTAACTGTGAATTATACTAATTTCATGTAAACATGAGTTGAAAGTAATTGTGAATTATACTAATTTCATGTAAACATGAGTTGAAAGTAACTGTGAATTATACTAATTTCATGTAAACATGAGTTGAAAGTAATTGTGAATTATACTAATTTCATGTAAACATGAGTTGAAAGTAACTGTGAATTATACTAATTTCATGTAAACATGAGTTGAAAGTAATTGTGAATTATACTAATTTCATGTAAACATGAGTTGAAAGTAATTGTGAATTAGTATCATTTTATGTAAAGATGCTGTAAACATGAGTTGAAAACAACTGTGAATTAGACTTATTTCATGTAAACATGCTGTAAACATGAGTTGAAGGTAACTGTGAATTAGACTTATTTCATGTAAACATGCTGTAAACATAAGTTGAAGGTAACTGTGAATTAGACTTATTTCATGTAAACATGCTGTAAACATGATTTGAAAGTAAATGTGAATAAAGACAGAGTGAATCAGGCTAATGCTATACAAACGTGTTTCAAAATTGAGTTCGAATTAATCGTAAATAAACAAGAATAAACACTACGTTAGAGTAAATTTACACAAAAGTTGTAAAACAGTTACTATCGCGGTCTTCCTTACCTAAATTCACCTTTTTCCAAGCTCCACCATTTTTCTACCTCTCAGCTGCATAGTTGAAAAGAATCTTTCATATTTCTCGAGGTTGAATTAGCAACGAAAACCACGTGGATTTCTTGTTGGATCTGAATTATTTATAACAAAGGTTTAATAAATCACAACAATTTAGCTTTTTAATCAAAGCTAATTACGAACTTTCCTGTGACTGGAGTAACGTTAACATTATACTGTTTGATAACTTCTGCTAAATATCTGAGAAACGTCGACTTTTTGAAAAGTTACTGATACGCCAAAATCTTTATCCATTTGCAAACTGTGGACCTTTTCATTAACGCCCACTGAAACCTATCAAATCACAATGTAACCAATAATTATTAAATTAGACGCTCCCTCTCGTAAAAATGGTGCTAAAAATATAATACAGGTCACAAAATCAGTTTAGGTTGGTCTTACACGCTTTATGTAATGTTATAATTTTCCTCTGATACGCAGCACTCATACAGTGATCTAAACGTTGGATTTGGAATGTGTGGGAGCAGAGGTTTTGTGATCCAAACATTGGATTTGGAGTGTGTGGGAGTAGAAAGTTCGTTGAAACTGTGAATCAAACTTATCTATTGATTTCTTGGTTCCTGTTGGTTTAAGAAACTTCTTAGTTATGTGTGGCCCGCGAAAGACGCACCATGTTCGACTTCTTGCTTCCTTATTGGTTGTTCGAAATGCTCAGAACCACGTGCAAACGTAACCAATACAAAATGACGTCAGAAATAAATTATGATAACAGCGTAGCATTTTGTAATAAAAGGTATTGAACATTTCGTCAATAGCCTATAATCTTGCAACTTCCAAAAGAGAAACGAACGAAGAAATACTTGGAGACTCAATAAGTGAAACTGATTCAAAGGTGAGCCACGATACTTTACATACTAGCTAGAGCACAGGGAGTTAGTTGTTCCTGTAAGAAACACAGTTTTCATGGTAAGCCACGATACTTTAATACTAGCTAGAGCATAGGGAGTTAGTTGTTCCTGTAAGAAACACAGTTTTCATGGTAAGCCACGATACTTTAATACTAGCTAGAGCATAGGGAGTTAGTTGTTCCTGTAAGAAACACAGTTTTCATGGTAAGCCACGATACTTTAATACTAGCTAGAGCATAGGGAGTTAGTTGTTCCTGTAAGAAACACAGTTTTCATGGTAAGCCACGATACTTTAATACTAGCTGGAGCATAGGGAGTTAGTTGTTCCTGTAAGAAACACAGTTTTCATGGTAAGCCACGATACTTTAATACTAGCTAGAGTATAGGGAGTTAGTTGTTCCTGTAAGAAACACAGTTTTCATGGTAAGCCACGATACTTTAATACTAGCTAGAGCATAGGGAGCTAGTTGTTTCTGTAAGAAACACAGTTTTCATGGTAAGCCACGATACTTTAATACTAGCTAGAGCATAGGGAGTTAGTTGTTTCTGTAAGAAACACAGTTTTCATGGTAAGCCACGATACTTTAATACTAGCTAGAGCATAGGGAGTTAGTTGTTCCTGTAAGAAACACAGTTTTCATGGTAAGCCACGATACTTTAATACTAGCTGGAGCATAGGGAGTTAGTTGTTCCTGTAAGAAACACAGTTTTCATGGTAAGCCACGATACTTTAATACTAGCTGGAGCATAGGGAGTTAGTTGTTCCTGTAAGAAACACAGTTTTCATGGTAAGCCACGATACTTTAATACTAGCTAGAGCATAGGGAGCTAGTTGTTCCTGTAAGAAACACAGTTTCCATGTTCGATTTAACCGAGATAAAACTATCTCGTGTTTTATGTCACATGTAGCCTCACTTTTTCACTTATTATTTTGTGTAATTTACAACATAAGTAGCTCACCATGGTAACAATTATAAACATATTTAAACAAACGTTTCGGAATCTTTAAATTGTATCGTCAGTGATTTACACAAAGCGAAGCTTAAACCGATTACAGCTGAACTTTAAGACTTCATTTTAAGTGTTTTTCGAGGCAATATTTGTAAAATAAGTTTAACATTTGTCTATAAAGTAAACCACACCGTAACAATGTTAACCACGACGTTAAAGTTCACCATGAGTTTTGTAACTGAAAACATGTTATTTTGGCAGTATTATAAATATCTATATAAATATTACTGTAATATCGAATGATTCTTTTTCACAGTAGCGAGATACTGACGTGGACGTGAATACGGTTGGCATTTTCAGTTACACGGCAAGCTTATATTTTGAGTAAAATACTCATTAGAATCACATACTTATAATAGTGTGGTTTATATCCTTTATATTGGGAAATCTCGAAAGTTGTTGCGTATTATTAGGTTGCTGTTAGGCTAAACAAAATGGTTGAAAAATACATGAACATTTGAAATAGTGATGCAGAAAGACAAGTGGACATTAAAAACAGTTCCTACGTATGAAAAACTTACTTTCAAAGAACGACTAGTGATTACAAAAGTGTTCCATGTTTCATAAGTCATTCTAGCCCCCATAAACATGCTAGTTTGTTTATTCGGCGCCCTAATCGTGAAAGTGGGTTTTCTCGGAGTGCTTTTTCCCCCACAAAAAATTCTGAGGCTTTAGGATTTACCGATTCTTATCCTATCGTGTGTTGTTTTTTTTGGGGGGGGCGTGTCAATATTTAAACTCTCGCAGACTACCACGAACCTTTTCCACTAACCTACAGTATAATCTGGTATACTTAAATTTTTTTTCGGTTTAGCTATTAACCATTAGCTCAGCAAAATTTAACATCATGAGTAGAGAGAAGAGAAGGTACCTTCTGAGCGCCCTCTATTGCTTTGCGTTTCTTTCTGAGGCGTAAAGTGTTAAATAGGAATACCTGCCACGAATTTCATTAGATTTGAAGTCATTCTAACCCACAAAAAAACTGTTTGTTTGTTTGTTTGTTTTTGGATCTCGCGCAAACCTACTCGAGGGCTATCTGTGCTAACCATCCCTAATTTAGCAGTGTAAGGCTAGAGGAAAGGCATCTGGTCCTCACCACCCACAGCCAACTCTTGGGCTAATCTTTTACTAACGAATAGTGAGATTGACCGTCACATTATAAAGTCCCTACGGCTGAAAGGACGAGCATGTTTGGTGCGACGAGGATTTGAACCCGCGAACTTCACATTACGAGTCGAACGTCTTAACCCGCCTAGCCATGGCGGGCCCCAGAAACCTGCAAAAAATTAACTTTACAAAGAACAACCTTGCCCTAAAGTGAAGCTTAAGCTTAGAAGGTTAATCTAGTCCCCAAAAAAACTGATGGTTGTAAAAGTGTAGCAGGGTAATCTAATTACAAGTAAAGGCTGGCGGTTTTAAAGGATAAAACTGGCTACAATCCACACGTGGACACCATTATTCCTTTGGACAGTAACTCTAAAATGAAATATGTGGCACGAAAAAAAGTTTCTCTTACGAAAGTCCCCATACAGCTAACACCATTAAGATACATACAACCATATGTCAGCCAACTTCACTGTCTCTAATTTCTCTCTTCTTGTTTTAATCATTCTGTGTTGCTTAGCACAAATCTACACCATAAGCTAGCGGTTCTGTGCCCATCATAAAGATTAAACCTAGAATTCTAGACTTATAATCTTTATATTCCAGCTCTGGGTCACTGGAAGACTTGTCTTTCATTTCTATTATTGTTTTTCTTATCGTAGAGCCCAGGAAAACCGTTTTATTTTGAAACGTTTTCCTCATGGTATAGTGTATTTGTACATTCACAATTAATTTTATAACCTACTTTGTATAGTATAGTATAGTGTTTTTGTACATTCACAAATAATTTTGTAACTTATTTTTAGCCAATAGGTTCATATTAATCCAGTGAACGGGGTTGACCATGAATAATAATAACAACTACAGGTTTGTTTTATCTGCTTCAATGAACGTTTTACTGTTGTTATTTGCTCGACTGTTTATTTTTAAGCTTTAAATGGTAAAGTGTGTTTTTGTTTGTTTAAATCTTTTATAACATTTTCAGCTCAAAAAGATCGAACATCAAAAATAATTGAAAGAAGAGAGAAGATAAACAGAATAAAAATTACATTCATTAATGGTAAAAAGGATCTTGGAAATAAGGTTCAAAATTGAGAAGTATTCATACAGAACAGCATGCTGTAAGAATAAGGCACTCAACAAAAAGACAAAGTAATTCGAAATACTGATTGACCAATGTCTAAGTTTATTTTATATTCGCTAAACGAATTTAAATCTTAATGATTTAGTATCTCATGTCCTAAGCTTTAATGGACTCTCCAGATTTGGTTCATTCTTTAATCATTCCGCGAAAAGATCCGGGTTAATCAAACTTTTTTTTTACCTCTCGAGACATTAGAAAACTGAAGAGTCACAACATAAGCCTACTTTTCCATAAAGTAACATTATTTTATAAGTTAGCCAACTTTTAAACTACTGTTTGTTTGTTAGATTTAGCGCAAAGCTATTCGAGGACTATCTGTCGCTAATTTTGAATCGATAGACTGGAGGAAAAATAGTTACTACTTCTTACTATCACCTCTTAAGAACAAATGGTTGGATTGACTGTTACATTTATAACGCCCTCACGGCTGAACGGAAGTGAATATGTTCAGTGACAAGACTCGAACTTGCAGATTGTGATCCGAGTGCACATGTCAAGTCTTTAAACACTAGAAATACAATTCTGGGTTTCCACACAACTGATGTAGGTTTAAGATACCAAGGCATCTTTGACAGAAACAAAGAAATATATATAATAACAACAGTCTTTTGTCTATCGTTTTTTTAAATGTAAATTGAAATACATTTTATCGATATAGACACTTTATATAATTGGTTACAAAAAATAGCTTAATAAAAACTGTGTGTTTTCTTATAGCAAAGCCACATCGGGCTATCTATTGAGACCACTGAGGGGAATCAACCCCTTGATTTTGCGTTGTAAATCATTAGATATACCGCTGTACTAGCGGGGAGCCAATAAAAACTAAAAATATGATTTTAAAACACAAGAAACTTATAGTAAGAGTTTCTTTTTTCCGTCATCGGGTTTCGAGTCACGAACATCCGGAATAATAACGTGAATACGTTAACCATCACCCAACTCCAGTTTCAGCTGTTGTTTCTATATAACAGTGACAGAGACAGAATATGTTGTGGTTCAAAGGTCATTGTACTGACGTCATTGTTTGTTGTGTTACGTGCATAAGAAGAGCTATATGAGAAAATGGATTTTACAGCATTTTGGCGGTTTTAAAGGCTGGACAGTCCGCGTAAATTATCTTGTTAACAGTTCAAAGGATGTTTGTTTTTTGAATTTCGCACAAAGCTACTCGAGAGCTATCTATGCTAGCCGTCCCTAATTTAGTAGTGTAAGACTAGAGGGAAGGCAGCTAGTCATCACCACCCACCGCCAACTCTTGGGCTACTCTTTAACCAACGAATAATGGGATTGGCCGTCACATTATAACACCACCACGTCTGAAAGGGCGAGACCGGGATTCGAACCCGCGACTCTCAAATTACGAGTCGCACGTCTTAAGACGCTTGGCCACAGTTCAAAGGAAGGTTCATACTTTATCTACAATGAACCAATCTTTATCCTCACTAAGAAACAGTTTTACTTTTATCACTGTCGCTGATGGTTGAGTAACCTAACAGCGTGTATCTCTTGTTAGAATCATGCTTTCTTCACCTAACTAAAACTTTCTGATACTACAAAAATATCTTTCTTTGAAACCCTAAGGTTTCGGAGTTGCATATTTTTAATTGCAAAATAAAAGAGCTACATTTCAGAAAATTATGTAACGACCCCCCCCTCCCACTGAGGAATCCCTAAGGGCACCATTTATACCTTAACAATTACATGATATGAAACAGATAAAATTTAGAAATATTAATTTACGTATGACACTACTTTAGATTATTAGCTATATATCTGTAATGTAAATTTCAGATGTGTTAATAACAACTGTGTATCATAATACACTGGGTTATGATAATAAAAACAAAAGATCTGAATACATGAAGTTCCTGTTTTGGTAATCAGAGATCTAATCAGTACCAGACATTTTACGATTATGTTTGTTCATTCACAAAACACAGATTTCGAACACTTTCTTTCAAAGATTTCAAACAGAATTTTTTCAAATGATTCTAATATATCAAATGGTTCATAAACTTTTTAGGTTTCAAATAATACTGACTGTTATTCATGTTGTTGTTTTGAATTAAGCATAAAGCTACACAACGGGCTATCTGTACTCTGCCCACCACGGGTATCGAAACTCGTATTTTAGCGTTGTAAGTTCGCAGACATCCCGCTGAGCCACTGAGGGGTTACTCTCATTCAAACACCAAAGAAACGCATGTTTCAGCGAGCGGATTTTCTGATGTGTTGTTTGGTTTCAGCACAATATGAAACCCAGCATGGTTAGGTGGGATAAGGCGTTAAACTCCTAATCTGAGGGTCGCGGGTTCGAATCCCCGTCCCACCAAATATGCCGTGAGGGCATTACAATGTGACGGTCAGTCCCACTATTCGTTAAAAAAGAGTAGCCCAAGAGTTGGCGGTGGGTGGTGATGACTAGCTGCCTTCCCTCTAGTCGTACACTGCTAAATTAGGGACGGCTAGCGCATATAGCTCTCGAGTAGCTTTGCGCGAAATTAAAAACAAACCAAACTAAAAAATATTGTTACTGATCCCTTAACCACGAAAAACGAGTTACTAAGCGTATTAGCGATTGAAAAGCGATCGCTTAACGTCTTAAAAGTTTGCTACATTTCGCTAATTTGATTTGTCTATAAAAAATAAAACTGTATCTCCGTATTGGGATTATAATCCTGCAGATAACATTATTCGTATATTAAGAATTTGGCTTAAAACTAAGAGTTTACTGATGAAACATTCATATAATAATACATATTAAACAGCGAAACACAGAAACAAATTTTGAGAGGCCTGTAAGTAGACTGCTTAATGTTCGACAAAGTATTATTAAATTCAAGTAATCTCCTGTCACAAACTTCGATGTCGCATAAGAATACTGGGTATGATTATCATCTGTGGTAAATACTTATCAAAACAAGATAAAGCTAGTGGTATCGTGATGAGTATAAAGACTCATAACTCCAAAATACTTTGTGGGCTCAGCACAGATAGCCCATTGTGTATTTTTGGGTTTAACTACAAAAATAACACGTGGAATTTCAGGAAGTGGTTTTTAAAACATAAAATCCTATATTACCTGTAATAAATCTCTTTACCCCATACACGCCTGTCAGTAACATGTAACAACTGTCATCTTATTTAACCCCAGTAACGGACGGTCTATGTAAGCTGCCCAGTTTGTTCAATATCTGTCATAGTTGAAAGGCCAGCTTCATATCTAGTTAGCAGGTTGAGTGTTTCCGAGTTCACGACAATGTTTAGGATTATACGTAAGGGGTTGGATTCCCTCAAACCAGTCTTAACAAGTGGAAAACCGAATGGCAAACAGAGTTTAATATTTTTCCTTAGGATCTTAAGTTCTGTGTCTCCTATTTATTTGTTTGTTGATGACCACTAACCTGTAGAATGTGTGCATTCCGTGGGTGCAGAAGCCCAATAAGGCTCACCACTCAGCCACACGGACAGGGGGAGGGAGTGTCCACTAAATAATTCAAAATAATATATCAGTATGATAATTGTGGAATATTATTTGTTATAATGAAATACTTACGTTCCTCTTCACAATTCTAAAGTCCCCTAGTGATTTACAGCGGTCTCAACGCACCATTCAAACCTCCATATATTGTTTATTTAGTAAGTGAGAATTGGTTTTGGTTTTTGATTGCTTTTTGAATTTCGCACAAACCTACTCGAGGGCTATCTGCGCTAGCCGTCCCTAAGTTAGCAGCGTGAAACAAAAGGGATAGGCAGCTAATCATCACCACCTACCGCCAACTCTTGGACTACTCTTTTACCAACGAATAGTGGAATTGATCATAACATTAAACGCCCCCGCAGGCTAAAAGGGCGAGTATGTTTTGTGCAACGGAGATTCGAACTCGCGACCCTCAGGTTACGAGTCGAACGCTTTAACCCACCTGGCCATGCCGGGGCTTTTTATATGGTTCTTTAGGAAGCAGAGTTATAGAGCTACAGAGAAAAAGTTAGGAAACGTCAAATTTAAATAATACTACAAAGGTACACACCTTTTGTTTAAACTTTCAAATTTAAACAATATTACAAAGGTACACACCCTCTGTTTGAAGTTTCAAATTTAAACAATATTACACAGGTATTGCAAATTTCTACGTATCTCCGCATGCATCCATTAAACATGCATGCCAAATTTGGTGAAGGGCCATGAGTAGAGGGAGAAGTAATGATAAAACTGAAAATGTGTACCTTATGAAGCCTGCTTACCTGTTTTGGTGAAGATCTACCTACACCTTGTAAAGTAGTGACACGAACTTACAACAGACAATACTTTTGTATTCATGCACATTCTATTTTGACTCGTAAATAGTTACTGCTCTCCAATAGAGGTAGTTTGACGACTTCTACGTGAAGTAAATAAATTATTTTTGTAGAACAAACGGCGTGTTACCTTTAAAAGAAATCACAAGATAATATTAATAATATAATGTTTGTGTTGTTTTATATTGAGATGCACGGAATTCAATCGTTGCAAGTCTGTAAGCGTACTTCCGAATCTATCTCGGAACACAAATATCACGTTTCTGTGGGTTACATTTGATGGGAGCCCCATAAATCCCAAGTTTTATTACCTAGCAACTTTCTCCTTTGTTGACTCAAAGCTTACTGTTTCGTTTTAAGAAAACTAAAGAATAATAAAATTTTCTAGGGTAACGTGTCAAATGTCCTTTCTTCTCTTCGTGTTTTTATAAAGACTCTCACAAATCTTATGTTATTCCTTTGGACAGGGTGCTCGATATGAAGACTTCCTCGTCTCCGAACACTTCTGCTCTTCTGTTATTGTTGTTTTTGGCGTCGACACCAGAAGTCGCCAAACCCAGTAAAACTATAACACCAACGGAAACTGTCCAATTTGAGGTAAGTTAATGCAATTTATTGTTCTACTAACGTAATTTTAAATAACAGCGAGATAAATATTTGTTCTAAAGCTTCCAAACTGCCGTAACCATCTAAAAAATTACAATTATTAATCCACGTACAATCAATTTGACGAAACTACGGATTACTAAGTGCATGAGCAAAGATGTCTTTAATAGGATAACAATTTTCTTTACATTTGTCATCAAATAATTTCTAAAAGCATTGGACAGTTCAATTGTAGCACCAATTTTCAATCTCTGTGTTAGAGACTTTGTCCTTACGTCCGTAAGATAGCTATAATTATTATTTGATATAATGCTAAAAAAGGCCTAGGCTGGCCAGGTGGTCAAGGCAATCAACTAGTAATCTGAAGACTACGGGCTCCAATCCACGTCACACCAAACATGCTCGCCCTTTCAGCCGTGGAGGCGTTATAATGTGACGGTCAAATCCCACTATTTGTTGGTAAAAAGAGTAACCCAAGAGTTGGCAGTGGGTGGTGATGGCTCGCTGCCTTTCTTCTAGTCTTACACTACTAAATTAGGGACGACTAGCACAGATAGCCATCGTGTAGCTTTGCGCGAAATTAAAAAAGAACAACTTAAATGACATAGCCGTCCCTAATTTAGCAGAATAAGACAAAAAGGAAGGCAGTTAGTCATCAGCACTCACCGCCAACTCTTGGGCTACTCTTTTCACCAACGTGTAGTAAGATTGGTCTTTCGGCTGAAAGAACAAGCATGTTTGTTGTAACTGGGATTCAAACCCGCTACCCACAGATTGCAACTCGAGCGCCCTAACCACTTGGTTATGCCGGGACATCATAGGTAGTTTGAAACCAGTAATTCGAGGTTCAAGGTTCTGTCCAGACAGTTCCTTCAGTATCCGCGCAAAAAAAAAATGTACTGATGGAATTAATGAACAGAAAAAATGGGGAAGGCAGCCAATCAGAAATACTACAATATTGACTATCATTTTTATAACGCATTCAACATTAAAGTACGACAAATATTTATGGTAAGACTTAATCCTGACTTTCCATCTCCAGAATCCAGATTTCTATCGAAGGCCAATCCGACCATAAACAAATTGTCCCATCATACTATTTCTTTGCTCAGGGTTATTTCTTTATTACCTTTGTTCTAACAATACACATAATACACTTCAAAACAAGTACCGTGTTCAGGTTTCGATTTTTCCACGCTAGAAAATAGAATATGCTTTTCACTGGCTACGATTTAAATAAACTAAAAAGTTATGTGAAGAAAAAAAGTCAAAATATGGTAAAATATGTATGTTTAAGATTTAGCATTATAAATTTTTCCATTTATTTTCACAGGCATATGCTGATTATGGAGATAAAAGTCTTGTACCCATCAGTCAATCGTCTTCTCTGAAGGATGTAAAAGAAATTTATAAGCGTTCGAGCACTTTTTTCGGTTTAAGAGGAAAAAGACAGGATTTTTATGAAAAAAGATCAAGTCCGTTTTTTGGCTTAAGAGGAAAAAGACAGGATTTTTATGAAAAAAGATCAAGTCCGTTTTTCGGCTTAAGAGGAAAAAAAGAGGATTTTGATGACAAAAGAGAAAGTCCGTTTATCGGCTTAAGAGGAAAAAAACAGGATTTTGATGAAAAAAGAGAAAGTCCGTTTTTCGGCTTAAGAGGAAAAAAAGAGGATTTTGATGAAAAAAGAGAAAGTTCATTTTTTGGCTTAAGAGGAAAAAAAGAGGATTTTTATGGAAAAAGATCAAGTCCGTTTTTTGGCTTAAGAGGAAAAAGACAGGATTTTTATGAAAAAAGATCAAGTCCGTTTTTCGGCTTAAGAGGAAAAAAAGAGGATTTTGATGACAAAAGAGAAAGTCCGTTTATCGGCTTAAGAGGAAAAAAACAGGATTTTGATGAAAAAAGAGAAAGTCCGTTTTTCGGCTTAAGAGGAAAAAAAGAGGATTTTGATGAAAAAAGAGAAAGTCCATTTTTTGGCTTAAGAGGAAAAAAAGAGGATTTTTATGGAAAAAGATCAAGTCCGTTTTTTGGCTTAAGAGGAAAAAAAGAGGATTTTGATGAAAAAAGAGAAAGTCCATTTTTTGGCTTAAGAGGAAAAAAAGAGGATTTTGACGAGAAAAGATCAAGTCCGTTTTTCGGCTTAAGAGGAAAAAGACCGGATTTTGGTGAAAAAAGAGAAAGTCCATTTTTTGGCTTGAGAGGAAAAAAAGAAGATTTTGACGAAAAGAGAACAAGTCCGTTTTTCGGCTTAAGAGGAAAAAAAGAGGATTTTGATGAAAAAAGAGAAAGTCCATTTTTTGGCTTAAGAGGAAAAAAAGAAGATTTTGACGAAAAAAGAACAAGTCCGTTTTTCGGCTTAAGAGGAAAAAGACCGGATTTTGATGAAAAAATAGAAAGTCCATTTTTTGGCTTAAGAGGAAAAAAAGAAGATTTTGACGAAAAAAGAACAAGTCCGTTTTTTGGCTTAAGAGAAAAAAGACAGGATTTTGATGAACAAAGAGAAAGTCCATTTTTTGGCTTAAGAGGAAAAAAAGAGGATTTTGATGAAAAAAGAGAAAGTCCGTTTTTTGGCTTAAGAGGAAAAAGACAGGATTTTGATGACAAAAGGGCAAGTCCGTTTTTTGGCTTAAGAGGAAAAAAAGAGGATTTTGATGATAAAAAAGCAAATTCGTTTTTCGGGTTAAGAGGAAAAAGACAGGATTTTGATGAAAAAAGAGAAAGTCCATTTTTTGGCTTAAGAGGAAAAAGACAGGATTTAGATGACAAAAGAGCAAGTCCGTTTTTTGGCTTAAGAGGAAAAAAAGAGGATTTTGATGATAAAAAAGCCAATTCATTTTTTGGTTTAAGAGGAAAAAGACAGGATTTTGATGACAAAAGGGCAAGTCCGTTTTTTGGCTTAAGAGGAAAAAAAGAGGATTTTGATGATAAAAAAGCAAATTCGTTTTTCGGGTTAAGAGGAAAAAGACAGGATTTTAATGGGAAAAGAGCAAGTTCGTCTTTCGTTTTAAGAAGGAAAAAAGAGGATTTTGATGAGAAAAAGTCAAGTTCGTCTTCCGACCTCAGAGATAAAAAACAATATGTTGACAAATCGAGATTGTTTTTCGGCATAAAAATCAAAAAAGAGAATTTTGATGAAAAAAAAGCAAATTCGTCTTCCGGCCTCAGCGCGTCCTTATTTATACTTATTATCTGCTTTATTTACCATATCTCTATAACTGGTGAATCAAATGTTGATTACTACCAGACCTGAGGCAGTGTATCAGGTCAAAAAGAGAAGCAGTCGTTGTTGTTTTTTTAGTTAAATATGTTTGCAAGTTTACCTTCTCTGTGAGTATGTAATATTTTTTTAATTCGTTAAGTGTGTGTTTTTTCAGTTAAATTACATCAATTCTTTCTAACCAAATCCTTTTAAGCCTTGCATATTTCCTGGTTTCTAAAATGGTATTAATAGTTACACAATTAATAAGAGTTAAAAGCTACGAAGTCTGATAACGGTAACGTTTATCTTGTATATAAATATGTATATATATATCTGTGTCAAACATTGTTCAATGTACCGTTACTTCGGTCGAACAATAAAACCTTCATTATAGAATAATACGGACGAGTAACAGTTGTAATAATATACACACTTGTTCGTAAGCATTGTACTGTTGTCATGCATGTTACCTATTAATATGTACTCTCATACACACGTATAGCATGGCCAAGCGTCTTGAGACGTGCGACTCGTAATCTGAGGGTCGCGGTTTCGCATCCCCGTTGCACTAAACATCCTCGCCTTTTCCGCCAGTGGGGGCGTTATTAAGTTACGGTTCATCCCACTATTCGTTGGTAAAAGGGTTGGCGGTGGGTGGTGATGACTAGCTGTCTTCCCTCTAGTCTTACACTGCTAAGTTAGGGACGGCTAGCACAGATAGCCCTCGAGTATCTTTGTGCGAAATTAAAAAACAAACAAATGATTATTGTTGTATACACTACACCTTGTGGTCAAATGAAGCGTTATTAAAGTAGAAAATAGTGTTTCGATCTTCATAGGTCATCTTCAGGTCAATCGTTTGTTAGCCTAAATGTTTTAATACCCGAACCAGCCAACTTGAGATACATTTTTACCTCGAGAAACCCAGTTTCTACAGGTATGCTGCTGTGCCCCTGGTGGACAAATAGGATGGTTTACATTCCAGAAGATGTTGGGTTTTCAGTGTTCTAATCTGCATGTGCCTTTGTTCTTAAGGGAGATTTTAGGACCGCGAGTAATCTTTTGGGCAATAACGAAACGTTTAGTTTGTTTTGAATTTCGCGCGAAGTTACATGAGGGTTATCTGCGTCCGTGAACTTTGCAGTGTAACACTAGAGGAAAGATAGCTAGTTATCATTACCCACCGCCAACTCTTTGGTCATTCTTTTACCAACGAATAGTGGGATTGACCGTCACATTATAACGCCCCACAGCGAAAAGGACGAACATGTTTGATGCGACGGGGATTCGAACCCGCGACCCTTAGATTACGAGTCGAACCCCGTAACCCACCTGGCCATGCCGGGGCCTAACAAGAAATTGAAAATTCTCATTAATTTTTTTTTTATTGAATTAATGTTTACCTAATCTATAAGTTGATATGGACATTGTTGTCAAACTCATAAATACATAATATGCTCTTTACACCATTAGTATCGAAATCCGGATTTTAAGGGTATAAATTTGCAGACTTATCGTTGGTCCATTAGAAATTAATAAATTTAAGTAAAGAAATTTAAACCTCAGTATTTTAAGCATTCTGTCAATTTGAGTAAAGAAGTTTAAGATCGAACATGCAATTAATCTGAAACTTTAAACACAGACAAGAAAATAAAAGAATAAAATAAAAGGTTTTGAACCGGTGAATAAGTTGTAACACCTCAGATACAAGAAAATAGGTTTCTCTAAGATGCAAAATATAAGATTATTTATTTCTTTGTTTCATTTCGTGCAAAACCACTCGAGGGTTATCTGCACTAGCTACTCTTAATTTTAAAGTGATAAAATAGTGGGAAAGCAGATAGTAAGCACCACCTACCGTCAACCTTTGGGTTACGTTTTCACCAACAAATAACGAGACTGACCTTGAATTATAGCGCAGCATGGATAGCATTCAGAAACTATAGAAATGGATGATAGAATTCAACAGGGAGAAGACAGACTGTTGGAATCACCAACAGGGAGAAGACTGACTGTTGAAAACACCAATAGGGAGAAGACTGACTGTTGGAATCACCAACAGGGAGAAGACTGACTGTTGAAAACACCAATAGGGAGAAGACTGACTGTTGGAAACACCAACAGGGAGAAGACCAAGTGTTGGAAACACCAACAGGGAGAAGACCAATTGTTGGAAACACCAACAGAGAAAAGACTGACTGTTAGAAACACCAACAGGGAGAAGACAGACTGTTGGAATCACCAACAGGGAGAAGACTGACTGTTGAAAACACCAATAGGGAGAAGACTGACTGTTGGAATCACCAACAGGGAGAAGACTGACTGTTGAAAACACCAATAGGGAGAAGACTGACTGTTGGAAACACCAACAGGGAGAAGACCAAGTGTTGGAAACACCAACAGGGAGAAGAGCAATTGTTGGAAACACCAACAGAGAAAAGACTGACTGTTAGAAACACCAACAGGGAGAAGACAGACTGTTGGAATCACCAACAGGGAGAAGACTGACTGTTGAAAACACCAATAGGGAGAAGACTGACTGTTGGAATCACCAACAGGGAGAAGACCAAGTGTTGAAAACACCAACAGGGAGAAGACCGACTGTTAGAAACACCAACAGAGAAAAGACTGACTGTTAGAAACACCAACAGAGAAAAGACCGACTGTTAGAAACACCAACAGAGAAAAGACTGACTGTTGGAAACACCAACAGAGAAAAGACCGACTGTTAGAAACACCAACAGAGAAAAGACTGACTGTTGGAAACACCAACAGAGAAAAGACTGACTGTTGGAAACATCAACAGGGAGAAGACTGACTGTTGGAAACATCTCTGATGTTGGATGAGTTGGACATATTCCAGTTACAATGAAGGATTCCGCACCAGGCATTACAAAGCTGGGATATTATACATCAAATACGCGTACAATCAAGTAGATATTAGCATTTTGGCAACGAAGCTAAAGACTACGGGAGTCTTGGACATTTTATTATGATGGATATTGGCTGTCAGGCGCTGTCATTTAGATTTGATTAACAGAAACCTAAAATTATGAAATCTGCTCTGGTTTCCTACTAGGATCCCTGTTAAGTACCGTCCTCATCAGTATTTACACGGTTGGTGTGGTCAATGCTGTTAAATCCTATCCTCTTGAATGTTTACACAGCTGATTTGGTTAACGCAATGAAAAGTAGTGTAGTTTCACTGTATATATATTTATATATCTGTGTTAATGATATAGAAGTAAGGAACATCACTCTTCAATGGAAACGGTAGCAAATCTTCAATTCAAGAAGCCACCAACAAAATAAACCTCTGACAATGGACCAATGGACTATAAATAACAAAATGCTCGTCCAAACTGATAGAGTCTGCTTCTTGGATGTTATTTACAAATCTCACATAAACACTACATCTCTTCAAGTTAACGTAAGAGTTCCACAGAAGAGCTCTCTTGCTTTCCTGGTTCTCATATTGGATCGTACGATGAGAATGTTCGCACATATTGAACACTTGACAGAATAATTAGTGTGCAGTCTCACTCTTCTGGAATATACTGGAATTTTATCAAGAACACTTCAGCTGATGAGATCGAAATTCTTGAGTAGAATGAAATAAGAAATCTACTTCTGTGTATCAGTAAACAAGGTTACAGAAGGTGCAGAATATGAAGCCACGATAATAAGAACAGAAGCCGACAAATGTACTCAAGTGTCACTTTGTATTTCATTAGCTTTACTACTTGGTAAAGAGTTCCAGTCAGCGAAGCACTACGCAGAACAGTCACAACACCCACTACACTAGCACTTGAGAAAGAGAACAGAAAAGGAAGAAATACAAAAATTGAAATTTGTCGACTGTTTAGGTTAATGAGACCATGAAAGATGTAGAGGAGAACAGTCGTATTGGCTGGATACAGGCAGAAGGAAATGAACTACAAGTTGACGATCGACATCAGAATGACAAGATCACAAATGATCAAGACAGTCGAAATCATGGAACAGATACACGAGCTCAGCTTCTGAAAATAATCATATCAATGAATCAATGAGGAAAGACGTACGAAGAGATCTCATGTTTGAAAATCAACATGCTATGTAAAAATTACACTGACAAAAACAACACCAATATTATTTATATAATACAATGTAACAACTGCCACGACTTCTATACTGGAGAAACAAGTAGAAAAATGGAAACCAGATTCAAAGAACATAAAACACCTTCACACGTTTTTGAACACTGCAATGTAAATAAACACAACATAATCATAGAAAACACCCAGATATTAAGTAGGGAAACAAATATAAACAAATGAAGAATAAAAAAAGACTTACTTATACAGCAACTAAAACCAAAACTAAACCACTCTAAAGGATCACCTTAATACACATACTAATTAATATCCTAACATTGAATTGCAACGCCCCCTACAATTTCGTACCCGTTTATACTCTCGTCAATAAGACATGTGTCCGGCAAACTATCTCTTTGTTAACATGAAGATGACCTCAGAAGGACGAAACGTTGTTCTATTCTTATCAATAAAAGTGTTAATACCCATACCAGCCGTTCTGAGAAACTTTCATACCCCTGACTGATTCCCTAAATCCCATAGTAGAACCATACCCCTGACTGATTCCCTAAATCCCATAGTAGAACCATACCCCTGACTGATTCCCTAAATCCCATAGTAGAACCATACCCCTGACTGATTCCCTAAATCCCATAGTAGAACCATACCCCTGACTGATTCCCTAAATCCCATAGTAGAACCATACCACTGACTGATTCCCTAAATCCCATAGTAGAACCATACCCCTGACTGATTCCCTAAATCCCATAGTAGAACCATACCCCTGACTGATTCCCTAAATCCCATAGTAGAACCATACCACTGACTGATTCCCTAAATCCCATAGTAGAACCATACCACTGACTGATTCCCTAAATCCCATAGTAGAACCATACCACTGACTGATTCCCTAAATCCCATAGTAGAACCATACCACTGACTGATTCCCTAAATCCCATAGTAGAACCATACCCCTGACTGATTCCCTAAATCCCATAGTAGAACCATACCACTGACTGATTCCCTAAATCCCATAGTAGAACCATACCACTGACTGATTCCCTAAATCCCATAGTAGAACCATACCACTGATTGATTCCCTATATCCCATGGTAGTACCATACCCCTGACGAGCTTCCTAATTCTTATGAAAGAATCATACCATTGAATGACTTCTGAAACGATACAACATAACCATACCACTGACTGATTCCCTAAATCCCTCGTGCAATTGGAAACAAGTTTTGTACGTTTAACATTTGTGATATCTTTGAGACAGTAAAAATACTTATATTATGATGACCTATATTCCAAGACACAACTATATATCATTCAACGATAAACTGAGCCCTTGAATACCTCTAAAACAACAGGGAGCAACAACTCCAATCGTACTGGTTGGATTAAGCCCATGTGCCCTCTCGTCTCCCAAATATCTTGTTATATCACGATAGGTGGCAATGCTATATCATTTAACTCTACAGCCCTCGCGAGACCTAGTTGTCACACTACCATTAAAAGCTTTCAATGATGTCGTCAGAGAAATATGATTATGCTAAAAAAAAACAGAAAGACGTGCGGTAGAGGTCGCAATTCTTACTTGGACGGCTGTAAGAAAGAGTTTGTTTGTTTGTTTGTTTTGGAATTTCGCACAAAATTACTCGAGGGATATCTGTGCTAGCTGTCCCTAATTTAGCAGTGTAAGACTAGAAGGAAGGCAGCTAGTCGTCACCACCCGCCGCCAACTCTTGGGCTACTCTTTTACCAACGAAAAGTGGGATTGACCGTCACATTATAACGCCACCACGGCTGGGAGGGCGAGCATGTTTAGTGCGAGTCGGGCGCGAACCCGCCACCCTCAGATTACGAAGCGCACGCCTTAACGCGCTAGGCCATGCCAGGCCCTGGAAGAAAGAGAATGACGAAAATATGTGGAAAGAACAGAGGCTACTTAAATCAAACTGAACAAGACATTATTAACAGGAGAACCACGGTAAATTAGAGGGTGATAACCAGTGTTTTACCAATTCAAATTTCTCAAGAGCATAACAGTAGACGATGATTTGGTTTGTGCTAGCCGTCTCTAATTTAGCATTGTAAGACATCATCACCCACCGCCAACTCTTGGGCCACTCTTCTACCAACAAAGAGTGGAATTAACCGTCACATTATAATGTCTCCCCGGCTGAAATTGCGAGCGTGTTTGATGTTAAGGGATTCGAATCCGCGACCCTCACATTACTAGCCAAGTGCCTTAACCACCTGGCCACGAATAACTGTAGAAGAAGGAACAGCGTTAAAACCATCTTGATTACGTTTGATTAAACATATTTACATATTAGGAAACAAATAAAAATTGTTACACGGCAAACAACAAAAAATCCCCACACTAGGCTATCTCTGTTCTGTCCGCCTCAGAAAAGCAAACTTTAGGTTTTAGCATTGTAAGTTCGCTAAACTGCCACTGACCCATCGGAAGACCTATAGGGTCAGGGTCTCGCAATGGGGCACCATCCTGGTCTGCGCATTGACGAACGTGTTGCGACAAGACTCCACAACTGGAGAGAGGACTTGGCTGGTGCTAAACTTGAAATTCCTCTAACGTGTAAATAAATAAATGAAAACGTTTAAAGTGAAAAATCTTTCAGAAATCTTACAATTAATACTTGAAAATTCTGAAAGCTCGGGTAAAAGTGACTCGTGTTCAATGGTTTAAGAAAGTTAAATAAAAAATTCTTAAGTTTAACACAAGTGAGTAAACCATTCACCCACGTCAATTGTAAAGTTTCTTTGTACTTAAATGTTGTGTTTTCTGTTTCCGTTTTAACTAAGGAGGTAACCAGAGTTAACTTGATTTAACATTATAGTTACAAATATTAACCAATGATATTGGCCCTATGACAGTCTGTAAATTCTGATTTACCAAAGATAATGCGATCTCAGGTCCTACATCGTGATTACATAAGACTGGTACAAAATACACAACATAATCTTATACAGTTTAAGAAAAGCTTTCTGTGTTGGGCGTGGCCAAGTATTCAGTCTATTCAACAATGAATAGGATGGTCTGCGGCTTGTGTTTCCTTGGTGACAAATCATGCATCTCGATTTGTGACTGGGATTCTATTGTAATAATGATAGTCAAAACACACCATTCTATTGGAATAACCAAGAGATAAAATTAAGGTTTGTTAGTTAGCAATCTTTCTTCCAGGGACAGTTGCCACTGATAGCCCTTGTATAATTATACACCAGCTGTCTTTCCTATAGGGACAGTTATCACTGATAGCCTTTGTATAATTATACACCAGCTGTCTTTCCTATAGGGACAGTTATCACTGATAGCCTTTGTATAATTATACACCAGCTGTCTTTCCTATAGGGACAGTTATCACTGAGAGCCCTTGTATAATTATACACCAGCTGTCTTTCCTAAAGGGACAGTTATCACTGATAGCCTTTGTATAATTATACACCAGCTGTCTTTCCTATAGGGACAGTTATCACTGATAGCCTTTGTATAATTATACACCAGCTGTCTTTCCTAAAGGAAAGAAGGACTTGTCACACTTGAGATTCATTACACTATAGACAGGAAGGACTTGTTACACTTGATATTCATTACACTATAGACAGAGAGGACTTGTTACACTTGATATTCATTACACTATAAACAGGGAGGACTTGTTACACTTGATATTCATTACACTAAAGGACTTGTTACACTTGATATTCATTGCACTGTAGACAGAGAGGACTTGTTACACTTGATATTCATTACACTATAGACAGAAAGGACTTGTTACACTTGATATTCATTACACTGTAGACAGGGAGGACTTGTTACATTTGATATTCATTACACTATAGACAGGAAGGACTTGTTACACTTGATATTCATTACACTATAAACAGGGAGGACTTGTTACACTTGATATTAATTACACTATGATGGACAAGGGAAAATATTATAATATTCATTATTCTGTAAAGAATAATGTTTTTGCTCTTCTGTAAAATGATTTATCACGTTTAGCAGATGTTAGACTCAAAGAATTTGTTTTTTTACTGATATTGTTGAATCCCGTTAATGACGGATAATTTACAGGGTATTTGTTACACTGTGAAAAGAACTGACAATGTGATCTTACTTTGGACTCCAATGTTTACTGAAATTTTTGTGTTAATCTTACTTCAGACTGGAGCTTTCTCTTAAATCTATCGAAACATTAATTTAGTTTCGAATATTATCACCAGGTTTCCTTTTGAGAGTACAGCGAATGTTCTGGTGTTGCCTTGCTACAAGAAAACACACGCAAACTTTTAACGATAACCCTAAATTTTTAATTTGTTCTAACCAAAGTTGTCACACGTAGGTATAAACTCAACTTTTTCTCGCTCACGTTAACTTTAAATGTACACGTAAATCATCTCACTAAGCCTTTTTTTACGTTAACCTCAAGCAACAAGACTCCACTTGATGTTAACCTCAAGCAATAATGTTTGCATAACACGTCACAAAAATTGACTAAGTGTGAAATTGAGACTTAATTTTATGTGGAATACATTATATGGGCCATCTAGTTAACAAATTGTTTAAAAAAAGAAGAAAAAAGTAGCTTCTCTATAGAATTTTATTACTCTGTTCCTATTACTTTTTATGAAGAGAAGCGCTACCTGGAGACGAGATTTTTCTATGATATGAAGATACTGAGTCACCAAGTTACGAATGGAGGACATGAAAATTGAAATTTTTCTCTTCTAAAGTAAAACTATTCTATGTAGGCTGTACTTTATATGTCACCAAGAAAGCAATAGATTAGGTGAGAAGGGTAATAGCTGAGAATAGGCTTAAATGAAAGCCTAGCTTGACATTTTGTGTTCACTAATAATGTGTTCAGAAGGTTTTATTTTTGAATTGAGTTAAAAAGGTTTGGGTTTGTAAAAGCCGAAACATTGTCTCCCAGCTACTTAGCCCGCTGTTTAGAAATATAATGTGATGGCTAAACCGATTTTCCACTTCAAAGATGATCCGACGACCAAGAATCCATTAGCATCCCCAAGGGACAAGGTTGTAGACTCCGAGCCATTAGTTTGTAAATAATACTTTAAACACAAGAGAATCTTAGCTGGGGTATATAAAGTGGGTAAACATTAAAGTAACCCAGAAGCTAAAGAGACTTGACACGACCACCTTCCACCATCTTCTGGATCCACAGCAGTGGGACAAAAAGCAGAAAGACTCGTGGCTCGTGCAACGACACTCAAAACAGTAGAGTAAGTAATGTATGAATTAGGGTTAGATATATCTAAGAAATTATTTAATAATCGTAAGTTTTCATACAGCAATAATAAGTAGACTTTTGAATATTCAGTGGAGTTAACTTTAGGATTTTCAGTAAACGTTCCTCAAGTCCTTCTTGTTTCTGATCAGGCTCATCCTTCCACTCATCAGTACTTTATAGGAGTTTTTACTTTTCGTTCGGCGAATGTAAAAACACCAGACACTCCGTACTTTAGCCCTCTTACGATCGTCATGACAACCATACAGTTAGTATACTGAAAGCAACAACGACTTTTATACAGCAGTTTCAAATAATTCGTATGGAACAGAAAAGTATTCGTGTCATGTTGATTGTTCCGATGTAACAGCTGTTGGTAAGGAGGGAGAGAGACCGATGTAATAACTTATGTTGTCACTTTTCAACTAGTGATCAACTTTGTGGTTTGAAATCAATCTTAACTAAACTGTATTTTTCATTTACAAAACTCGTTAAGCCGTTTTCTCTACATAGGGATTTATAATAAAAACTTATTAAGCCGTTTTCTCTACATAGGGATTTATAATAAAAACTCATTAAGCCGTTTTCTCTACATGGGGATTTATAATAAAAACTCATTAAGCCGTTTTCTCTACAAAGGGATTTATAATAAAAACTCATTAAGCCGTTTTCTCTACATAGGGATTTATAATAAAAACTCATTAAGCCGTTTCCTCTACATAGGGATTTATAATAAAAACTCATTAAGCCGTTTTCTCTACATAGGGATTTATAATAAACTTATTAAGCCGTTTTCTCTACATAGGGATTTATAATAAAAACTCATTAAGCCGTTTTCTCTACATAGGGATTTATAATAAAAACTCATTAAGCCGTTTTCTCTACATAGGGATTTATAATAAAAACTCATTAAGTCGTTTTCTCTACATAGGGATTTATAATAAAAACTCATTAAGTCGTTTTCTCTACATAGGGATTTATAATAAAAACTCGTTAAAGCCGTTTTCTCTACATAGGGATTTATAATAAAAACTCGTTAAAGCCGTTTTCTCTACAGCTGATAGCCCTGAAAACGCACACACACACACTCAAACCTAAACTCAGTCACTTGTTTTTATTTAAGTGATTCCAACTAACACAACTGTTTTCTCCATGTTTGAGGCTCAATCAGTCCGTAATAAACAGTTTACTTTATTCATGAGTTTTAAAACACAGCTCCATAGATCACTTCCTGTAGGTGGTTCAGACCAAATCTAATAAATAGTGCGTTTGCTTGTTTTTTGAAATTCTCACAAAGCTACACGAGAGCTATCTGCGCTAGTTTTCCTTAATTTAGCAATGTGAAACTAGAGAGAAAACAGTTAGTTATTATCCCTCACCACCAACACATGAGCTTCTGTTTTTACCAACGGATAGTGGGATTAATTGTCGCATTATAACGCCCCGTTGGCCGAAAGGTCGAGCATTTTGGTATGATGGAGATCCGCAACCCTCATATTACAAGTTGAGGGCCTTAACCACGTGGACCAGGCCAATAAATAGTATTTTTTTAATTACAGAGGTCAACAAAATCTCAATAAGGTTCAAACCAAATCCCAGATGTCGTTATCTTCGAACACGGATTCAAACCAAATCTCACTGATCCCTTGTTCTTAAGCATAGGTCCAAACCAAACTGAGAACATGTCCTATTTCTTGTCCAATTTGACACTGTTGCGTTCCATGAGAAACTGTAGACCAGGGGTAGGCAACTTATTTTTCATAGTGGCCACAACTGTGGTTAATAAAAACAACGTTGGCCACACTATTAAATTTTTTTTTGAAAGATGTTAGTTTAACCAAAATAATTGCATTTCAACTAATCTTCAGTGTGAAAATTGATGGTGGGTTTAATCAACAAGTTTCGTGAAATTTGGCTTAATGTCATTGGTCAATGAACGTCTCAGTTCTGTCTCTGAATTTATGTCAGAGAAATCTGTATCAAGACTTGAGAAAATCTAGCGTAGAAAATGTTGACTCACACACCCATGTGGACCCAAACATGGAAAATAATTTTGAAATTGCTATCTTTAAATTTGGAAAACTCTCACTCATCAGAATAGTGAGCCACATCTCTCTGATAGAACATTTTTGTTTACCTTTTATGTGTTCTTCATTTTGCAGGGTAAGCATCTCGTCTTCAAATCCACACTCATCCAAAGACAAAAAAAATGTAATTTCCTTACTGAAATTTCCTGAAATGGATCATGCAATATCAATTTCAATTTTTGAGAACTGGATTTTCGATCCAGTTTACATGGAGATCATCTTTAGCATCAAATTTGCAAAATGTGTCAAATAATTCTCTTGTAATTGTTCCGCAAGGAAGCTTCAATTGAAATTCATGAATAGACTTTGATTCCTCGTTTCTTATTTTACCTCTTCCTTGAAGCTTCGTATTTAAATCATTCAAATGAGCCATCATGTCACAGAGAAAGTACAAATCACGTCATGACAAAGTTTCAATTTCAAGACGTTTCCTCCACTTAACCATCTGACATTTACAAAACCAGTAATATCATCAAAATTACAGTCACTGTTTTTGTTCAAAAACTCAACAAACTGTCGATGGATGAAAGAGCTTCCACTTCTAATATAAATCACGATTTTTACAGCAATGTCCATCAGATTTTTCAATTCATCACTTTTAGACATCCGACTTGCTCCCCGCTAGTACAGCGGTATGTCTCCGGATTTACAACGCTAAAATCAGGGGTTCGATTCCCCTCGGTGGGCTGAGCAGATAGCCCTTTGTGGCTTTGCTATACGAAAAACACACATACAGAGACATCCGAGCATATAAATGCCTCATCTGTGGCCAAAGCCACAGAACACAGTTTTATTGTATAGAAGTTTAATTGTGTTGGAAAATGAAATTTGTTCTGTCTAATTTGTACTTCTTTTCTTCCACAGGTGATGTGGCGTCAGCCTCTTCTCTTCTTATCAACTATGTGTATCTTGGGAGCGGCTAGAGAAGTTGTTTCTTTGAACCCTTTGTTGACCACAGACACTCAGAATGACGACCTGACGGACGTTAAAGAGGTAAACGTTCCTCCAGAGGACGTTGGATATTATCACTTCGGTCCATGGAGCAAAAACAGGAACATGCTGGTTATTGGAAGTCACGACAGCGATGCGGAATGGGACCCAAAATCTCAAAATATCATTACGACCAAAAGACAGTTTGGAGCCTGGGGTGGTAAAAGAAGCGATCACGTAGAAGATGAGAGTGATTCTGGAGACCTCGAGAAAAGACAATTTAAACCATGGGGAGGAAAACGAAACACAGCATTTTCTCAAGGTTTAATCCCTAGCATGAAACGCCAGTTTGATCCCTGGGGCGGGAAAAGGGGATTTAACGCTTGGGGCGGGAAAAGAGGGTTTAACCCATGGGGTGGAAAAAGAGGATTTAACGCTTGGGGCGGGAAAAGAGGGTTTAACCCATGGGGTGGAAAGAGGAATTTCAACGCTTGGGGTGGAAAGTAATATTTATTTACTGATTACTAATATAACTGACTAAACAACTGCAATCCTTCTTAGAGTTGATTGTCAAAACCGAAAAGATTTAGTCTTTTCCATTAAAAATAAAACTGTACATAAAATGCAATCGTGAAATAAAGCCACCAATTCTTGGTTCATTGTATATCTTCTTTTTTCTCGTAATATTTTCAATCTTACTTGAACTTCACAAACAAGTAATTCATGAAATCATCTTTTATTTATTTAATATCGAGTAATAATTCGAGTTATGACGAGACAATGTTAAATTAAGTCTTCATCTGAACGTGTTTCGTTTTTTCCTTTTACAACTAAAGACACTAAAACATCGATACAATAAACGATCTCATTGAAAGTTTCCTCTCATTGTAACTTCGCTTAGAATCGTAAAAGCTAAATAGCAAGTAAAAAATGAACTAATAAATAGAAGATAATAAAGTTATTCATGTAAAACTGTTCTTTTTTTCACTCGTTAGCTACTTCAAGTAACCTCATTATTCAAAAAGTTTGCAAATTGATAAGTTAGACCCCCAAAAGTTCAAATTAAAGACGAAACACACAAACTCGACTAAATTAACGCTACAGAAAACCCATATTCATTAGACTGGTATTAGAAAAACACTCTCTAAGACAAGTCTTTCGAAGCATTTGCCATGGAAATGATTGAAATTTTGATGGGCTGTTTACAGACCAACCACCTTAAACTGTTTCCACCAGCCAACCAACCTTGTTTAGCATCTACCTAATTGTGTATACATACGTCACTTGAAATCGGTCTATTTGATACCATGTTTGGAAGCATATGGAGGCCTCAAAGGGAGGTTTTTCAAACATTTTCGGGAGTGAGGCTATTATGCAAATAAAGGGGTCTCATAACTCCTGGGAGACTTGAGCAGACTGAAATTTCTCGCATAAAACACTGGGACATGAAAAAACAACACCAACTGTTATTTACAGGTGTTGTTGCATAGTTCTGTATTATTGGGTGGGTTCTTATGCGATTAAAATATGGCAAAGTATGGGTCGTTTAACGAAACCGTAAAAGCTTCATGTTTTCAAGTTTCTGTATGTTAAGTTCGCTGGTTGGGCCTAACGTAAATAAAACTAGTCTCACGTTGTTAAATTTATTCTAGTATTTACAGTACTTTCTGACTTGGACTCTAGATAACTTAGGCTGGTCAACTGACCAACAATTATCTAGTTTTTGTATAAAATATATTATCCCTCGAGTCTATAGAAAGATCAACATATTATTGTAAAGTCACGTCCCGGAATGGCCGGGTAGTTAGGACGTCCGACTCATAAAATGAAGGTCGCGGGTTCAAATTCCTAATGCAGTTTCACTTTAAAGGGAATGAACGTATTTTAAACACACATTCAATATTTCTAGCAGATTGGGTAGATATGTAAAAAAACTTCGGTGTCATCACAACATTCGAGACAGACACTTCTCAGTAGGCCTGGTATGACAACGTGTGTTAAGGCGTTTGACTCGAAATCCGAGGGTCGCGGGTTTGAATCTCCGTCACACCAAACATGCCCGCCCTTTCAGCTGTTGAGGCATTATAATGTTTGATCAATTCCACTATTCGTTGGTAAAAGAATAGCCCAAGAGTTGGCGGTGGGTGGTGATGACTAGCTGCCTTCCTTCTGGTCTTACACTGCTAAATAAGGGACGGTTAGCGCAGATAGCCATCATGTAGCTTTGGGCGAAATTAAAAGCAAACAAAAAACAATTACTTCCACCTAGTGACATCTGAAGTTACAAAAGCAGTAACACATCACACACAGCTAAGAAGGACGGCAGGTTCACAGTTGTTTTCATACTTGTTAAAAAACGTATTTTTTAAAATGCTTTATAATTTTTAGAAAGTATAGGCTATGTAAAAGGACTTCGAAATAAAATAATTTCCCATTAATGTTTTGTCTTTTTTTTTTTTAAGCGCAGTCTTAATTAGTTTTGTAAGTAATATAAGGAAAACAAAATAATTTCACACTCGGATTTATTCAAGCCGATTAATGAAATACGTTATCAATTTAATGAAATCCTACACTTGTAAAATGTGAAAACAATCAGAATGATATAAATAAATAATGAAAAACATTTTAAACGTCAAAATCAAGTTTTGATTGGTTAAACAATCAGACGTGCGATAATTAGCAGACACTTTGTAAGGCATACATTTTATTAAAAAAGTCTGACAACAGACTGTAAGCAAACCTGATGGGTCTGATTACGTTCAACGCTTAATACACTGAAATGACATGAGCGCAGTTTAAATAAAAACTATTCTGAAGATTGAAGAACGTATCGATTTCTCCTTGTTTGAACTGTATACATAGTTATATGATTGTGGAAGTGATACCATTCAAGTACAAAGAAGTGCACAGAGAAAAACTTGGCTCTCTGATCATAAATGTATTGTACAGATGAATAAATATATATTGTTTGTTTGTTTGTTTCTGAATTTCGTGAAAAGCTATACGCGGACTAACCGCGTTAGCCGTTCCTAATTTAGTAGTGTGAGACTAGAGTGTTTGTTTCTGGATTCGGGGAAAAGCTACACGAGAACTATCTGCGCTAGCCGTCCCTAATTCAGCAGTGTAAGACCAGAGGGAAAGCAGCTAGTTATCACCACCCACCGTGACTACTCTTTCAGCAACGAATAGCAAGACTAACCGTCACATTATAACGCCCCTACGGCTGAGAGGGCAAGGATGTTAGGTGTGACACGGATTCGAACCCACGACCTTCAGATTACGAGTCGAATACTAGCTCCCTTCCCTCCGGTCTTGCACTGCTAAATTAGGGATGGCTAGCGCAGATAGCCTCGAGTAGCTTTGCACAAAATTCAAAACAAACCAAAACAATTTTTTTTTAATTCTTGCTTGTTTCACCACAAATATAACCAATTGCCTATCTTAACGATGTTCATAGTGGAGAATCGAACCCTGAATTTTGGCCTCTGTAAGCCCATTAACTTGCCTCATGTTCACATTGTTAGTTTAATACACAAAATTTAGAAAATTGTTGTTGTTTTTGTTGTTTTGAATTAAGCACAAAGCTACACAATGGGCTATCTGTGCTCTGCCCACCACGGGTATCGAAACCCGGATCGTAGCGTGTAAGTCCGCAGACATACCGCTGAGCCACTGGGGGCTTTAGAAAATTACTCAGAAATAATATTTAATGTCTTCTTTCATTCCTGTTAGATTCCTTGACAGTGCAGACAGCCCTAGTGTAGCTTTGTGGGAAATTTCAAAAACAAACAATACATTTCTTGTTCTGAGGAAACTTTAATACATTTACGATGGCACTTTTATTAGAGAGGTTAATTTACATTGTTAGTTCAGTACACCTAAGTCTTGAAAGAATACCCAGCCTGTAAAATAGTTCTCCTTACAAGTAAGAACTTACAATGACTTAGGGTTAGAAATTCTCATGCATAGAAATGATATTTACCACATGTACAAGTACATTTACTACAGATGCAAGTGCGGCCAGCACAGACATGAAAAACGACAAACAGAAAGGTCCAGAACTTCATAATGATCTACAATATTCACATGTGTATTATAATGTTTCTCTGTTGTATTTTAGTGATTTGTCACAGTTTGTTTGCTTGTTTTGAATTTCACCTGAAGCTACACGAAGGCTATCTGAGCTCACCATCCCTAATTTAGCAGCATAAGACTAGAGGGAAGGCAGCTAGTCATCACCATCCACCATCAGCTCTTGGGCTACCCTTTTACCAATGAACAGTGGGATTGACCCCACAGCTTAAAGGGCAACTATACTGTGTGTAATGGGCATTTGAACCTACAACTCTCAAGTTACGAGAGTTCAGCATCCTCATCATCTGGCCATGCCAAGCAGTGTGTCACAGTTTAGGGAGAGAGCAAACAGGTATGTAGCATTGAAAAGGCTACAAAACCAGGCAGAGGTCAGGCTACAAAACCAGGTAGAGGTCAGGCTACAAAACCAGGCACAAGTCAGGCTACAAAACTAAACAGAGGTCAGGCTACAAAACCAGGCAGAAGTCAAAGAAACACCATGAAGATTAATGATACGAGATGATGCCAAGTCAGACCAACAGATACTCATGTATTAAGACATCTCATTCTTTAAGATATTAACACTCACATAGATAATTTATTTGTGATAACCTCTAGAGATATCTATATATATTTATTTAATATGTCAAAACCCATCACATATATCATACACAGCATGTCTTTAACCTAATGTTTATTAACTTTCTCATGTAATTTGTGTATAAAGCCTACCTCACTGTTTTCGAAGTACATACGTACAAGTTGAAAACGTAAATATCACACCGTAGGGTGTAAAATTACTATAACCAAGGCAGATATAGACAAGTCAGGCTCTGAAGCAAAAACTTATACTTTATTTAGTAGAGTTATAAATGTCTTGTAACTTCAGTAAAAAGTGCTTACTGTGTACATTTCATAACTTATGGCCATTTCAAACACAAGTGACCAAAGAATAATTTTTTTCACAAAAAATGTTCTGCAATTTACATAAGTATCAAGACCATGACAAAAGGGGACTGTTTTAAATAATTAACTAGCCTACACTTGTGTCCAATAACTAATACATCTTCATGTCTTCGGAGTTTTTGCAGCAACTTCTTGGAACCCAGAAATATCTGGAAAAAATAAATGATTTTCAAGAACCTGTTAATTGTTGGTAACACAAAGCTGGTTCTCTGTTTGTTTTAACAGCTACTGACACCAAGCACCACATTATTACCATCTACTTCAGTTTATATATTTAATTCACTGTTTTTAACCTGCAAAATTTACTTGATTTTAACAATTTTATCTGAGAATATTGAATCAGTTTTGAGACAACTGAACTGTCCTCTGCAAGCACTCAAGTTGTCTGTAAGATAAGATATCTGTATAATATTTCATCTGTAAAAGAGTGATGTAATTGTTTATATTTTAATTGCTGTTGTGCGTGATCACGTCACTGTTGAGAGATAAATCAATTTACATACGTAACTTGTGTCATGTCGTCAACTGTCTCAAAACCTAAGATTAATCATTAAAGAACCACGTACTGAACAGCTGCTTTCATACAAATGATGGAGTCTACTACATTAATTAATGTGATACTTACTAAACTACATTAATTAATGTGACACTTACTAAACTACATTAATTAATGTGATACTTACTAAACTATATTAATTAATGTGATACTTACTAAACTACATTAATTAATGTGATACTTACTAAACCACATTAATTAATGTGATACTTACTAAACCACATTAATTAATGTGATACTTACTAAACTACATTAATTAATGTGATACTTACTAAACTACATTAATTAATGTGATACTTACTAAAGTACATTAATTAATGTGATACTTACTAAAGTACATTAATTAATGTGATACTTACTAAACTACATTAATTAATGTGATACTTACTAAACTACATTAATTAATGTGATACTTACTAAAGTACATTAATTAATGTGATACTTACTAAAGTACATTAATTAATGTGATACTTACTAAACTACATTAATTAATGTGATACTTACTAAACTACATTAATTAATGTGATACTTACTAAAGTACATTAATTAATGTGATACTTACTAAACCACAATAATTAATGTGATACTTACTAAAGTACATTAATTAATGTGATACTTACTAAACCACAATAATTAATGTGATACTTACTAAACTACATTAATTAATGTGATACTTACTAAACTACATTAATTAATGTGATACTTACTAAACTACATTAATTAATGTGATACTTACTAAACTACATTAATTAATGTGATACTTACTAAACTACATTAATTAATGTGATACTTACTAAACTACATTAATTAATGTGATACTTACTAAAGTACATTAATTAATGTAATACTTACTAAAGTACATTAATTAATGTGATACTTACTAAACATTTCTGTTATGTAATAATTAAGAAACAATAAAATTTAAAACTGTGAAAGGAAATAAACACCTATAAACATTTCCAAAACATCTGATAAGTATGAAAACAAATTCAATATTTGTTCTGAAATGAGAAAAGCCTAGAAGTGTTCATCAAAACATTAAGGTTACAGTATAATAACAAACCCTGATGAAGAAAGTTTCATCTTTCTAAGACCCTTGGGTTATAGAATACATAAGGTTAAAATGTAACACAAAAATACAAAACCCTGATGAAGAAAGTTTCACCTTTCTAAAGCCCTTAGGTTATAGAATACACAAGGTTAAAATGCAACACAAAAAAACGAAACCCTGATACAGAAAGTTTCATCTTTCTAAAGCTCGTGCGTTACAGAGTAGATTAAGGTTAAAATGTTACACAAAAAAACGAAACCCTGACTAAGAAAGTTTCACCTTTCTAAGACCCTTTGGTTATAGAATACATAAGGTTAAAATGTAACACAAAAAACGAAACCCTGAAACAGAAAGTTTCACCTTTCTGAAGCCCTTGGGTCATAGAGCACATTGAGGTTATGATGTAACAGTTTTAAATTAGTGTATATACATTTATTTTCAGTTTACTATTACTTACTTCAGGTTTCTTTACTATCTTTTCAACAGATAATATTTCTATCATGGTTTAGAAAATCATTACAAACTTTAAGAAACACGAAAAACATTGTAGCTAAAGGTAATATCTCACCAACCCCAAAATACTATTTGACACCTTCATTGCAAAATAATTTTATAGTTTTTTTTTATCACTAATAACTATCTGATTTTAAAGTAGAAATTAATGAAAATTTACAGTAATCACTTTTACACTAATAAAAATCGAAGGTCCAGTTTAAATACAATGGAATTTATATGTTAAAAAGAAAATTGGAGTTCAAAAAATGCATTATTATACAAACTCAGACACTAAAGAAACAAATATATCAATGCCAACCAACACACAATTAAATGTATGTACATCTGTATATAATTCATTTACAAACACATTCATATAGAACATCACTTATGACCACTTACCAACTGTATTTGCTTGAAATTTAGCTTCAAATCCTGGCAATGTATTATTAATGTTTGTTACCATCTTTACCAAGACAGCATTACTTCGAGAAGTGTATGGGGCTGGACTGTCCTGTTACCAAAAACAAACTAACTTACACAAAATATATTATACAGATACGAGAATTAATAACAGATACAAACACAACTCATTTAAAGGTGTGTAATAAACATTCTTTAAGAATCTTCACAAATTAGATCATATCTTTTAGTTTTATCACCACCAGATAAACCCATCATAACAATTATCTCATTAGACTTATCCATTTTGCGTCCTGATTAATTGGTAACTATCCTAATGGTTCTCTCACTAGGGTTACTTACTCAGTTTCATGATTAATTGGTAACTACCCTAATGATTCTCTCACTAGAGTTACTTACTTAGTTTCATGATTAATTGGTAACTACCCTAATGATTCTCTCACTAGTGTTACTTACTTAGTTTCATGATTAACTGGTAACTACCCTAATGATTCTCTCACTAGAGTTACTTACTTAGTTTCATGATTAACTGATAACTACCCTAATGATTCTCTCACTAGAGTTACTTACTTAGTTTCATGATTAACTGATAACTACCCTAATGATTCTCTCACTAGAGTTACTTACTTAGTTTCATGATTAACTGGTAACTACCCTAATGATTCTCTTACTAGTGTTACTTACTTAGTTTCGTGATTAACTGGTAACTACCCTAATGATTCTCTTACTAGTGTTACTTACTTAGTTTCGTGATTAACTGATAACTACCCTAATGATTCTCTCACTAGAGTTACTTACTTAGTTTCATGATTAACTGATAACTACCCTAATGATTCTCTCACTAGTGTTACTTACTTAGTTTCATGATTAACTGATAACTACCCTAATGATTCTCTCACTAGAGTTACTTACTTAGTTTCATGATTAACTGGTAACTACCCTAATGATTCTCTTACTAGTGTTACTTACTTAGTTTCGTGATTAACTGATAACTACCCTAATGATTCTCTCACTAGAGTTACTTACTTAGTTTCATGATTAATTGGTAACTACCCTAATGATTCTCTCACTAGTGTTACTTACTTAGTTTCATGATTAACTGATAACTACCCTAATGATTCTCTCACTAGAGTTACTTACTTAGTTTCATGATTAATTGGTAACTCTACTATCATGATTTTCTTGAGTTATCTTGCATACTTGTTAATTAAAAATTTAACTCTACCTGAATGATTTCTTCACCCCAATTATCTATCTATCTCACAACTTAAAATACAAATTCAATGAACCTCCTACTTATAACTGGCATACTTAAATCAAACACTTGATGAATATCAACTGTTTTATCTCAGGATGGCTAGTATGAATTTTAGTTACTAATAAAGTAGAGAAAAACATGTCGACCTGAAGATGACCTAAGATGGTTAAAATGTTGTTCTATACTTTATCAGAAAGTGTTAATATACCCATACCAGCCATCCTGAGATACTAGTTACTTCAAGTGGGTTTCTCTCCATCACAAATCTCAACTTTTATAAATGGCAGAATGTTTTGATTACTAATGTATATTTAATAAATACCTTAAAAAGATTAGATTTAAAAACATAACCGTTTAAGAAAATTTGTGACTGCACAACAAAATTTCATCCCATGAACTAGAATTTTGTTTTTAATTAATCAAAAGGAATATAACATATAAGAGACAATGCTGCATACCTGTCCACAAAATCTAGTTACATCACTGTTAAATGTTTCACGATGTCCTTCATAAACCTCCACAAAGTTACTCTCACAGCCCACACTTGAACTCAAAGCAAAGCTGCTAAAAGTCAAGGTTAGTGTGTGTTTCCCAGGAATTGAGATAAACCAGCGACATTCTGAAGTCTGGTTGTACGGTTGTGGGTAAAATGGACTGGTAAACGCACCTTGAGTGTTTGTCAAATTTCCCCCACATCCTGGTCCTGAAAAGTTTGAACATAATGAGTCATAAATCTACCTTCTGTAACAGACTACAATAGTCAGACCAAAGATCTAGAGAACAGTCACCAGTTCCAGTTCATATAGAAATATTACAAAATACTTTTAAAAAATAAAAGCCACAATTAGGCTTTAAGGACAGGCAAAAAAACATCAGTTCTAGTTTCATTAGGACTAAAATACATAAAATGTTAGCCAAACAACAACAATACCTACAAGCTACAGTACTAGAAATGTATAGAATATATACTAGAGAATAATAACAACACGTACCTTGATTAGAAGTTGTGTAAGAAATCAAATACCTGGAACGATAAAAACCTACACGAGTAAAGTTCAGCCATAGCTGATTGCCTGTAGAAAAGATTGGATTTGGTAACGAATGACCACATAAAACTGCAAGGACACTAGACGAGTTGTCACCTCCATCATACACCTGGAAAAATTCACAAAAAGTTCAATTGTATTTTATCACAATGAAGAGCATTAACAAATTGTAGTTTTCAACAATTATGTAGAAAAGGTGTTTCAACTGCAGCATCGTAGATCAAACTTAGTGCAGTTTAAATTTCGGTCATCCGACAACTAATGTCCGAAAATATAACACAGAAAGTGTATCATAATTTCAGTCTTTGTAGAAGGCTTTAATTACTAAAATATGTAGTAGGACATGTATAAAAATGTTCAGACAAATAAAAGAAACTAACCTAACTTCACTTTATCAGATCATTAATCAAATGAAGCTTTATGAAGATGGATGTGTCTGAGGAGCACATTAGACATATAATGTTTTATGAGTATAAAAAAGGCAATAGTGTAGTAGAAACTACACAAAACATTCAAGGTGTTTATGGTGTGGAGTCTCTCAATGAAAGAAAATGTTGCAGATGATTTCAGAAATTCAGATCAGGTGAAAAAGTGACGTGCCACATTCAGGTCATCCTGTTAGTTTAATGATGACTTGTTGCTGGATGCACTTGATGAAGATTGGGCTGTAACAGTTGAAGAACTAGCAGAAAAGCTTAATTCAACCCATTCAACAGTTCACTGTCATCTTCAACAGCTTGGAAAGATGTCAAAACTCAGAAAATGTGACCCTCATGATTTGACAGAAGCAAACCTTATATCAAGAGTGGACATTTGCACTTCTCTGCACTCTTGTGAATGTAACTCACCTTTCTTTGTACAGTTTGGTGACTGGGAATGAAAAATGTTAAGCATTGCAGGTAAACTGGCTAAAGCACAACCAAAAATGGACCTCCACTCTAGGAAAGTCTTGTTCAGCATTTGTTGGGATATTGTTGGTGTGGTTCACTTTAAGTTGCTGCTACTAAATGTAATGATTATATTCAACTTCTATTATCAACAATTAGAGTGCTTGAATGTTACACTGAAACAAAAGAGGTCTGCTTTGATCAATCATAAAGGTATTGTGTTACACCAGGATAATGCACAGCCCCACACAACAAGGATCACATCTGGAAAGACTGAAGAACTAGACTGGAAAAAACATCCACATCCTCCTTATTCTCCAGATCTTGCTCCATCTGATTATCATCTATTACAAAGTTTACTAAACTATCTTGATGGAAAAGAGCTTGGAACACATGGAGATGTCAAAACTACCCTCTCTACATTCTTTTCCTCCAAACTCCAAGAATTTTACAGAAGTGCCATTGAGAAGCTTGTGAGTCGTTGGCAGGAAGTAATTAATAATAATAGAACATACATTATTGATTAAACAACATTAAAAACGTTTGAAATCCTTTCTCCTTTTCTGAAACTAAAATTGGACATTACTTACGGGATGATCTGATTGTATAATTGTCACTTTGAATGTTTTGTTACAAGCAGTAAATGTTATTACCCATTTCGTGTTACAGATCTAATACTCTTTTCAGTAAAATGTTTCAGTTTAAAAACAAAAACTATCTTCTGCTAAGAGGAACAGAAAGCACACAGAAGATGCAGCTAGTCCAATACAAAGCTTACTTTCAAACTCCACTTAGTAATCAAATCTAGTTACATATTTTACCAAACAAGAAAGGAAGTACATGTTACGTCTTTGTTAAATCTAGAAGTTATAAATTTGTAGTCAATTTCAATATTTGACATGAAGGACAAACACCCTGTTTTACATAAAATATACTGTACGTGTTGCTTTAATACTTGTCTTAATCTGAAAAACACAGACTGAAATTTACCTGAAACTCCAATGGAGCTTTGTTGTTGTTTTCTTTTAATTTTGTGGAAAGCTACTCAACTTTGTCATTAGTTTAAAAGCAACAGACCAGATGGAAGGTGATTAGTCAACACCATCCACCCACCAACTATCAGGCTACTCTTTATTAATAAAAGAAAGTGACCGTCCCTCACGTCAAGGATGAGCACGTTTGTTGATGGGATTCAAGCTCATGACTCACAATTTGCTAGTAGAGTGCTCTAACCACCAGGCCATGACTAAATGCTAAATATCTCATAACTGGCTGTGCTAAATCTTACTACAAAGAAGTGTCAAAACATTTGGATACAAGTCATCAACTGTTATCCTTGTCATTGTACACTTGCTGCTAGCATATTTATAAAATACAATAAGATATTGTAACCCCTGGAGCAAACTAGCCAAATCAGAATATTTATACATGCTTATTTCAAACAGATGAAACTCTCAGCTATTTCAGTACAAATACTTGAGTACAATAGTTTTGGAAAGTAAAAAAACAAAACAAAAACAGAGCAACACTGAACTTTTTAACAAACCCAAAACAGATTATAAAACAGTTACTTTGTAATATCTTGGTTCAGAACTTGTTGCTATACAAAAGTAAACAGCATACCGTATAAAACAGCATTTTATGCACATGGTAATGAACCATTCACTAAGTAAAAACTAAAAAGAAATATGGAATTTCAGTGATAATTTATGTCAATTTAAATCAATAAACTGTCTTGTCTCAAGAAATGCATTAAATTATTTCCAAATCAAGGAAATATTTCATAGAATAAAATGACAACCACAGAAACCAACCATGCCAAATGATGTAAAATCTCACCTTTAAGACTGTGCCTGAATTGGTACAGTCAGAGGCCCTAGAAGAGTACAGGTAGAAGTCCATGAAATACAGGGAAATTGTGGACCCTGTAGTGGCTTGGATCAGAATTTCACAGTGTCTTTCGACAGGGTAGGTTTGGGGATACTGAGGACTCATGATCAAACCATTGTTTTGATCATAGACTCTGCTACAATCTGTGTAACAAAGAAACAGAAACAATGCACTAATTTTAAAATTGGGTTACATCTGATTCATTGTGTGCTGCTGTTATACACTTTGTCCAGTTCATTTGGAAATAGACTTTTCAAGAAGATAAACAAAACGAAAATTAAAATATTAACTAAGAATAAATACTCAAAAATTCCATCTTTATCTAATACAAAGGTTTGTTTATTTGTTGGGTTAGCGTGAACATGTTTAATCAGTAGGACTGATTATCATGTTACTGTGACACTGACCATCACCTCAACCAATGAAAGGAAAAGAATGTCACTAAAGAATCTTTAATTTTAACGTGTCATTAGTTGTTTTTTTTTGTTTTTTGAATTAAGCACAAAGCTACACAATGGATTTTAGCGTGAAAGTCCGCAGACATACCGCTGAGCCACTGGGGGGCGTGTCATTAGTAAAACATGAGGGTAATCCAAGAATATCATAAATCATACCAAAATAATTGTGTGCTTTTGTTTTATACAAAGTTAAATTAATAAAATCCTGATATAAAAACAACTGATATTCTATTGTTTGATTGATTGTTTAGCTACAAGATTCACAAAGAAACTTTGTATAATGGACGGCAGCCAACTGTTGTAGAGATGAAATTGTAAAGAACAACATTTTAAAAGTCTTCTGCCTTTTATTTCTTCAGTTTAGCATGTGTGTGAGATGCTGTTGGTCTTTTATACTGTCCTGGTGAAATGTACAGGAAATATCTCCCATCAGAAACACTGATCATCCAACCAATCGTAACACGCTCTCCTCAATCTACAAGGACACTATAAAAGACCTACAACACCTTACACACACACACTGACATGAAGACAAAATGTGGACTTTCAAAACGTTGTCTTCTAAACTTGAGTCTCCATAACAGGCAGTTGCTGTCCATTTTACAGAGCTTCAACTGTTATTCTAGCTTTCCTATGATATTTATCCATAATAGGAAAATAAAGAAACCAATAGAACATTAATAAAATAACTTGTTAACCTACACCACTCACCACTACATCATGAGGTGTTAACTCACACCACTCAGCAACATATAATAAAGTGTTAATCCACACTACTCACTGCCATACAAGGTATTAATCCACACTACTCTGCCATATAAGGTATTAAGCCACACTACTCACTGCCAAATAAGGTATTAAGCCACACTACTCACTGCCATACAAGGTATTAATACACACTATTCAGTGCCATATGATATGGTGTTCTTCTGAGATGAACTTACTTGTAAGTTTATAATTCAGTGAGAAACCTCTTCCAGTAGACCCACCAGAAGTTGACAGAACTATTCTCATTCCGTGTCTAGTTATTTGTTCATGTGGCAGCTGTGATCCACATAGATTTACTTCTGGATTCTAAAGAAAACAATACCTGTGTTCATTTCTAATAACAGTTGTAATGGATCTTATCATATCTATCTAATACAGCTTTCTGTTATGACGATATCAAACACAAAGACATGACAACTTCTGTTAATAACACCTATGTAAAGAAAAAAACAATGGCAGTTTTAACTTATTTTGTTTCACATCGTGTGTTTTCTTTGCAGTGAACTACAACACTATAATAGTTAGAAAAATAAAAACCTGTGAACTTTATAGATTTCTGGAAGAAAAAAAACACTTAACTGATCAAAAACAGTGGATGAAATCACAGTACACATCCTGAAAGTTAAGCTTTATATTTATCAACATTTACTCCAACTTTCACTTAACAAAAGTAAATTACTAAAAAGAGAGCGTTTAATATTAAATATTCAGTTGAGGTCACAAAACACTGGTTAGATCATAGACTTAGTATATTTATTTTGAAATTTCTCAATGTAATGAATGCCATATTTGTAGTCATGCAATAAAGTACAATGCTGTTGAATACTGTGTCACTTTGAAGTCTTGCTAATATATCCGTCATGTATACATCATTTTAATTTAACAATACTGACAAAAAGGAGAGGCCTTCTTTAATATAGTCATAAATCTATGATTCTGGAGTTGAGAATTTTAAATTTTTCTGGAATTACAGTGGTTGTCACTGTCTAATAAAATACAAGTCTCTGGTGGTCTATTCAGGTTAAAATATTTAGGAATGTACATGTACATATAACCCATGAGTACACAGGAATGTACATGTATAAATACACTTGTGGTATCTGTAAAGTTACCTATATTGGTAAAACAATGTTACCTATAAATGTGCAAACATGAGCATGTTGGAATTTCAGTAAAGAAACAACGTAACATAAACAATCCACCAGAGATGGGTATCCAATTGGACAGTAAGAATAACAACCACTCGGTACTTCAGAATACAGAGAAAGATTGCTGAATAATATTCTGTGATCATAACTATTTTTCACTGCTGTACTCAGTTGTCATTAACCAGACATTTATTATAAAGAACAATTTGAGTTACATGTAATAAGATGATTTCTTTATAACATGAAAAGTGCCTTCAAATGCTCCTAACATGTACACCTTACAGTTACGTACACAGAATTACAAAAACGCGTGTTCTATTTATATTATTTTAACTAAGGGAGTCAACACCTGATATTAAATCATCTACGCACACATAAAAATTAAAAGAACTGTATTTATTTGGAAACAGATAACTGTAAATACTTCATTTTATAAATATTTTTCTCTTCTCACTTCTCAATTATCTAATATTAAACATTTTAAGACAAACTGAAACTTCGTGTTTTGTCGTCTTTTGATAGCTTGAAGAGTTGCTTTTATGTTTCTATGTCAAATCTAACAATTTGAATAAAATCAACAAACTAATTTGTGTTAAAGGACAGGTTTAAACAGTTGTTTAACACCCAAACAGTATTGTACGTAAGCGACATAACGTATTATTTCATAATTAAAAAAAAACACATTCACTGACCTGATTTAGACCTCCTACGTACTGATCTCGGATTACTAGAGACCCTGTAGCACAAGGAAGATCAAAATCGTGGAAGTTAACTTGAATCCGATCGGAGTAACTTGAGTTGGCTACAAAATGCCACTGACAATTCAGAGCTGAAGGATAAGGATTTGGATATCCAGGAGACGTCAGTGTTTCTGTCGCTTCTGTGACTGGAAGGTAACCTCCGCATATAGCTGAAAGATTGTTCCCAACATGTTAAATCAGTTCTATACAACAAAAGACATGAAATAATGTGTGGTAAATAACAATACCTGTGAAGAATGTTGAGACATTCATACTGAATCTATCACAGTTATAGAATCATCACATACTTAAGATATACATATCATGAAAAATCATAGGAAAACAAGAAACTAATTATACATTATACTCAATATGCAGACAACCTTTCAATTTTCTGCAGCCATAAAGATGGCACACAACAGACATCTCTTGGATCACTGCGGCCATAAAGACGGCACACAACAGACATCTCTTGGATCACTGTGGCCGTAAAGACGGCACACAACAGACATCTCTTGGATCACTGCGGCCGTAAAGACGGCACACAACAGACATCTCTTGGATCACTGCGGCCGTAAAGACGGCACACAACAGACATCCCTTGGGACACTGCAGCCATAAAGACGACACACAATAGACATCTCTTGGGACACTTCAGCCATAAAGACGGCACACAATAGACATCTCTTGGGACACTGCAGCCACAAAGACGGCACACAACAGACATCTCTTGGCACACTGCAGCCACAAAGACGGCACACAACAGACATCTCTTGGCACACTGCAGCCACAAAGACGGCACACAACAGACATCTCTTGGATCACTGCAGCCGTAAAGACGGCACACAACAGACATCTCTTGGATCACTGCAGCCGTAAAGACGGCACACAACAGACATCTCTTGGATCACTGCAGCCGTAAAGACGGCACACAACAGACATCTCTTGGATCACTGCGGCCGTAAAGAAGGCACACAACAGACATCTCTTGGATCACTGCAGCCGTAAAGAAGGCACACAACAGACATCTCTTGGATCACTGCAGCCGTAAAGAAGGCACACAACAGACATCTCTTGGGACACTGCAGCCATAAAGATGGCACACAACAGACATCTCTTGGGACACTGCAGCCATAAAGATGGCACACAACAGACATCCCTTGGGACACTGCAGCCATAAAGATGGCACACAACAGACATCCCTTGGGACACTGCAGCCATAAAGACCACACAACAGACATCCCTTGGGACACTGCAGCCATAAAGACCACACAACAGACATCCCTTGGGACACTGCAGCCATAAAGACCACACAACAGACATCCCTTGGGACACTGCAGCCATAAAGACCACACAACAGACATCCCTTGGGACACTGCAGCCATAAAGACCACACAACAGACATCTCTTGGGACACTGCAGCCATAAAGACGGCACACAACAGACATCTCTTGGGACACTGCAGCCATAAAGACAGCACACAACAGACATCTCTTGGGACACTGCAGCCATAAAGACAGCACACAACAGACATCTCTTGGGACACTGCAGCCATAAAGACGGCACACAACAGACATCTCTTGGGACACTGCAGCCATAAAGACCACACAACAGACATCCATTCTCATTCAAACAGGAAATATATCTCATTCACTATATCAAAAACAGGAGCTCTATGACTGGTTCACTAGGCCTTACAACGGAAATTCCCAGTACAGAAACCAATATGTTGTATTATTTTACAAACAAAGCATTAGTACTTGTGAAACCTCAGCAGCACGTATAATGATTATAAAATCAATAAACTAGTAAACCTAGTAATCCTTGACTCCACTTTCTGTCAGTCATCACACGATAATTCAGAAAGTTATTTGTAATTCTAGTTGCATAATATGTGTTATTTTGTATCAATATCTAAGTTTAAACATAAGGTTGTGCAGCTTTGTATACACTAACCACCATTTGTACATCTGATATTCTAAACAAACTTTCTTGGCCTGACAGTTTTTTTAAAATAGACTTAATTCAAGAAACAACACTTAAAATTAATTTTTACATACGATCTTCAGATGCAAAGCTAGCTTCAAACCCTGCTTTTCCCGTTCGATCATCGCTGTGGAAATGAACAAGTAGTTTATTTGTTGAACTGATTACAGGACTTGGTAAGGATGATCCACAGTATTTGTCCACTACCGGATCTATCATGAAGAATCCATCCCTCACCTAAAACACCAACAGACTGTATAACTCACCGAACAGTAATTAAAGTCCAGATATATCCTGATTTATGGAAATATTTTCTTGAGTTCTAAAGTAAAAATATTATAAGTAATGTATTATTATTTTACTGGAGAAATATGTGTCAATTTCTATTCTTCTAGGACTGGAAGGACAACCAAAAAGCATTTTATCCATTCATCACATCTAATACAGGTTATTTTGAGAGTTTTTTTCTAGATTTTGTAAATAAATACTTAAAAGACTGGTGTATGTTGGGTACCTTTTAAAATTAATTATATTGTGCACAGAAATAATATACATTCCAATTTCAGTAAATTACCTTTACACTTACTGTAGACAAGTGAATTTCTAAATTTTACAACATAAACTACTGAAATTTTGCCATCAGATGTGAAACCTTACTCACAGCTAAGAAGTCATAAGAACATTTGGACATGTTGCTTGGACTCTGCTCAACATCAAAAACCTGGAAAGTTAAGCGGATAACTTTGTTTGGGTTAGTCATAATGTGCCACACACAGTCCAGGTTTGGCTCATAGATCTGATCTCCATCGATATCTATAGAAGCCAGAAGCCCTGTATCCCCTTCTAATGTCCCGCCACATCCTTGAAGCTCACCTGGAAAAAAAAATCCACAAACTTTAATTATATAAAATTTATTGTTATTCACTAATCAATAATTATAATAATGAAACAGATGGATTCAAATTAAATCCTCTCAGCACCTTCTAACTAAACTGATTTCAGGAAAAAACATTGAGAAATTTTTAGAATACTAAATGCCATAAAAACACGGCTTTGGGCTTAAAAATTATTTGTTTGAAAAAAGAAAGAACATCCATCATTTCCTGCATTCATATTAAGATACAAAACCTAATGTTATTTGTTGGTTACGTGTGGGATAAAACTGGTTAAGTAAATAAATTTTTGATCTGTTAAATAAAGTTAGAGCCAGTTTATTTGATACTACATTATGTATCTGTTCAATGCTGGGGAAGACAGAAGGTCTCTAAGAGTTACATGGACCTGAAAGCTGCCTCTCTGTGTCACGTTTTGCACGGCAGAGTTACATGGACCTGAAAGCTGCCTCTCTGTGTCACGTTTTGCACGGCTCTATGAACGTGTGCTTGGTTGGCTGGCAATCAATTCAGCAGTTGTCAGTTATTAGCATACATGTGCACCAAATTTGTCACATAAAGATTTGAATTAATCTTTGAATATTAACAAAGATGTTAACCTGGAAGTGGTCTAAGAAAATCAACACATTGTTCTATTTTAACACCTCATGAATACAGAACATGTTCGACATACTGTCCTCATAATTTGAAGAAAGTTCGATCATGTTATTTTCATTTTCTTTGAACACTACAAAGTACATTTGTTTCAATGTCAATTTGCCTCAGATTTATTCTTTCCAGATGTTTAGTGTCCCTGAACTTTTTGTACACGTGTTACTTGAGCAGTCCCCAGTAAAAAAAAAAAATCCATGGGACTCAAGTCCACATATCTTGAGGAACATGTCTACCAATCAAATATCCTGTGAGGGTAATATTTAGCCAAGCTTGGACATCCAAGTTGCAAATCACCTATGGTTCCAGACTTTTCAAATACCCAGTACAAACAGTTTGGTGGAAAATTACTACAACAAAAATTATATTTTTTCAGACCACTTCAATGTTAAACATTTGATTCTATTGGTTTTAAAGATAACTTCTACTTATTACTAGTAGAACAAAAATTGTGACAACAAAACAAGTGAACTGATAAACCTGTCTTTCATTGGCACAAAGCTGTGGGAGAAGTAATTTTTTAATGTGTTCTAGTTTAAATATTTCTCTAAATTAATGATACTGAAAATGTGAATTAGTAAGACATGTTTTTCTTCAAATAGTGCATAATATATATTTTTAAATATAGACTGCATGTAACTGGCAACACTGTTAGTAAGCATTAATTTAAAGCTTCACATTTACTGAATAACAAACAAAACATCTTCCTACCGAACGTGGTTGAAAACGCTGCTGAAAAACCTCCTTTATGAACAGAATAGTCAGTCCTAAAGTGGACCACAAGTTGATTGGTTTTAGAAATGATCATAGGAGGTAAACTTTCTCCACAAAACTTCCCAATCAGAGGTGAAGACAAATTACCACCATTATAAATAGCCACATAATCAAAATTACAGCCCCCACTCCCCTCAAGTTCAAAGTAGAGGAATCTACATAAAAAACAAAACAACCAAAGATTAATTATGCAAATTAGAATCTAATTATTAACTAAACTACTTCTGTGATAGACTGTTTTTCTACACAAAGTTTTATTTTACAAGTTAAGACATAGAATATGTGTGCGTGTGTATCATTTCTTCACTGGTTTCAGAGGCAAAAAACAAATACACTTTTTCTTCGTAGATTTTTGAAGCTTCACATTAACATCACTATAACGTTAAAACTAGTTAAAATAGTTTACTTATGTAACTGTTTATTTACATTTCAGTCTCTACATGTTTTAACAGTGTTCTTGTTTATTAAGTACTATTTACTCACTATTAAGTACTATTCTTCAGTTCAGCACGTAGATGATAAACATTACTTAATAACAGTCTTTTGTACACGTGGTTAAAATATGCGAGGTTTTAACAATTATTCATGACTATAACAACTCTTAACATACATAATTCATACTGTATTTTTAACAACCAAAGTAATAATCATTGAATAACAGGATCTTTGTATGGAATCAAGATATCTTAAATTATGTCTTTTATTAGTTTCCAAAAGTTATACAAAACGGCTTGTATCTAACGTTGTTTTTTTTTACACTTTTGTCAATTAAATCCTGTCTTTTATTCTGTTTTGTGTACATAATGTCTAGAATGTTCCCATGAAGAATGTGTAGTTGTGTACATAATGTCTAGAATGTTCCCATGAAGAATGTGTAGTTGTGTACATAATGTCTAGAATGTTCCCATGGAGAATGTGTAGTTGTGTACATAATGTCTAGAATGTTCCCATGAAGAATGTGTAGTTGTGTACATAATGTCTAGAATGTTCCCATGAAGAATGTGTAGTTGTGTACATACATAATGTTCTAGAATGTTCCCATGAAGAATGTGTAGTTGTGTACATAATGTCTAGGAATGTTCCCATGGAAGAATGTGTAGTTGTGTACATAATGTCTAGAATGTTCCCATGAAGAATGTGTAGTTGTGTACATAATGTCTAGAATGTTCCCATGGAGAATGTGTAGTTGTGTACATGATGTCTAGAATGTTCCCATGAAGAATGTGTAGTTGTGTACATAATGTCTAGAATGTTCCCATGATGAATGTGTAGTTGTGTACATAATGTCTAGAATGTTCCCATGAAGAATGTGTAGTTGTGTACATAATGTCTAGAATGTTCCCATGAAGAATGTGTAGTTGTGTACATAATGTCTAGAATGTTCCCATGAAGAATGTGTAGTTGTGTACATAATGTCTAGAATGTTCCCATGAAGAATGTGTAGTTGTGTACATAATGTCTAGAATGTTCCCATGGAGAATGTGTAGTTGTGTACATGATGTCTAGAATGTTCCCATGAAGAATGTGTAGTTGTGTACATAATGTCTAGAATGTTCCCATGATGAATGTGTAGTTGTGTACATAATGTCTAGAATGTTCCCATGAAGAATGTGTAGTTGTGTACATAATGTCTAGAATGTTCCCATGAAGAATGTGTAGTTGTGTACATAATGTCTAGAATGTTCCCATGAAGAATGTGTAGACATTTTTTGACACTGGAACTTCCTAAAACTAACTTTAAAAAAATTCAAACAGTAAGTAATGAAGTTAATGTTTCTTTTTTTATATTACACTGACTTAAAGTAAGAAATTCATTCTAATCTGGAAGATGCTTCAGTGAAATACATTACAATAAAGATTTCATAATGGTAACCCAATTAATATGATCCACAAACCACAGACTAACCAAACATATTTTTGTTAATGTATCATGATATAATACATCACAAGAATTCCAGAGAGCTGGACGTGCGATACTTATCTTAAATCATATGTTTACACACATATGTTAATCTAACAGCACGGTTCTGTTCAACACATACTTTAATCTCACAGCATGGTTCTGTTCAACACATACGTTAATCTAACAGCACGGTTCTGTTCAACACATACGTTAATCTACCAGCACGGTTCTGTTCAACACATACGTTAATCTACCAGCACGGTTCTGTTCAACACATACTTTAATCTCACAGCTCGGTTCTGTTCAACAGTAATTAACCACGTGCAGTCCATGTTGCTCGTGTAAGTTATAGGGTGACCTGGGGACTGGAAAGAACCAGATGGTTTTTCAAACTCTCCTCCACAACCTATATAAAAATTGACTTGTTTTCAATTTATCTAAAGAGGAAAGTCAGTGAAATAGAATGTAAAATACGTAAGAGTAGCAAACTATTTCTCATACTGTTTATGAAGATGTAACTTAGAAATAATTACTATCTTTGTTAATACACGGTACTTGGTACATAACAATATATACTGGAATACAACAAAAATTAACAAGTTAACACGTCAAGCTTTCCTATTAACAGTTTCGCAAAAGCTGACAATGCACGTCTGAAGGCAGGCCTTATGTGTATGTTAATCCTCAGAGTTAATAGCTAGTTCAAGTTGCTAAGTTAAAGAGTTTTAGCAGTATATATCGTAATTTAACGAGCCAGCCTGGAAAACATATATTTTATTCAATAAAACTAAAACTTAAAGCATACATTTCTTGCAACCTACTAGAAGTTTTAAAACTATCATGTGTATGATTATATATAAAACAATATTTATGAAGCATGTGGTAAACCAGCATAGGTAGAAAATATAACAATAACATACTTTAAAAGTATTGGTGTTTTTGTATATTAACTTTTCACTTACAACAATTTGACGATTACCTAAGACAATGTTTTTGTTATTTCACCAAACTTTAAAGCTTTGCAAACCGTGTCTCATGTTTTATTTTGTTTAATACAGGTATGCGAGAGTAAAAAAAAATTATTTATATTTGAAATATTCTGTTGATGTTTTGTCATTTTCTAGTATTTTTTCTATCAGTGTAAACACCAGTCTTTACACTAGGCTTACACGGCCACACGAAAACTGATCAAGTGTTATACCCTTTATTATTCCAGTCTTGCATGTCCTCAGTAATGTTGAGTTGTTTAAACACGTTGAAGGTCTTAATTACCTTGATGGTTGATAAGCCTAAAATCCAAATAACTAACTGAAAACATTGTAAAGCATCACAATGACCTGATGGTTTAAATATATCTACCTCTCCTACGAAAAAAAAAAAAATTGGTAGCACATATCTGTACATTTCTTTGAAACAAGTGCAAGTGAAAATATTTATTCTGCACATTGACTGAAAAAAATTCAAGGGAACATTGAAAAGCACTATACTTTATAATCTGTCATACACATTCAAGCTACAATTGTATGCTATAACGTTACACCCACTGAACACATTGGGCTTGAAAAATAAGAGAAACACAGGATGAAGTGCGAGAAAAGTTAAACTGACACATTTAAATAAAAACTTTTCATTAGTTTCATGTTGTGCAATATTTTGGACAGACATTTTTTATAAATAAAACATTTTCGCTAGTTTCACATAGTGAATCATTTTTTGCACACATCCTTTATAAATAAAAACTGTCATTAGTTTCATGTTGTGCAATATTTTGGGCAAACATCCTTTGAAAGGTTTGTCATGCAGTAAAACCATGAAAAGCTACATTGTTCAAAACATACCTGATATTGAATACGTAGCTCTAAATCCCATTAAGTTAAAAGAAGAATCCGTTTTAAATATCAACATCATAGCTCCCTGTGAAACGAATGGTCCAGGTGCTACGTTACCACAAAACTTGCCAAATAATGGTGATGAAGTGCTGTTCCCTTCATATACGGACAGAGAATCATATATGCAGTTGGAAGAACCTAGAATAAAAAAAAAGAAACAGTGAAAGTTCACATTCACAGTGCACCGTCCAAAGTAATACAGTATGATGTTACTGTCAACAAATAGTGCTATTAAAGTATTTTTGACTTGCGTAAAATGTCCAGTTCGTAACACATACCTTCAATATGGAACTCATCAGGCTTGAAAGTCAAGGAAATCATGCTTTTTGAATGATGTTTAATGACATAGACACAGTTAAGAAAATTTCTGTACTCATCTGGGAATCCGGGAGACGTGATGGTACCTTCCATTTCACTGAACACCCCACCACAAACTGCAATTAATGAAAGGATATTACACTTGTTTTTGTACTATTAAAAAACACAACTTAGGTATAAAGCATATATTCAGGCTTCAATCAACACACAGATATTTCATAAAAATTACTTAGTACCTGACTAACTCTCTGGTCATAACTAGGAAAACTATATACCTGAACTGCTAATCAAAAACATTTTTACGAAACTCCATCTAAGACTTTCAGGTACTCTCACACCCAGAAAAAATACCTTAGGCAGTAAATAACAATTTCTAAGGAACAAGTTAGAAGGTGCTTCCTTATACAGAAATCAGCAGTATGAGCAACTAGTTACTGTTTTAATTAGCTAATTAAGTTGCGTAAAACAAACAAGTTCTAATTTGAAAATCACTGTATAATAATCCAACAGGCTAGCTATGACTACAAGAAAAATGCTGAAGATAGTACCAGACGTATACTTGATTTTAAATCCATCTCCTTGGACATTCTCATTGGAGCGAAAAGTAACTCGAACCATATTGCTTTCGCTAATAACAAAGGTGTTATTCCTTCCACAGAACTTGCCCAAGTCCACCCAATGACCATCCAGAAAATTTTCAAACTGCAAAGAAATATCAATGATGTTTCAGTAAAGTAATTTTTATTCTCCTAAAATAAATAAACCTTTAATGCAGAAAACAAATTCAAAGTACATTATCAGCTCTATTTATTTATTTACTGAATCATTAATAAAAAAACAAGAATGATTAAAAACATAAATAAAGAGAAAAAAATATTCTCTTGGGTGAAATCATACGGCATAAGATTTTTAATCTGTGGAATCTCTATTTTATTTAAAGCACATTTCTTTTTGTTCATTCTTCCTCTAAAGAATTCTAAAAATGTGCCTCAGATGATAAGTTAAAGACTCATTTTTTTTTATATTTCAAGATCAGTAAGTTAATCAAACACCAAAACATTAACTGAATTTGGATACGGGCAACATTAATCAAAATTTTATTTTTAAATTTTCAGTAAAACAGACATTTTAAATTTTGAAGTTATAAACTACAAATTTCAAAATACAAATAAGATTATGTTATAATATTTATTATGTACAATTTACTGGATACAATAAAATTTGTTTAATGCAACAGAAATGTCATTGACAATTCTTGTAAACTCACTTTCATTGTTTCTCCTACATGACATATTTATTCAATTTCTGAAGGAATTCAACAATCTTCTGGCTACAAAATATGGGTCCTAAACTTCTAGTCTATCACAACATTTTCATGACTCTCACTTTGATATTTAACTTTATGAAAATTGTTTAAGTGGGTATTTGCTTGTTTGTTTTGAATTTTGCACAAAGTTATTCAAGGGCTATCTGTGGTAGCCGCCCCTAAATGAACAGTGTAACACAAGAGGGAAGGCAACTAGTCATCATCACCCACCGCCAATTCTTGGGCTACTCTTTTACCAATGAATAATGGGATTGACCTTCACATTATAATGCCCTTACGGTTGAAAGGGTGAGCACATTTGGTGCAATGGGTATACGAACTGGCAACCCTCCAATTACGAGTCCTGTGTCTTAACCACCTGACCATGTCATGCCTACTTTTTTTTACTTTTACTTATGATTTACTTTCTTATTACCTACCAATCACATCACATGCAGTAAAACTGAGTTTAGTTAAAGTTGGACTGATAGTGTTACACAAATTGGTACATTTAATGTTATTTTTCTTTGTTATTTCACTTGTTTCAATATTAGAGTATAAATATAATTACTATTACAGTACTATTGATATTCCATGAATTTCTTACTTATTATTTTTGCACCTTCAAATCTCTAGGAGTTATTTAACTCCCCCTGTTATCCAAATGTACAGCCCCATAACCAGACACTAACTGTATACTCTATTGTTTCTTTAACTTTTACTTTCTACCCACCATGGCCAGGTGGCTAAGGCACTTGACTTGTAATCCGAGGGTCAAATACCTGTCACACCAAATATGCTCACCCTTCCAGCTGTAAGGGTGTTATAATATGACAGTCAATTCCACTATTCGTTGGTAAAAGAGTAGTCCAAGAGTTGGTGGAGGGTGGTGATGACTAGCTTCCTTCCCTCTAGTCTTACACCACTAACTTAGGGACAGTTAGCACAGATAGCCCTCCAGTAGCTTTGCACGAAATCCAAAACAAACAAACTGTTACTTTCAGCTATAGTATTGCTTAGAATGATTAACATTAACTTTTTTATTTTCACAGTGCTTTTTATTATATTTTTTATTTTCACAGTGCTTTTTATTATATTTTTTATTTTCACAGTGCTTATTATTATATTTTTTATTCTAGGTTAGATTTTGCAGTATTATCTTAATGGACAGAATTAGAAAGTTTGGTCAGTATACTAGATTTGGTTAGTTCTGAGATGCACACATTATCAAATAATAAATAGCACATACAGACTTAAGCTGCACACAATAAACAAAATATCAAGGTATTTATTTATAAAAATTAAATTAAACAAGCTAATTCAAACAGAAAATTATGTAGGATAAAAAATTACTAAACAGTGACACGGTCAAGCCTCTGCAATTTTTAAACCACTTTAAATAAATGTCTGAATTAATTTTGTAAATATTCAACAATACGTGCACAAATAACCTACCTTTTGGTAAAAACAGACATCAAGTTTTGATTATATTGATAAATATATACGACATCATAGAAACAAAACAAGAATATAACCTATTTCCACCTTCAATTTTTATTGATCAAAAGGTTAACTAAAACAGAAACTTGTATGACAACATGACCATTGTGAATATTACAGAAATCATTCATTCTCCTTGTCAAACCAACCCAAAATAAATTGTCATCAGTTACAAAGTTACATAATTGGCTGACTGTGTTGTGCCAGCTGCATGGATCAAATCCATAATTCTAACACTACAACTCTCCAAACATATCATAGCGAAGCCCCCAAAAGGTAAAACTATTTTGTTCATAGACAATCAATGTCTGATTCCACACACTTGGATCACGTAATGCAATAAACAGGAGAAACTACGCGACCAAGCACTCGTAACTCTATGCTTCAAGACTCAAAATTCACTTTGTTATTCAATGTTTATATTTTATGTTTACATTCATAAGATAAAAATACCTGAATATAATCTGCACCGCAGTTCTCGTGCATTTCAACATCGAAACGACCAATAAAAGAAGCATTAACTTTCATTCCTTCACTCAGAAGGATTGTCCATACGCACTCAACATTGTTTGGATAGGCATTGGGATAATTAGGCGAAGTGAAAACTCTCCTTGAATTATGAAAGAAACCACCGCAACCTATGAACAAAATATAAAAACTGACAGTATCACACATATTAGCTTTGATTTAAAATTTTCAACAATCATATCAGTCTTTACAGAATCTCTCATTTTATGGCTCATAAACAATACACATGTTATAAGACAGCAATTATAGAATCTATCTCTTTTATGGCTCATAAAGAGTACATAAGCTCTAAGACAACTGAACATTAATGTTACGTTTTTATCAGTTTTTAACTCAATTAATTTACATCTTATCATTTATGCAATTGGACTTGCATGTCTACCTAGTAATAAGAAAAGCATGACTGAGATTTGAATTTATCAGTTAACTTAAATAGCTGGGTACAAGTACAAAGTAAAAATTACTCATTTAAGGTATTATTAAGAAATGTCTTGAAACACTACCTTTGGAATATGACTAAACCTTCTAAAATTACTGTAAAAATAAGTTTTGCACGATGAAAAACACTGAAAAAGTATGTAAGTTGCCCAATCACTTCAACAGGCTCGTGTCTCTGGCTTTTAAATTTGCATGTAGCCAATGCTGTTGGGTTGTTTTTTAAATTTGCGTGTAGCCAATGCTGTTGGGTTGTTTTTTAAATTTGCGTGAAGCCAATGCTGTTGCATTGTTTTTTAAATTTGCGTGTAGCCAATGCTGTTGCATTGTTTTTTAAATTTGCGTGTAGCCAATGCTGTTGGGTTGTTTTTTAAATTTGCGTGTAGCCAATGCTGTTGGGTTGTTTTTTAAATTTGCGTGAAGCCAATGCTGTTGGGTTGTTTTTTAAATTTGCGTGTAGCCAATGCTGTTAATGAAACCTACATAAAGAAATGCAATGAATAGTAGAACCCCTAATGATAGTAACAGGTAAAGGAGGGGAGAATGCAAGGCAAAGGACAGGAACATGAGAGTGTTATGACTCAGAATGAGACAAACAAGCAACCAAAGATGAAAGGGTCAAATTTTGCTTCACAAATTTCACATTTGATTTCAGTGGCTCGAGTATATCTCCCAAAATGGACTAATGGAGATAAGGCACCATCTTTAATTATAAATAAGTGGAAGGTAAATAAACCTGGGACAAGACAGCATCTTGCAATGAAGATTCAAATAGCCAAAAAACTACATGTGAAGGGGCAGAGCTGAAAAGAACAATCATACCAACATGGAAATAATGAGGGAGAAGGTATCCTCTGAAAACCCCTCAGGGGATTGATGGAGTGCCTCAGAACAATTGATCTGCCTGATGGTAAGCTAAGACAAAATGATCCAAGGCCCATGGAAGGTGAGGTATGCTTGTACCTGCTCTCAGTTGAAAAACAAAATGTTCAGCATGAATCCTGACGTCAGAAGAAAGAGGAAAAACAATATAATCTGGAGAAGAGATGTCATGTAATAAGGAAAGAACAGGGTCATTAGAAATTAAAGAAGTGAATAAAATGGAACATATTTGAGAAACCACATCTAACACGACTTAGTCAGGGTTCCACAGGAAGGCGTGGCATAGTTAGGTGGATGTGAACGGCTGTTAAAAATCCCCTTTCTCATGAACACGTTCAGCAGGTTCATGAAGAAAAAAGTTGGCTCATATAACAATCAATCTCCCAACGAATTAAAGCAAAAATTCCTCAGTCACTGGAGAAATGTCTAAAAGTGGTAAAATGTGAGCTTCAGAATTAATCACAAATGGTGAAGAATTAAAAATGCAAGTTATTAAGTCAAAACTACATGAAAAAGTAAAGAGTAGAGTCAATAAACATCTGAAGTAGTTAACTGCAAATGAGAAGTAACAGTCAGGAAGTCAAACACAGAAAGTCCCACAGCTGGCAGAGGGTTGTCTAACGATGACTCACACGTGAAACCCAGTAAAACTGTATTGATCATAGAGGTACACGGAACATCTTGACTTGTGGCATTCAAAAAATATTTCCATGTAGAGGGCATCACTAAAAAAGAATACCTTTCTATGTGAAATAAGGTAATGCAGCACATCATAAATATAACTGTATATTCATAAAGCTTACCTGTACTGTAAGGCTCGACAGATGCCTGAAAACCTTGAGCTCCACCATTTCCATCAGAATGGAACAAAATTGTCAGATAAGTTGACTGAGACACAACATCCATGGGTTTGTTAGAACCACAAAATTTTCCAATAATGGGAGATCTAAAATGCACACCATTTTTAATTAAAACATAGTCCCTTTCACAGTCAGACTCCAACTGAAACTCCGTAAATGAAAGCTGCAGAAAAAACATAACAAAAAAGTGAGTGTATTAAAAAACAGAAATAAATAAATAAAAACAAGTGATATTGATACAATGGAACTTTTATATGAAGAATATTAACAGTTTTGAGCATTATAAGAAAGTGGGACCCAAAGTTATATATTTTTCAGCAAGCCATAAATTATGTTATCAGGATTCAAAACTATCAAGTGTCCGACTTTTAAAAACTTATCACGGTTTTTGTTTTACACTTTATCTGTTTTGTTGTTTTTTACTTAAGCGATTTCTTGAAACTCATAACGACACTGAGCAAAATAACAGGATTCGATTTTAACCTTTGTTTCATAAATGAACAAATTTTACTTTACGCAAAATATTTTTATGTGGGTCCGAAAAGCATTATAATACTATTAATTATCACATAATTAAAAGCGTTTCATACAGGTCTTTCATTCATCTACGAACGTAAATGTTAATGCGTGGATGTGTCTGTTTCAGATGTGGGGTTTGGACTTCCATCTCAACTTAAATTCATACTGATAGAGTATTTAAACACAACATGTCGTTTTTTTCAATGATGGTCCCTCTATGTATTTGTCAGAACCAAGTTTTTATTTCACCCATCTACCAGACAGATACTCCATCTAGTGGTATTATAGTTTCACTTGTACCTTTTATTCTTGTTTTTTTATATACCTGTACTAAATACCAATTTTTTAATAGTGTTTCAAAACATCATTCGTGGAAGTTCTATTCTCTTCTCCACACAAGCTACTATCATAATAATATTTCTTATCTCACAAACATTTTACTATTTGTTCTTCTTCTGAACAGTAGTGAGGCATGAAAGCTTATCACACATTTTCTTTCTTATTTTAATAAATAAAGTTTGTCAGTTATTGTAAAAAAAACAGAAAAACTTTCAAATAACACCTGTTAAACACCTGTCAAGTTTCTAGCTACCGGTGTTCTTTGTCAGGTGTACAACTGGTACACTCATGGAGGGTGTGGCTATAAAGCTGCATTTTGTACTTTAAGGTCATGAGCAGCATCCTCCAATGGTAATTAATGTGATGCCTCAAGCTCACAACCTCACTTACATTTCAATGGGAATAACCAATACATTGATGGCAAAAATGGTTCTCGATAAATCTGACATTATCAGATTGCATATGTAAGACTAATTTCAGTCAGTTTGGTTAGATTGTTTGTTTATCTGTTTTTGGAAATTTTGTGCAAAGCTACACAAGAGCTATCTGCACTAGCCATCCTTAATTTAGCAGTTTAAGACTAGAGGGAGGGCAGCTAGTCATCTGCACCCACTGCCAACTCTTGGGCTACTCTTTTACCAATGAATAATGGGATTGACTGTCACATTATAATGCTCTCACAGCTGAAAGGGTGAGTATGTTTGGTGCAACGGGGATTTGAAACCGCAACCCTCGGATTACAAGTAGAATGCCTTAACCCACCTGGCCATGCCGGTCCCGATCTGGTTAGAAACATTTACTTAGTGCAGTTTAGAGAAATAACAACTCAGTTCCAGTAATAACGACTGTTTAAAATCCAAAGTAAATAGACACTATGTTTGTGTCTAAATAACAAAGATTGTATAGTGTCTTACACGGTTCTGAATTTATTAATTTACTTTTCACAAACTTAGTTTGAAAGAAATTCAGAACTACTCTGTAATAAATATCTTGTTCAAATCTCCCATTATTATACAAACCTATCTTGTCACTCTGAATAACATAAATTTTATTTCACTTGAGAAAATCACCTACTGGATAGGAAAGACAACTTTTATTTTCAACCATTTCAAATAAGACATTTATTCCCTCTTATCAAAATCCCACTATCATAATGATACACACAAGAACTGAAGCTGTCATCGTGTCTATTAGCAAAGAGATTAAATAAGTGTCTTTGTTTTGTGTACCACATAACAGACTTGAGGACTATTCTTTCTTGTTCACTGTTATGTAAATGTCATGTGAATGTTTTGTAAACAACATGTCGTGTTGTGTTTAAATTTCCATATCTATTATTTATATTTCCATATTCATATTACTTTTTCAAAGTTTAAACCAATAAAACATGTTGTTATTCATTTAAAATAACATTTAGAAATTTCTAGAATTAGGTAGATCAAATATATTACTATAGACGGAAATGTATGGCGACCTAGTGTCTAGACGTTGAGTCTCGTGCAAGAACGGACATGCGCGGATTGCTCTGGAGTTTTGTGGAAGTTACGCGATTGTTCGAGAAGTAGGCCTACAAATATATAAACAGACGAAGATGCGAGAAAGAAAAAAGAGAAGAGTCAGTCATTCGTTTGAGAAAGTTTAAGTGTTTGCTGTGAGTTTTTTCAACTTCGATTTAAGACTAAAGCTAGATCTACAAAATCTGTGATTTTGTTTCGTCAATTTTTACAATTCATACAAATTACTAAGTATATTGAAGGTCAACACGTGTAGAACCGTTTAGGGAGACCAGGAAAATTGGAAGGCGATAAGTTTTGAGACGTTCATCGGAGGCATTGTGAAGGGAACTTCGTCGAATTTATTGAACTGTGAATTGTTTCTGGACTTCTCCATTCAAACTTCGGTATTTCTTCGTGGGACCAAATTCACACCCTAGACCGGAATTTTGGATTTCTGATCTGAACTTTTGGACTTTCATTCTAGATCATTATATTGGACACAGGCCAGTACCATTTTGTATCGTAATTAATTTTGAATGTTGAAACTGAATATCTGTCATTGTTATTATATAATTTATGTTATATCTGTTTCATATATAATAGTTTACTGTAATAAATTATACAAGCTGTTATCTGTGTCTTTCTGTTGCATTCAGTCTACATAAAACAAACAAAAAAACACGTAACATTCACGATTAGATTAGACAATTAAATGTACTTGTTTTTTGTGAATTTATAATTAAGTGATATTTCCTGTTTTAATTATACAAAAATGATTTTATTACAGAGAGAATCACAAAAGCTTACAGTCATGTGTTAGTCACCATTTCCTTCTGATACAAACACAAAACTAAGATTGACTGCTTACTTTTATTTGTGACTGTTGTTGGAAGTTTACAATCCAGTGACAGTCATAATTTACAGGGTAAGTTCCTGGATATCCAGGAGAAGTTAGTACAGCCGGAGTATCAACAAGACCCCCACAGTCTGTAAAGATAAGTTAATATTCACTAAATAAAACAACACACAGAATGGTCTACTGCATAAGCAGGTTCGCCATGTCAATTTTGTACAGCAATTATCCTTAAGTTTCTGAATTACTATTAAACAATAAAATAAATGCTATTTCATGATTAAAAGGTCTTCGGACATAACAGAAGATTCGTCCTAAAGAAATTATTTAAAAGTGTATTTCGTTCTCTTAGTATTTATTTTAGATAATATCCACAAAGTCATCATTAAACCACATAATTCAGGCTTCTGATTTTGTTGTTGTTGTTTTACATAAAAGTTCTACTGACATTGATACAGTTAATTTATAAGCACACTAGTTTAATTTTACAGCCTTTACATGACAATGTTACTTTCAAAAATGCACTGTGTCAAGGACTAATATCTCAAACAAAAAAGAGTAAACAAGTTAATGTTTTTATGACATTAGCATTGGCATTAATTTCAACTGACAATTTCAAAATACATATAACTAAGTTTCTATGTCATAACCAAATCATTCAGTCATGTGACAATGAAGCCAAAAACTTAAATAGTGTTACAATTTATAAATATAATTCCATGATTCTTTCCAAGAACAAATTACTGAACACTTATTACATTTTAGATCTAAAAAAACTTCATAGAAAACATATTAGAATAATTAGTATGCTGCTCACACTTTCTTCACTGAAAAAGTGTCATCACATACAATCACAATTACATATTTAAGCACATACACTGGTTATGTTCAAGTACATATAAGTTCCAATACATGAATGACATCAAAAATCTTATTAAATATAATAAGAACTGATATTTCTTTAATATCTCCCTCAAGTAATTAGATTCCAATCATATTTTATACATTTTAAAGTAGAGATGTTGAAAATTAATGTAATAACTACTTATTTTGAGAAAACAGAAAAAACATCTGACATTTTTGTACTTGTAAGGACTGGCTTCATTTTTAAATCAAAGTATAAATTAAAACTTATGAAATGTAAGGAGGTAACTACAAACTGTGTTAGAAATAGATCGCTTTCATTGAGATAATTATAATTCTAAACTGATCATCAGAATTTTTACCTTTTTCACTATAAGAGCCATTAAATCCAAGAGATGTCAAAGTTGAGTCAGTTTGAAATATCATGCTTGTCAATGGGTGTGGATTGGTTATTGTCAGATCCTGGCCCGTATGATTTCCACAAAATTTACCCAAAAAATATCTAGGTACTGAGCTACGTCTGGAAAATACTGAGAAACTACCTATTAGAAAAAAAACAACCAAAAAACTCTGGGCTCTTAGAATCATAAACAGAACAAAAACATAATTCATCTGACAACCTTTGAGAAGATATATATCCAATAAGAATAATTCCAATACAGAAAATACTGGCTTTAACTGCACTTTCGTCATTTTAAATCAAATACTTATAAAACATTAAGTGAAAAATCTTTTGCATGTCATGGCTGATTGATTGAAATAACAAATACTGGTTGTTTTTACAGAATGAATGATGAAAGATACTACCAGTGTGGTAAATAAAGACACTGAAAATATTCATCTTGTAAACAACAACAAAATAATCCAATATTTGGAAATCTTCAATATAGCAAAGGTTTATGTATATTTGTAACTATACAAAATTAAGTAAAATAAGAACTTTGTAACTTTCACTTGTTTCATTGTAACTGTAACTGTTTACTGTCATGACCTCGCTCTGTTTACAGATGTCACTTGTTTCATTGTAACTAACTGTTTACTGTCATGACCTCGCTCTGTTTACAGATGTCACTTGTTTCATTGTAACTAACTGTTTACTGTCATGACCTCGCTCTGTTTACGGATGTCACTTGTTTCATTGTAACTAACTGTTCACTGCCATGACCTCGCTCTGTTTACAGATGTCACTTGTTTCATTGTAACTAACTGTTTACTGTCATGACCTCGCTCTGTTTACAGATGTCACTTGTTTCATTGTAACTAACTGTTCACTATCATGACCTTGTTCTGTTTACAGATGTCACTTGTTTCATTGTAACTAACTGTTCACTGTCATGACCTTGTTCTGTTTACAGATGTCACTTGTTTCATTGTAACTAACTGTTTACTGTCATGATCTCGCTCTGTTTACAGATGTCACTTGTTTCATTGTAACTAACTGTTTACTGTCATGACCTCGCTCTGTTTACAGATGTAATGCTGTTATACATAAATTATGTTTCTCAAATATCTTGCAATTAAAATTTAATGAATTAAAGTCTTTTCATATTACTCTATTTAACTTGAATATGTTCTGTAACTTATTCTTCGAGTTTTATAAACTGGAATTTTTTTCAGTTAAAAGTATACGTAACCAAACACAGCTGAATCAATGATTTAAAGCATAAAACATTACAGCTTCTACTAAGATTGTACCAATGGATTTTTTTCTGTTCAAAACTACAACAAATTTATAGCTTTACATTTCTTTTTCTTATCTTTCGAAATTATATCATTTGGGTCAGATGAATGCATAATCAACTATCCTTTATAGTTTCTGTTGTAACTATTCACAGAACACAAAACCCACCCACCTGATAAAAATACGACTTTGTCCTTACAGTATCCATAGTAATTCCTGTCTTGAAGATCAAAAGCATTAAACTTTATTACTGTGGTACTGTTACGTCTGTTTAGATCGTGTTGTATGGTCCACCAACACTGAAGATCATTGCTGTAGTTGCCACGACCAAACTCGGGTGAGGAAAACACTGCAGTTGGTAACGCAAGATTCCCTCCACAGTCTTCGTTCAAAAAACAATAGAAGTCATGCATTATGAACAAAATAAAAACAATTATTGTTTTAGAACTAAATGAACTACCTTGAAAATTCTTACTACTATAAATATTTTACATATTCCAGGTATCACTGGAAGATGATGAAATTATTCAAATTCCTTGACTCAATTTAATAATCCATAACCCAAATGAATATTTAGACCATTAATTGAATAAAAACGACTATATTTATCAGGTTTAAATAACTAATTATACAGTCCATGTCATAAATATCTCAAGATCACACCCAGCTATCAGTTTCTAAAACATATTTTTAACCAGTCAGTGTGCCAAATGAATGCATTCAGAAATACATAAAAATGAGGTAATCTCAAATAAATTTAATGAAAGAAATTCTCATAACTTACACACCAACATAATTTTAAAATATTTTCAATATCACACATTCATTATGAAAATGACAAGTTTAAAGATTTAAAAAAGATAATCTTTACAAGTTTAAAGCTTTTAAAAAAATAATCTTTACAAGTCTCCTCCATATTTAAGAATAATTAATACTTTTCCATATATCTACAATAAAATAATTAAAATATTTAACTTATCATAATTTTTAGTGGATTCTAATCTAAAGACAAATTAAACACTGAAATACACTTACAAGCATCTTCATCAGAAGAATACGTAAGCTGAAATCCTTCATTAACTCCAAGTCCTTGAGTGGATAAAAATAACACCATTCTGTTTCCAGTACTTCTGATAGGTTCTGCTAAATCTGTTCCACAAATTGTTAAATATGAACTTCGGCCAAAGGAAAAGTTGCCAGCCTGGATGAAAAAACAAAAAAATATTTTTTTATTTTTTCCTTTTATGAAAAACTAACTTTCAGACACAACAGCTTTGCTTTAGCATTTTTTATGTTACTATATAATTTTATACAAATTATGGGTCAATTATAAACTATATACACAAGTTATTTGAAAGTATGACTGTATATAACTCTCTTACTCACATCATTAGGTTGGATAAAGAGCAGGTGAAGGATTTATCCATTACGAACTCAATTTTAAAAATACTACATTTTATTTCACACCCAGTCGACAAGTTGTTGAGACAGTATGGGAGATTGGGTGGCATGCAAACTAGATATCCAACAGTGATATGTACATATCTACCAATATCAATTGTGTGCATGTAGCTAAAAACTTGAATTAGCAGAGAAGTTACTATATTCTGATAATAGGAGGAACTGTCACTTAGTAATGCAGTGAGTTTTGATATCTGACCACTTTGATTTCACATTCAGTAAACCTGTCTCGATCATTGAGACAATTGTACTTGAGTACTCAGTGATGCTGAGAAAACCCACTTGTAGAGGAATATATGCAAAAATGGCTCGTTTAGGTTGAGAAAATATTTTACATTAATATAAATATAATTATATATTCAAACATCTAACTCCGCCCTCCACATTCCAACACTCAGTTACACAACCCCTTCCAAACATGTGGTCAGCTTCCGGTCAGTTACCTCTTTCTTTGTGAACCTGACGATGACCGAAGAAGGTCGAAACATTGTTCGCTCTTCTATGTAAAATATTTTCTCAACACAAACAAGCCATTTTTACATATATAGTACTCGAGTGCTGTTTATTATCTTAATTGAATGTACAGGTAAAGTAGAGCTTGTGGGGTACTATATACCAGCCACTATTCTCCTATCACAAAAAACAAGCACCTTCACTTGATAATATGCTGGGTCAAAATTTAGTTGGTTGTTTTGTATTTATTTGTGTAAAACAACTGATAAAATGTAAAATCATTAAAATATGCAAAAAGGAATCATGCTAAAATGAAACAGTCCAATTTTCAAGATAAAACTTTAACTAGAGTTAAAAAGATCAATGGCCCTTAAAAATGTAAAAACACAACTGAGGTGGGCCATTGCCAATGACACTGTCCAATGTCCAGGGTGAACCCAAGGTAAAAACATATTTAAAATGGTGACATTCCTCTCAATCATAACAACAGTAAAATGTTGTCTGGGCTATTGTGACCTGAGTGTCACACAGACCACACATTGGTACTAGACAGAAGAAAGCAGCGAGTTAAAAAAACTGGCCAATGCAATCCCTAGCCAGAACAACTTTTTCCCTCCAATCTTTACCAAAAGCAACAGAAGGTTTGATTTAGAAAAGCTTCTTATTTTTATCACGTTGCTCACTCCAAGTCGACTGTCAACTGGCACAGAGCTGAGCTTTGAATCCAGGACTGTAGTCCATGCATGGTGGTGACAGTACCAGAGCAGACAGACTTAGCTGTGATGTCAGCAAGCTTGTTCCTATGAATACTGATGTAGCCTGGTATCTGGAAAAACTGGATAGAAGTAGATGATAGAGAGAAATGGGCCAGTCGGTTTTGTATGTCAACGACAACAGGGTGAAAACTAACATGAAGCATTTCCAGGGCCAACAGAGAGCTAACACGTCAGTATAAATGGTACAGTTTAAGTACCGCTTTGCTTCTATGTGATCCAGGGCAACAGAAATTGGGTACAATTTGGCAGTGAACACAAAAACTGTAGTGGGGATTCTGTGTGCAACGACGGAATCTCAACAAACCATGACGGAGCCAACAGAGCCACATGATTTCAAACCATCTGTATTAATGAAAATGGGAGAATGGTTCAAAAGATGTTCAGCAAAAGAAGGTGATACTTCCAATCTCCTTCTTTAGATGATTCAAAGAAAGGTTACATTTGTGGATGGTAATTAGACATGGTGGGATGGGCTGGTCAGTGGAAATGGCTATATTATCAAAGGACAGACCCAATTCATCAAACTGTGCCCAAATATGAAAACCAAAAGGAACAATGGCAGACCATCTGTTCTGAAAATGCACAGTGCACTGAAGTACAGAGTAAAGACAGTTGCAAACAGCAAAGATGTAGAGGATGTTCATGGGACTCTGTATACAAACTCTGGATTGCAGAAGTGCAGAAGGTCCCTGTGCAGAGCTGATGCTCCTGATGGTGAACAGGGTCAACATCTTAAAGGCACCAGAGACCCATAGTCCAGTTTTGGTCAAATAAGAGCATGATAGATTTTTAGCATAGACCATCAATCCACCACCCAAGAGGTGGAAAAGAGGACATGAAGGACGTTCAGTGCCCTTACACTTACCACATAGCTGCTTTGTGTGTCAAATAAAGGTCAGTTTGCAATCAATGATAACCAAACAAGATGAGCATTAACTATCATCTCTAAGATCTTACAGAGACAGCTTGTCAAAGCAACTGGACAATAGTTAGAAGGAATCTTGGGATCCTTCCCAGACATATGAAAAGGAAGTACAATAGCATGGAAAAACATTCTCCTGTAAGATCTGATTAAAAATAACAGAAAAATAGGAAGAGAGACAGGAGAGAGATGGTGCAGCCTCTCATAATGAATATGGTCAGGTCTGACTGATGTACTGCCAGACCAATGAAGAGCAAGCTTGAGTACCACCAACATAAAGGGATGATTATAGTCACAGAGACTAATAGCCCAAAGGGAAAGAGGTAATCATTCTGCCCGTGTCTTGATGGATATGAAGGTGGGAAATGAATCAGAAGTGCTAGATACTCGGCAAAATATTTGCCAAGAGGAAAATAACACAGCAGCAACTCCAGGGTTTTGTGAGCACTATACCTGAACACCAGTATCAGACTCAATGTCCACAACACCCGTCAATAACTCCCAATAATGGTACTTGGTTGACCCGAGACAAAGTGGGCCAGCCAAATGATTCTGGATGGACCTCCCTAAGACCACCTGTCTGCAGGAATCCAAGGCCACGTTGGTTTGCTAAAGTTGGACCCCTCAACTACCAGGATACTCTACTCCTGTTCATGGATTGCCATGCACAGCAAACACATAGGTGAATGTTTAGATCCCAGATGTTTAGGTCCCCTCACCACATAAAGGAATCCACCTAGAAGAGGGATAGTTGTGATTTATCTTGAAATGTAGAATTAACAATACTGAGAACTGATAACAGCTTAGAAAGATATAGTTCTCAAGATATGTGTTTCTTCTAGAAGAAACTCAGTATACATACTGTAGATAGGAACATACTGATGTTTCCTCACTCTGCTTGGAAAATGCCAAACTTTGCCACTGGCCATAACTTTCTTCACGACACAGATATCAAAAAGGCTCAGGCAAAAAAATAAATGAAATTGAATAACATGTGCAAATGCACTGTAAGCTCATAACACTATGTAATACAAATACATAACACTGTGTAACAGAAATACATAACACTATGTAACATGTATTTTGTTCCTGGATAGTATGTGTTATTTCCAAATTGCTTATGTTGTAAAAGTACAGAAAATGGCCATTATTCCCTTCAAACCTGGATCATGAAATTTAGAAATTAACTTATTTTCTGTGTAAAAATTGATAATTTTGTACATTTTCGTTTACATAAGGTCTGAATAAAACAAGATTTACATGTATTTATACAAAAGTTACATAAAAATGAAGAAAATTTTTCAAAAGTGAGTAGTTTTTCGAGACTTGTAACTTTATTTTGGGGCTGATATGTGAAAGTGATTTACATTATAGTCTCCCATCATGTTTACGTTACACGCTCCCAGGTCATAAAAGCAAATTTGAAGAGAAAAATAGGTCTTTTCCATTTACCTCAGGCATAAGCAACTGGGAAATAACACTATCTGCCCAGATAGAGGAAAAAGTAAAAATTTTGAAGCAAAGTGTTACAATAAACATTATGTTGCACAGTGTTACAATAAACATTGTGTTACACAGTGTTATCGCTCTGATACCAATAATGAATATTGTCAAAGTTACTTTTTTATAGAATTATTGACAAACCAGAACTCAAGTCTTGTAACAACAATATCAATCTATAACATAAAATTGATACAATAGGAAAACATCAACATCAAACTGTTCTGGTGAAACAAACATATTTTAACAACAGTCTCTCTCTACACAAAAGCCATGTTAAGAGTTGATAACAAAACTGGATTGACAAAACATAATGGTAAGATTATGCAATACAAATTTTGTTCCTGGATAGTATTTGTTATTTCTTAATTGCTTGTGTTGTAAAAGTACAGAAAATGGCCATTATTCCCTCCAAACTTTGCTTTTGTGACATGGATAATGAAATTTAGAAATTAACCTATTTTATATGTAAATATGGAGAAATTTGTACATTTTCATTTACATAAAGTCTAAATAAAACAACATATGAATCAAGATTTACATATATTTATACTAAAGCTGTACAAAAATGTTTAGAAGTGAGCAGTTTTTCGAGATTTGCGACAGTAATGTAAATCACTTTCACGTATCAGTCCCCAAATATAGTTTCCCATCATGTTTTCGTCTTACGCTCCCAAGACACAAAAGCAAGGTTTGAAGAGAAAAATAGGTCTTTTCCATTGACTTTAGTCATAAGCATTTGGGAAATAACACTTTCTGCTCAGGAACAATAAAAAGTAAAAATTTTGTTACATAATGTTATAGTAAACATTGTGTTACATGGTGTAATCATACAATTTCCACACTATCTACTGATCACGTAATTGCACAGAAAGGTTTATAAATACAAAAAAATCTTAAATTTGTATCGATAACTGTAATAATCTAATAAATTTGAAGAACATCTTACCCCTAATACATCAATACATCGATTGGTCACTAGGTCCTTCTTGAGGTTAAGATGGGTGAACTCTAGTTTGATACGTCGACCTGCAGGAACTTCAATATTCCATCTGCAGTAGTAGTGTAGAACAGCAGCATTCGGAAAGTTTGGTGAAGTTATTGTTCCGGAGCTGCCGGTGACACGTTCCCCACACCTTCCTCCTAAGGGAAGAGTAACATAAAGAAACCAATACTACAAAATGCAGATTAGAAATTGTCCTACATTTGAAATATTTATTAACCGTTTAATCAGCTGATTTAGCCATGTGGAAACATTATTTATAATAGTGTTGTGTTTAAATGCATAAATTATTTGCAGTGAGATAAACTGTTTATTATAAATTCAATTTTTATGGTAATCATTAAAAAATTATTAACTATTCAATTTTATCCTCTTTAAATTTAAAATATTAAAAGTGGAGGAGAGTTATTTTAAAACTTCAAAAAATTTGTATTGTATGTACAAAGCCCCACCCCATACCAAATGCTAGATACTTATTTTAAGAAATCTTATCTTGAGATCAGTTGGGGTGTGTGTGTTTCTTTTTATAGCAAAGCCACATTGGGCTATCTGCTGAGCCCACCGAGGGGAATAAAACCCCTGATTTTAGTGCTGTAATTCTGTGGACATACCACCGTATTAGGGGTGGGCTGAGACCAGTTAGAATGTGCATGTTTGTTATAAAGTGTAATAATAAATATTGTAAAATTAGGGTTAAATCCATAGCTGGAAAAAGTAAGGGTAATTATATGGTTCATTATCATATATGCTCTATACGTGACACAATAGCACTTCAAAGTTAATTAGATTATGAATAACGTTGTTACACAAATATTTTAATACCTCACATTTCAGAGTGTTTTCTCACAGAAAAACAAAGACTTTACAGTTGTTACATTTTTGTAATATGTTTATTACTTACAAGTGAAAGACCAATCCACTATCAGTTTCTCCTTAATAAGACCTCTTATTAATAAGTTTACTTTCTTATTTTATCTTATCCAACCTAAAAAGAAAATACAGTGAAAACATACCATGATAACGAACTGAGTACACTAGTTTGAATCCTGTTTTGGTTTCACTACTATCTGACTTGAACTTAACATACACTCTATCAGTTGTTGGTGCTAAGGAAATATCATTTCCACCAGACAGAGAGCCACAGTACCTTCCAAGTAGTTCACCTGAATTAAAAAGATAAAAAACAAGAACACAAAGAGTAAAAAAAAGTTTTAATTGCAGAGAAATAACATTTTAGTCAACACCAATTACCTTCATAACATGAAAACAAATCACTTTTAGTTTTATATGTACACAACTGTATTATCACAACAGCCTTACAAACAAAATCTGTAATAAAAAACTCATGATAAATAAACTGTGTCAATCTTAAAGTGACCATATTATGCAGAAAATTATTTTATGAAGTTAATTTGTATTTAATCTGATTTCAATGTGATATAGGTGACAACAATAAAGTTTCAGGGTGAAATAATTCACCTTTCACAGTGCCGCTTATCTGACTATTTATTGGGGCAAAATGTAACAAATTTTTTTTAAAAAACCATCATACAAAAGTGGACACACACAATAAAATCAAAAGTGTGTACATTGTGTTATTCAACCAATAACAATGGAACTAGAATACTACTATTCCAGATTTCTGAATCAACAAAGTTACTCGACAATGATATAAAACTAGAGTCAGTACTGTTCTAGCTTTCTCGGATTGAACATACATTTCAACACTGAAATAAAACTAGGCCATTACTCTATTTTATAGTTCAACACTCCTACAAAAAAAAAATTTACATCCACTAAAGTGATACCCTTAGTGGATGTTTTAAAAAAAATATTTAAATATTATTTCGCAAATGTTCGAAAAGTCAAAATATTATTGCTCCTTAAAATATAAATGGATAGGGTCAGTTAATGGCAATTTCATTTAAATACAAAATTAATAGCCTAATATTAATAACCTTTCAAGTTGCTCTGGGGCCTATTAGGCCCCAATTTTCATAAGAGTGTTAAAAGCTAGGTTAGAAAAATGTATGATTGGTAAGTTACTTCAAGTTTAAGGAAGTATTTGAATCTTAGAAACACAGTTTAACAGACATTAGAGAAACATGTGAACTGAACAAACTATAAAAACAAACTAAAGCAGATTTTTCAAACATGCATAGTAATAAAAACAAAAGAAAATCATGACCCACAATTATAACTCATAATAAGGATGGATCAGATTTTACAAAACACTTAAACTTAAGAAAACAAACTCCTTCTGAAACAACACTCAGAATCTTTCTATGCAACACTAATAAAAATTACACACATTAAGAAAATTCAGAAAACATAAACTATCCAATATTTAAACAAATCTAAAAACCAAAATCGGCTAGTTTGTTCACATTATAATTATCATTTGTTTTGCTAATCAACAAAAAAATGGTTTGGTATATACAGTCCAAATCTTTTGTGAAATACTAAACAAGGTACCATGCAAGTTGTACGGGTATTGAAAAATACTTCTTATATTATTTGCATAAACAATTCTAGTGTAAGCAATGTAATTACTACCCCTAGAAACCAGCTTTCTTCTAAATATATAGTGTTTCCTTTAACAAGCTTTAGTAGAGGGTGAGACAGAAATTAACAGCCAAAAATATGCAAGCATTACATGACTAACATCTACATAATGCACACTATACAATCAGTCTTTAGAGAACCAACACTTATGTCAAGCATTACATGACTAACATCTACATAATACACACTATACAATCAGTCTTTAGAGAACCAACACTTATGTCAAGCATTACATGACTAACATCGACATAATGCACACTATACAATCAGTCTTTAGAGAACCAACACTTATGTCAAGCATTACATGACTAACATCTACATAATACACACTATACAATCAGTCTTTAGAGAACCAACACTTATGTCAAACATTACATGACTAACATCTACATAATACACACTATACAATCAGTCTTTAGAGAACCAACACTTATGTCAAGCATTACATGACTAACATCGACATAATGCACACTATACAATCAGTCTTTAGAGAACCAACACTTATGTCAAGCATTACATGACTAACATCTACATAATACACACTATACAATCAGTCTTTAGAGAACCAACACTTATGTCAAACATTACATGACTAACATCTACATAATACACACTATACAATCAGTCTTTAGAGAACCAACACTTATGTCAAACATTACATGACTAACATCTACATAATACACACTATACAATCAGTCTTTAGAGAACCAACACTTATGTCAAGCATTACATGACTAACATCGACATAATGCACACTATACAATCAGTCTTTAGAGAACCAACACTTATGTCAAGCATTACATGACTAACATCTACATAATACACACTATACAATCAGTCTTTAGAGAACCAACACTTATGTCAAGCATTACATGACTAACATCTACATAATACACACTATACAATCAGTCTTTAGAGAACCAACACTTATGTCAAGCATTACATGACTAACATCTACATAATACACACTATACAATCAGTCTTTAGAGAACCAACACTTATGTCAAGCATTACATGACTAACATCGACATAATGCACACTATACAATCAGTCTTTAGAGAACCAACACTTATGTCAAGCATTACATGACTAACATCTACATAATACACACTATACAATCAGTCTTTAGAGAACCAACACTTATGTCAAACATTACATGACTAACATCTACATAATACACACTATACAATCAGTCTTTAGAGAACCAACACTTATGTCAAGCATTACATGACTAACATCGACATAATGCACACTATACAATCAGTCTTTAGAGAACCAACACTTATGTCAAGCATTACATGACTAACATCTACATAATACACACTATACAATCAGTCTTTAGAGAACCAACACTTATGTCAAACATTACATGACTAACATCTACATAATACACACTATACAATCAGTCTTTAGAGAACCAACACTTATGTCAAACATTACATGACTAACATCTACATAATACACACTATACAATCAGTCTTTAGAGAACCAACACTTATGTCAAACATTACATGACTAACATCTACATAATACACACTATACAATCAGTCTTTAGAGAACCAACACTTATGTCAAGCATTACATGACTAACATCGACATAATACACACTATACAATCAGTCTTTAGAGAACCAACACTTATGTCAAGCATTACATGACTAACATCTACATAATGCACACTATACAATCAGTCTTTAGAGAACCAACACTTATGTCAAGCATTACATGACTAACATCGACATAATACACACTATACAATCAGTCTTTAGAGAACCAACACTTATGTCAAACATTACATGACTAACATCTACATAATACACACTATACAATCAGTCTTTAGAGAACCAACACTTATGTCAAACATTACATGACTAACATCTACATAATACACACTATACAATCAGTCTTTAGAGAACCAACACTTATGTCAAACATTACATGACTAACATCTACATAATACACACTATACAATCAGTCTTTAGAGAACCAACACTTATGTCATGAACCACAACAGTGTTTCAAGCATAAAGAAGTCAGCAAATTACAAAAATATAACAGAACTGGAAGTTTAATAAAATTAGAAATAGGAATAGAGAAAAACAACAAAGAAGGAAAGCTGAAGATATTGTAAATATTATTTATTCAAACTGTTTGTTTGTTTTTGTTTTTTGAATTTCGCACAAAGCTACTCAAGCACTAACTGCATTAGCCGTCCCTAATTTAATAGTGTAAGACTAGAGGGAAGGCAGCTAGTCATCACCACCCACCGCCAACTCTTAGGCTACTCTTTTACCAACGAAAAGTGGGATTGACCATCACATTATAATGCCCCCATGGCTGAAAGGCAAGCATGTTTGGTGTGGCCAGGATTTGAACCTACAACCCTCGAATTATGAGTCGAATGCCTTAACCCACTTGGCCATGCTGGGCCAATTCAAACTGCAAATTCCTGTTTTGACCACACCAAATGTAATTCTAAGTAACAGCATGGAGCCAAAACGGAGACTTACAGTTTGAGTAAATAATGTCTACAACATCTATACCATTTTTGTACTTACCTTATTACAACCTACCATTAATACTGTCGTGTGACCAATAATGGTTTAAAACTGACAGTGTACTAAATGTACTTTATACACATAAAAACAAGTGCCGTAATTAAATATATTTCAGGCTCTAGAAAAACAATCTAAGAAAGTCCAAGTCTTAAAATTTTACATTCTTTACTTGTTTAATAAAATAATAAATATTAATTCTAAAGCCTCAGTACCTTGAAACAGATAATATCTGTCACTTACCTACCCATTTCTTCTAAAGAATTAGAGATAAGTTTTGTACTGAGCAGTGAGCAGTCAAGAAATGAATTAGGTTTAGTATTAAAGTATTTAGATGTATACTGTGGACTGATAGGAACCAATGTTTCTGCACTGTTGATAAGGTATGTACTTCAAGCCAACAAAAAAGTATATGAATCACATCCTAATGATAAGTAAGTAACACTTATGTAGTAACAGGTACCTAACTATCCTCCTTTGGTAAAAAATTAGATATCTACGGAGAGGGAGGGGGATTCTTTATGGAAAATTTCAGCCAGCTGTTCTAACACATTCCTTTTTACCTCTAATACTATAACACATTCCTTTTTACCTCTAATACTATAACACATTCCTTTTTACCTCTAATACTATAACACATTCCTCTTTACCTCTAATACTATAACACAATCCTTTTTACCTCTAATACTATAACACATTCCTTTTTACCTGTGGAACTTTGATCTCGAACTTCTACAAAGTCTGTTGCAGAACAGTTAGAATTGGAAGGTAGATCAAGGTTCTGGAATGAGAGGTTAATCAGCGAAGTTCGACGCTGTGTGATCAACCACTCACAAAGCTGGTTGTTCTCATAATTGTTGGGAAAATGAGGGCTTGTGATGATTCCACGTGGTTCTCTTAGAGTACCACCACATTCACCTGTAAAAAAATTCATAAATAAAAAAGTATTTGCATTAACTTTGTTTTTAATCAAACACAATTTTAGAGATCCAGTATCTCGGGATGATCCAGAGTTTGTGTTTTTTATGTAAGTATATTTTTTTCTAACACACAGCTTTTACTACTAATTTCATTTAACACATGGAATGTTACATTTAACTATAATCATTGTAATGATTTCTAAAACCTTTAATGTCAAAATAATTTTACTCCAGTGCAACAATTATAATCTCGTTACATTTCTTTCAAGCCCATCACTAATTTGAATTCCTTCCATCATTATCAAAGATTACAACAAAACTTGGTGTCATACTCTTCAAACAATACACATATAACTATTTACTTGACAAATGTAAGGATTTCTCACAAACTCTCTCAAACATTCTAAAGTCTATGACCATTTACTCAAGACACATTTTATTTTTGAAAGTTATGTTGCTATTATCTTCAAGTGAAAAGAATTTTTAATCCTACCGGTCACCCAACTGAGAAAGGTTTATGTTGAAGAATTGTATTTTCATATCAAAGTCATCAAATTTAGTTTATATATATTCACTTATCCATAATGGATTTATTAAGAGAAACACTGTTAATCTGTGTTGAAAAAATGCAAACTTGACATCTACAACTAAGTCAAGTGTACTGTAAACACACTCTAGAAGAATGTGATACTGTTGTTCATTAACATAACTTTTAAGATCTTATCAAGGACCAATGTTGAACATTGACACCACATAAAAGAGAGCTTTCCCAGAAACAAGTAAAGTCAGAAATTAACCAAGTCACCTCAGAATATAAATTATTCTTGGTTTAATAAGCCAAGTTCAATGATTAACTTAAACAGCCAAATGAAAGACTCACCGATGACGGCTTTGGCTTTAAATCCTCCTTTGGGTTCATCAGAAGCAGTGATGAACCTAACGTACATGACGTTTCCAGTGGAGAACAAGCTGTTTGGGTGAATATTTCCACAGAATTTCCCCAGTGATTCTGAATAAATAGTTCCACCATCTCTTACTTCAACAAATTCTTTGCCAAATTCACCATAACAGCTGGTACAAAATATAGAAATTCATGAAAATAAATAAAAACTATCATTAACCCACACTTCTGTTCTGAAATTTTTGAAATACAGCCTACCTTGTTTTTAAAGTATGATATTAAACTGTTAAAGTAATAAATAAACTAAGAATTTGAGAAAAATCCCAAAAAAATGAACCTCAAACCACAAACCCTAAGAATTTTGCTACTTTCTCTTCTCTGAATATGTTTGAAATACAAACTTCACAATGAAAAATATGAGTAAAATATCTTCTACAAACAAATCAGGAAAATGAAGCATATTCAATTATGGTTATTAAAACACACTTAAGTACTCACTTTCTGTCCATATGAAAATCACTTTCAAAATCAAGACGAATTCTATTATCTCCAGGTGCCATAATAACCCACTCACACTCGATGTCATGAGGAGGAGGACTGGGGAAATTTGGTGAAGAGAACTCAGCTTCTTTCCTATCACTCTGGAGATAAATATTTCCTCCACAGCCAATAGACATTTCAGAAAATGAAAGACGAAATATCTGAAAATCATTCAGTAATAACGTTTATACAAGGATTTTGAAACTAACATATTCATTGTAATATACAGATATTTCTGGCAATTACCTTTGTTTCAGATGTGTTTGTTAGTTGTGTTTATTGTTGACAAACAAATTAAAGGAACTGGAAATACGAATGACATGTCTTGTGGATACTTTGACACAAAAGTTCATTTTTTTTTAATTTTTAACAAACAAGTGTCATGTCCTGGAAGTATGAATGTCTTACTTATAACGGAAGGTGAACCATCAAAATGTTATAAATCTTCATATTCAGTACAACAGAAACTCAGTGAACATGCTTGAGTTCAGCAAACAGTTAATATTTTGTGTCTCTACCTTTTACTTTAATAACTAGACAGTCTTTCAGACAACGTTACAACATATTTAATCAAAGTGTCCTTTTGGATTTTTACTCTAAATGTCTCTAATATACTCTAGTAAAGTTTATTTAGAAGTAACTCTGGATGTGTTAAGTGTCTGATCCAGCTGTTCAACTTTGGCTCTGTGGGGACCACTGTAACAGTTGAATGACTCCACCAGCTTCTGTTGTAGAGAAGTAGTTTCTATATGAGTGTTTGGGGTCATTATTATCTTCGTAGAAGAATCTTTTACCAATAATATGCAAATCACAAGGTACACAATGATGGGTCAGTATCTGTGGTACTTGTACTGGTCCATTATTCTACCAAATATCTCCTGAAACACCTCAAAACCATTATCATGCTTCGTCTTTCTTCCATCAGACGTACAATATCCACTTTGAACCAAATAATTCAAAGTTGGACTTATCCATCCATAAATATCCTTTTCCAGTCATCAACAGCCCAGTTTTGTATTTTTTAGCAAATTCCAGTTTCTTAGCAACATTTGTAGATTAAAGTAAAGGTATCTAAACTGCTACATGACCAAATATTACATTAAGTATTCTTGATACTGTACATCTGGACAGTTTTCTGTCATCTGGTACATGACCAAATATTACATTAAGTATTCTTGATACTGTACATCTGGACAGTTTTCTGTCATCTGGTACATGACCAAATATTACATTAAGTATTCTTGATACTGTACATCTGGACAGTTTTCTGTCATCTGGTACATCACCAAATATTACATTAAGTATTCTTGATACTGTACATCTGGACAGTTTTCTGTCATCTGGTGCATCACCAAATATTACATTAAGTATTCTTGATACTGTACATCTGGACAGTTTTCTGTCATCTGGTACATGACCAAATATTACATTAAGTATTCTTGATACTGTACATCTGGACAGTTTTCTGTCATCTGGTGCATCACCAAATATTACATTAAGTATTCTTGATACTGTACATCTGGACAGTTTTCTGTCATCTGGTGCATCACCAAATATTACATTAAGTATTCTTGATACTGTACATCTGGACAGTTTTCTGTCATCTGGTGCATCACCAAATATTACATTAAGTATTCTTGATACTGTACATCTGGACAGTTTTCTGTCATCTGGTGCATCACCAAATATTACATTAAGTATTCTTGATACTGTACATCTGGACAGTTTTCTGTCATCTGGTACATGACCAAATATTACATTAATTATTCTTGATACTGTACATCTGGACAGTTTTCTGTCATCTGGTACATGACCAAATATTACATTAATTATTCTTGATACTGTACATCTGGACAGTTTTCTGTCATCTGGTGCATGACCAAATATTACATTAAGTATTCTTGATACTGTACATCTGGACAGTTTTCTGTCATCTGGTACATGACCAAATATTACATTAATTATTCTTGATACTGTACATCTGGACAGTTTTCTGTCATCTGGTACATGACCAAATATTACATTAAGTATTCTTGATACTGTACATCTGGACAGTTTTCTGTCATCTGGTACATGACCAAATATTACATTAATTATTCTTGATACTGTACATCTGGACAGTTTTCTGTCATCTGGTGCATCACCAAATATTACATTAAGTATTCTTGATACTGTACATCTGGACAATTTTCTGTCATCTGGTACATGACCAAATATTACATTAATTATTCTTGATACTGTACATCTGGACAGTTTTCTGTCATCTGGTGCATGGTTGTTTATCTCAAACTTGAGATCCGTGTCATTCTTCATTCTGTCCTGAAGGCTACATGAACAAAGATACTTAACATCAGTATCACTGAGGTTGGATGTTCTGTCTCTTACTTTCCTATATTCAAACTTACCTGTCTCTGTCTTAACAATATAGAGTGTACTAGACTGTGTTAGGGGAGCATTTCAAGTCTACAGTAATTCATCAGTGCAATCAGCATCAAGTAAAGCTTTTATGCGAGTTCTCTGTTTCACTTACAAATTTTTACACTTTCTGGACTGTGTCATGACAAAAAAATTTAATATATAACATTAAACACTCTTTAATTTCAAGGTCTATTTGTGAAGTATTATTAAATAGATTTATTCTATCGTATACTAATACCACATGCTAACTCCTTGCTAGCTTCTTTCTGTATAGTTAAGACACTGCATTAGATACCGTAACAGTTATCTCAGACCCTAAATTTGATCAGTATATTCATTTCAGTAGAACTCTTGTGATGTGTCCTTGGTACAAATATATGGGAATTATAAACAATGACACGTATTCACACCATGACTCACTTAACATGTATCACTAAAGTGTTACCAAAATGTTGAAGTTTATATTCTGTCATTGTATGGAAGACTTAACATCATAAAATGGAAAGGTTTACATAATGCTATGCTGTCATAAGTCTTGTTAAAAATACAGTATGAATTTCATGCACTGTGAATATGTCGTTTCAAACGTATTCTCTGCATATGTTGGAAAACAAAGCTGAAGTCAGTTTTCACACGACTTTTACAATTTATATCTCTTCACGTATAAACAGATATTACATTTTATTGTTTTGCATCAGACCAAAGATTGCTAAAACATGGATATTAAAAATTGAATGATGACCTTGTAATATGTAGTTCATATATTCCTGTAGTCCAGAACCACCAAAAGTGTCTGTACTGTAGCTACTTCGTTCATGATAACTTAGCCACCAAACATGTCTGGAAGTTCAGAAGTAAACCTGAAGGCCTATAGTCCTAAACTTTATAGTTTTGTATGGAGTCACTGAAAGTTCTTATTAAACCTTTCAGAGAGCTTAGCTGTAACTATGCATATAATACTTCTAGTTTCTGCACTGAGAACAGGATTATTTTAGAGATAAAAATCTTTAGTGCATACTTACTTAATTACAGAAAAAGTAGTAGAAAACACCATTAGGTTAAAGAATGTAATGCCAGAGTTAGTTCATTAATTAGCTTAAAATGACCTGGAAGAGGAAAACTTCATTTAATTTCTGTTTGTTTGTTTCATTTTGAAGAACTTTTACTCATTAGTTAATTACTAATTGCAGTTTTAGTTTCTGTAGTTTTTCATTATATTGGTTTAGTTTGTTTTAAAATTTGCTACACTGGAGCTACCTGCACTAGCCGTCCCTAATTTTGCAGTACAAGACTAGAAGAAAGGCAGCTTGTCATCACTACCCACTGCCAACTCTTGGGCTACTTTTTTACCAACGAATAGTGGGATTGATCATTACATTATAATGCATCCATGGCTGAAAGGGTGAGCATGTTTGGTGTGACGGGGATTTAAACTCGTGTCCCTCAGATTGCTAGTTGAGTGCTTTAACAACCTAACCATGCTGGGGCCTTGTCATTATATAACTAAAAGCACGTTATAATTAAGGTTATATTTCAATTATAATACTACCCATTATTTATAAGCCTATATTAAATAATATATTTCTATGAGATCTAGTTAAACACTAGACATTTGTCGTAACACAGCACATTACCCCCGCAACCTACATTTTAATCAACTGAATCATTGTATTGAAATTAATGTACTTTTGTAAAAATAGAACAATTGTATTATTCATAAGAACTCGTTCTTTATGATTTTAAATAATTTCATGAGAACAGAAAATTCAACACAAATTACACAAACATAAAACTCACTGGAGATGCATAATGTCTATAATTTTCTCTGCGATACTGAACAAAAACTTCATTAGAAGAGGAATCTGGGACACTTGGAATATTCTGACCACAATACTTGCCATCTCCAAGGAAAGGAGAGATCATGCTTCCACCATTTCTGATCTGTAGAAAAAACAAAAACAATCGTATGATACTATATTAGTGTAAACCAAAAAACAATAACCATCATAAGAAACTCCTAGTGGTTCAGAATTAAATTTTGAGACATGGCCATAAAATTTATTATCTGATTCCTGAGCAGACATGGAACGGGCAACCTCCTGAGGAGCTTACTCAGAAACAAAATAAGTTATAACAAACTGGACACGATTATTCTCCATTTTGAACCAAGCTTGCTTTCAGTACAATTCTGCTACGTTTCTCCCCATACAGTGCATTTCATTTTGTAAACACTCAAACAATTTGGTATTCAAATAATATTTTATTCGTTACTTTAAAACATTACAATCACTTTACGGTATTTATTGGTAGTTTGATCGTGAGATTTAAATAATTACATGCAGCATATATCTGGTTAACAAAAACCGAAAGAGAAAGTGAGATGAAAATACATTTAGAATATGTGATCAATATATTTCTGCTACGTATTGCAAAGTATGATAAAACAGTGTCATAGTCTGTTGTGAGGAAAACTAAGCTGATTTAACATACTCTGTCGCTGAAAATAATACTTGTGGTAAAACATAGAGCAAAGAAAGTACATTAGAATAAAGCTAGAGATTTACTAAAAAAATTCAAGCACCTCTATACAACATAGCATACACTCATTTAACTGCAGTTGTACAATAATAAATGTTGAAGAACAAATGATGTTTGGAACAAAATATATGTACATATTATCTTTTAATCAAGATATAAAAAGTAATCGAACAAATTAGGCCTATCATGGGTGATCGACTCCCAATCTGCATACGTGTTGACCACATACACGCTTCAATGAATAAATATTATATTATTTGTTTTGTATGGAATCCCTGAATATAAATTATTTATAATTCTTATCTTAGTAAAGTACACTATTGTCATAACGTTCATGCAACTAGCTTTGATAATTTATCGTCCTCTATTGTGCCACAATTGACTAACGAAGGCTCAAGTGTGCCTAACGAAACAAACATATCAGTTATCCTTTGAAACAGGTGCACGGTAAGGAGCTGTACACTTTGCAAAATCACATTATCTGGTGTCAGTTTCCTGCATTAACACTGGCAAGTGGTGAATCTATTCAGGTTACAGAAAGCAAATGTAGGTTTAATTCAATTGATATACAAACAATAGCTATGAAGTCTGATTCAAACAACAGAAACACTTCCACAGTCTTATCAACAGAAGGAGAAAATTCTTATGTTCCCGCAGGTTCAAACTCAATATACTCGAGGGTATTTGTTCCAGTTCAATGCACTTCCACACTGGAAACATTCAGCAATTCATGAAGGAAGCAGAACATAATGACCCAATTACTTATTATACAATCCAACAAGAAATTTGAGGAACTGTAATATTATTACTAACACTTAGTTATGCAGATAAATGTTTACTTTGTTTATCTGAATGCATTCCACAATAAATATACAAGTTTTTAAAATTATAAAACTAATATAAAACATCTTACCACAATAGACTGGGTGCTGCATACACCATCGCTCGGAATATTGAATTCTTGAAAAGTCAGGCGAATCCAACGGCCAGGCCGTACCTTCAGGATCCACGTGCAATTTCGACTTGGGTAATTTAATGGTGATAACACATCTTCTGAAGAAATTTCTCCACTCTGACCCTCAAAATAGCCACCACAATCTATAAAAATGACCATAATGTTAAACAACAGATACATTCAAATAAAGAACTGTAACAAATTTATAATTAATTCTGGCTTTCGCAGTTGTAACAAAAAGGCAAGAAGTAAAAAGTGGACAATCATTATAATCCTTAAGGACAAGCAGATATTTTTGTTATTAATACCATACTTTTACAAAAAGCCAGATATCTAAATTGGAATAAATAAACATTCTCACTTTGACTAAACAAGTTTAATTATCACATTCTAAAAAAGTGGGATAGTAAATAATTCCATGTCTACAAATTCAAAATAGAACTTAAGAAACTTATGAGCCCAAGGGACTGAAGGAAGAAAATTTGATAATCTTACACAAAATTCATATCAAACAAACGTCTCTAATATGGGAACCACATATTCAATACAAGTTACTCAGTGTCTACAAAAAAAATTTAAATAAATATCTTCAAGTTAACACATCTCACATATATTATATACCAGGATGTCTGTTCAAGTTAACACATATATTATACACCAGGATGTATAATATTTTTATGTCTCCCATTAACAGCAGTTGCATTCTGCACTGCACTTAAAAAGCTATGCACGTGAACAAAGCTCTGCATTCACTTTTGAAACAATGGGAAAACAGGCATGAATAATAATGTTGATATCAAATTTTACTTTGCAAACAATATATATATTCTACACTAAACTGTCAGGAAATAATCACTGAATGTTGTCATTGTTGAGGGACTCTTAGCACGACTGAAATGTTGTCATTGTTGAGAGACTCTTAGCACGACTGAAATGTTGTCATTGTTGAGGGACTCTTAGCACAACTGAAATGTTGTCATTATTGAGGGACTCTTAGCACGACTGAAATGTTGTCATTATTGAGGGACTTTTAGCACGACTGAAATGTTGTCATTATTGAGGGACTCTTAGCACGACTGAAATGTTGTCATTGTTGAGGGACTCTTAGCATGACTGAAATGTTCAACAGTTACTTTTCATGGCGGGCAGTACAAGTAGCTAAGAGCTAATATAACCAATCTGTAAAACTTACCTGAATAAGCATTAACAGAAAAACCTGTACCATTAACAGAACTGTCAGTCACAAACTGTAGTCGCATCATATTTGAACTCGAGTCGTACACCATATTCAGTTCAGGTCTGCCACACAACCGTGCCATGAGGTTCCACAGTGCATCAGTGACTGAGTTTTGGGCTGTAATGATCCAAGATACACAAGGTTTTAATTTAGAACTGAATTAGGCAAACAGAATTCTCAAAGATGAAAGTTTACACAATGTAATGAACAAATAATTAATTCACATTACTGAAAGAAGGTAAATAATGCAGATGCACTTACTATCATAGAGTTCTAGATAGTCATAATTGCAGGTTCCCATGGAGCCCTCCAAATGTAGATCTATGAAACGAAGATTTATATGGCGATGTGGCTTAGTACGAATAATCCAGGTACAATTAAGATTATCTTCGTATCCACTTGGGTATCCAGGAGACTTAATCATTTCTCTTGAAGTAGCATTTATGAACAAGTCTTCAAAGCATGTATTTCCTGTGCAAATAAGAAAATCAAAATGTCTAAAGCAATCTCTTTATCTGTGAAATGAAGATTATAAAATATTCAACAATAAAGATTCTCGAGCATCTCCAAGACACAAAACAGGTGTATATCTCTCACACTTCAATACAGATACGGAAACTTTTTTTAAGGCTGAGAAACGTTTTACAAGAAAGAAATCAATGGTGAACAAAGTCATTACAATATGCATTAATACCTTTGTAATCAAGCTGACATATAATTCTGGATTAAACAGTAATCGAGCTGACATATAATTCTGGATTAAACAACTCAGTTTTATTTTAATCATCAGTTGATTTTTTCTTAAACTACACTTATTTGTATTTAATTAAATTTATATAATTTGTTAGTTAACTAACTAGATTACTCACATACCTTATTTCACTTAATGAAAGTAATACATCACTTAAAATCAAAGCTATTCATTACTGCAAAAATAAGGATACTGTGCAATAATGAATATCTGTAGCTCAATCAGTGATTTATTACTTCTACTAATGATTGTTTGTTTATATTACACAGAGCTACATGAGGACCATCTGTGCCAGTTGTCCCAAATTTAGCAGTGTCAGGCTAGAAGAAATGTAGCTACTCATCACCCTCCAATGCCAACTCTTGGTTCGGCTACTCTTTTACCAATGAATAGTGGGATTGACTGTTACATTATAATGTTGTCACAGCTAAATGGGCAAGCATGTATGTTGCTACAGTGATTCAAACATGCCACCCCCAGGTCACGTGTCAAATGTCAAAACCACCTGGCCATACCAAGCCTTATGTGTGTATTTTGTTTGGACATTTGAATATTTAATAAATAATTTTGGTTTTTATTTTCAATGCTAGTTAAATTTAACTGTAATACGCTTCATGTGTGAAGTCAGAAATACAATCCACACTCACTGCTGTCAACAAAGTAACAAAGATTATAATAATTCCTCATAATTTCTGTTATCTGAAAATTGTCACTTTAATGAAAGGTTTTCAAAATTACTTGATACACTCATAACAGAGTTATTTAAAACATTTTTGAAGAAACACATTTCAAATTAAACATGTCACAGCTGTCATACATATAATCACTGCAAACGTTTTAATGTTTTAAAGTTTCCAATTTATTATACGTCCGACACACGACTAGGCAGATAGAAAAACATAAATTAACAAAAATTAAACACTCATTAATAAGTAATGACACTTAACACAAAACTTTTTATTACTGTGTAATAAAAATATATACCTAATCAGATTAGGTGGTACAATTTAGGAACAGTTTAGGTTTACAAATTAGTGATATTCTTGTCTTATTTTTATTTTAAATTTCTTGCAACTTAACGTAAATGGGTATAACAGAAGCAGAAAGAAAGTAAACTTTGGGAGTAAAGAACTGTGACCAAAAAAAGGCTTAAGACTTAACCAACCTCTACCAGTCTCGGATGGTGGAGCTTCTGTGGAATAGCTTGTCTCATTGACAGCTCTCCACTCTAACTTCCACTTGCCGTGGTGAAAATTCGTAGATCTATAGAAAATAAGGATCTGGTTGGTATGTGACACGACTGGAGTTGGAACGGATCGACCACAAACTTTTGCAAGCTCCGGGGCCGATTCGTCGATGCCGTCAGTTATCTGTACACAAAGAGACTCTACGAAATTAAGAGTCACAACTAAAAGACACATTTCGATCAAGAATTTTGTAAACTTGTTTCCTGTACTTTATTTCCCTAATACTGAACCTCAGTTTCATTTTAGATTACTTCACACTGCATTGTGTACTTACCTCCTCAACACACTCAATCGCTGATGGTTGTATGACATCATAACTACTTATGTAACTATTATAACAATAAGTACATAGAATTACTATTTTATCAGAGCTCGGACTTTCAGTAAATATAAATACTATGAACCTTTTCTCGCACATATCAAACTCTGCCTTTCTAATATAATTTAATATACTATACAAAATGGATTATTACACTTCTCAGAAGTACAAGCAGTACTTACAAAAACAAAAATGTTTGCATTTTCTTTCAATAATGACGTTTCTAAGAAAGGTCAATTTTGATATGAAGGTAAATGCTTTATTTGTAACTGGAGATTTAAGCAGTGTTACTGATTTTAACCAGAATTTCAATTGTGTGAATTGAATAAAAAACATCTGTTCTCACAGATCTGAAAAGACACATACCAAATTCTTTTATGTTTAATTCGTTCTCAATAATACCTAACTTCAACGCTAGATGTCAGAACCATACATGCATTTGACCTACTTACAAATTGTTTCACTTTCGATCCAAAATGGCGTCAAAAAATTAAGAAGCATTAGAGTTGTATTGTAGCAGATGAAAAACTTGGCAACCAACTGGTTAAACAGACATCTATGTTATACATTAATAGTTTTAGTTTTTTAATGCTGCCTTCATAAATAGGTTGAAATAAATACTTAATGTAAATCATGCATAGACTATAATGTAAATGCATTGATTTGTGACTAGACTGCAACAAGCATCTGAAAAGTTTTTTAAAAATATTCGCTTATTATTTCTTTTACATATTTAAAAACTTCCTTGTTCAAATATCTGGAAAATAATGGTGCTACTACTAAGAGATGAAATACATCTTTCTAAACATCTACGTGAAACTGTTGAAGGATAAAAGCATGCATATAATAAATACAAAAATAGTAAACTGTGTTGTTAAAGTTGACTTTATTTAAAACACTAATAACCCCATGAATAACCAGATAATGCCATTCAATAACTGGTTGCTATGATGTAAAGAACATCAACTTACCTGAACATAGCTCTGACAGATATCATTGTGTTTTTCACTCAGATCAATTTCCATAAAGGCAACTCTAACATACATGTCACTGGGGACAATGACTGTCCATGTAAACTCATCAGTAAAAACAAAATCTCTGGGGTAACCCGGTGATGCTATCACCCCGTAAGTTCCTTCCAGTTCTACCCCATGTACTGTGGAACCAAACAAGAAGTGTTATCAGCTCAAACCCACGTAAATCAAAGTGTAAAACTGAACTCAGTAAATGTTCTGGATTCGTAAAATTTATACTTAATTCAACTTCAGACGTTTAAAGCTAAAGTTTGTCATTTATTTCACAAATGAAAATTCGGAGTGTTCTGATAGTTTATTTTAAATAAGGTATAAAAATCATTTTGAATGAACATATGAACATGGAGGCATCATAGAGCACACATCATGCATAATCTTGTACAAAGAGTCATTCAGCATGACATTACATATTTAATGCCAGAATTATCGATTATTCATTTTACCCTACATTGCTTATTTGGCAATAGTATATTGTTGTGAAGAACAAAGCCAGATACAATACACAAAAATACTGAAAAAACTGTAGATTCTAAAGATTATGATTCAGAGATTCTAAAGGTTATGGAATAGCAATATTCAAACTATACACTAGACAAAAGTAATATTATTTGTCACCAGAGCATGGACTTTTTTTCTGACTTATCAGAGTTTGAATTGGACCACCATCATGAATTCACAGAAATATCTTCTTTACAAATATTTTTGTAATAAATCTGATATTTTGTACTCAAAGCTTCCTTCATCTTGTGTTGATACATATGATAAACATGGAATTATAATGGACATTCACTATGTAAAGCCAGTGAACTGACCCTACATATCTTCAGCTCATGAACATACAGAAAACTACATTTAAGCAGTGAGGTTATTAAGATCCATGGTCTGATTCATACCAATAGAGTCATCATCCAGCTTGTTGTTAAACCTGGAATTTTCATTGATTTACCTTCACAAACGAATAGTCAAATAACAAATAGTTTTTGTTTTTATTTCATAAATAGTAACAGGCAAAAGAGTTATGCAATTTGTATCAAAAATGTACAAAATTTCTCATGGTTCATCAGCATCCTTTAATCTACTCAACGATTTAATCGAGATAATCCCGTTTCAAAAAATATCTACCCAAGTCTGGCAAACCATCACTTCTCATAATTTGTATTATTTACCTGAAATGTATTCACATGTTATCATGTATTACAACTACTTCTCACTAGATGGCACTGGAAATAATGCCAATGCTAATCTGTATCAGGTTTATTCTGTACCTAAAAAACACTGCAGAAAAACATTCCTATTTTCCAGTTTTGTTTCATTACAGCATTACATATCACATGTAAATCAAGATGAATAACACTTATCTACATAGCATATTTTGTGTAGAAATATAGCAGATCATAAAAGAGCTTTGGTATTACTATATAAAGTGACTTTTTCAGCTCATTTTCTAAAAAGCCTGACATAAAAGGTGTTAATTACACGACGATTACAAAGAAGTTTAATTTCATTATGAGAAACATACATATATATTTTAAGTTTTAAAACAGATATCTTTCCTGGAAATATTTCAGAAAGAATGATCAAATAACATTAGCTAAAGATATTTTCACTATAGTCTCATATTATATTTTTATATCATGCCCTGAATGACAAAAACAGCATTAGTCAAGTTCTGTAAACATTAATAAGTAACTTAAATTTCAAATATTTTTGTAATTATTTTAGCTAATATGTCAGAAGGTCAACATATTTTTTAAAGCCCTATTTTTTGAATACATATATATTTGTAGCTCTCTTTTATAGCCTGTATTGTCACTTTGAGAACAAAAACTACCTAAAGCATAGGATGCCATAAATCCAGGATGGGTTCCTTGTGAGTCGGAACGAAACTTAATCCATAACTTATCAGCTACTGTCACGTTTCCTGGGATCTGATTTCCACAGTAGCGACCGATGTATCGTCCATGAAGTCCAGATTCTCTCACTTCTAAGTAATCCATGTTGCAATAATCACTTTCTTCTAAATCAAACATCCTTTAAAAAGAAATAGACAGTAAAATCTCCAACAAAAATACGTTTTAGTTTAAAAAACATTCTCTAGATTCTATCATATTTCCTGCCCCATTTTTCAAGGTCAATTATAATCCTTTCTTTTCAAGTAACTCTAACATTTTCTTAAATACAGGTACAAATGTCTGTTTTAAAATTTCTAGCAGTTACCGAGTCTTAACCTGATTTTTCTTATTACGTGTACATGAAGATAACATCTTGGATTAATGTACATTTATATCTTACCTTAAGACATAAAATGCATCAAAGATATCTGTTGAAGGCAATGACAAACACATAATTAGTTTTTTTACACTAATTAGATCTGACAGTTGAAGATAGAAAGACTAATCAAGTTTTTTAGGCTGTTAATTTTTGCAATAAATTTGAGATATAAAAGTAGCTTACAGCCATCATTAAAATATGTTAATTTGTTACTTGTAACAGATTGTAAAAAGCCTAAACAGCGAAATTTTTGTAAAGGATTTCTTATATAACTTAATTATCCAAAAGAAACCTCTCAATGAACTGAAAGTTATGTTATAACAATGAAAACTAAAGCCCGTCTTATGAAAACTCACTTTGGGCCAATAGAAAAAATGGTATTATGTAAATTACAATCAACCTTACTGTGCTATTATACAAGACATAAATTACCAATATTGGACACTGTTATGAAAAACAAGAACTTGATTTAGACTTTGATTTCACAGAAATAAATCCACAATAACAAAAATAATAGAAGGATTACGTTTCTACCATAGTGGATCACAGCATAAAATTTGCAGGCATTGGTCACATAAGTGACCATAAGTTTAAGAAAACGAGGACTTTTATTTTACAACGATTAGAGAATCTACCACAAACCTAAAGGTCAAGTCCACCTTGTTTCCAGGTGCAGCCACAATGGTCCAAACACACTCAGTATCCAAAGGATAGCTTAGGGGATACGCTGGACTGTTAAAGTCTCCTGCTTCCGCTGTCAGTGTTCCACCACAAGCTACAAGGTACATTATAAAAACCATTGAGAAAAGGTATATTCATTACTGTATTATACTAATTTATTTAATGGCTTACGTTGTGTCTGCTCGGTTTTTGAATTTCATGCAAAGCTACATGAAGGCTATCTGCGCTAGCCATCCCTAATTTAGTAACGTAAGACTAGAAAGAAGACAGTCATCATCACATACTGCTACATCTTGGGCTACTTTTCACCAATGAATAGTGGGATTGACTGTTGCTTTATAACACCTGCATGGCTGAAAGGCTGAGCATGTTTCATGTGAAAGGGATTTGAACCTGCAACTCTCAGATTATGAGCCGAACGTCTTAACTACGTGGCCACGTTGGGCCTCGTTTATGTTGTGAGTGACCAAAAACAGTTTTTTAAGCACTCTGCTATTGTTAAACGGTTAAAATATTGAAAATAATTTTATGTTTAATGGAGAATGTGCAAGAACAAGTGAATTACAGGAAATTCACTTAAAAAAACAAGACAACAAATTAAAAACCTAATTACTGTTCATTCTCTGACAACAAAAATATGAATATAAACATTTTATGAACTGAAATTCAGTGATATTACTCTGTCTTTTCTGACTAAAATCATTCATAAGTTCAAACAATAATAAAAGTATTGTAATTTATATGTCATTTAGGCATAAAAAATAATCTCCAAAACTTAGATCATGGTAACTGTTCGAAAGAACTGTACTGTAGTCACTATTTTCTCTCACATTTTCTTAAAGCCTTGCAAGAAAATAATGAAAAATATTTTGTTAAAAATCTTTAAAACGAGCTAAAACTCAAAAAATTAAATTTACAGAGTTGTGACACTCTCAATGAAAACACAAAAGCATTAAATTCAAACATATATGTATAAAATATTAAATATTCTTCTTTTAATAGAGTAACGAGAAAAAACACAAGACAAAGAGAAGGTTAGTATGAGTGCCATAAAAACCTTTGTCAAGGGGTTATACAAGGATCTAAAATGATACTTTCAATTTCTTGGGCAAAAGTGCGTTTGTATGTTTTTTTTAATAACAAAGCCACATAGGGCTATCTGCTGAGTCCACTGACAGGAATCAAACCCCTGATTTTCACATTGTAAATCTATAGACTTATTGCTGTACCAGTAGGGAACAGGATAGAAGAAAAATCGCTAATTGAAACAAGACTTATACAAAGTTGATATGATTAGTAATAAGCAAAAAGAAATTGGTATGAAGTGAGATGAATCCAGAGTTTCCTGGTTAGTGAATTAGGAAGAGAGTAAACACGTCACAGTACAGATGCCACAAGAGGAAGGCAAGGATGTAGAATACGACTAATACTTGCTGGTTGTCCAAGAACCAATAATCAAGGCTGTTTCAACTTGTTGACTAACAGATTAATATACAAAAAGGAACAATTATAACACAAAAAACTTCAGAGGATGAACTGAAGAGTTTCATTTAATGCCACCAGTGTGTTCATAATTAAAAACATCACCAGTAACAGCCCTCCATATATGAATCTTGAACACGTGGGAAACTTTAAAACTTTTAGTGGAAAATTCAGGTAATTTATGTTTTCTGCATATACAAATGTGTTGTTTTTTTGGGGGGGTACAATGCCATCTTGCATATCTTACATGAAATAGATGACGAATAAGTAGCATGGAAGAGAGAGTATCCGTTGACCAAGACGTGCAAGCTGTTTCCTTGTGAAGTAATTGCAGAAGGAATCCTTCTTCCACAAAAAGGTGATCCAGAAACAGGAGGACCATCACTTTTCTCACCCTCTCTGACGTCTATGTATGCATAACTGCAGTTTAAATCCAAGGGGGACATTATGTTGGTAAATGTCAGGGTGACGTGGCCACCTATTTTCAAATACAAACATTTTAATACCTTGACTAATAATTGATTTCAATTCGTATTTTTAATACCCATTCTGACACCAAAATTATCCAATAGAAACACTGGTAAAACAAACTTGATATCTAACATTAAACTACATGTTTGAATTTCATTTGTAACATGACATATTAGAACTTCTCAGTATATTCACTTTAATAACTCAAAAACTAAGAACTATTAAAAGGAGAATTCAGTATAACTTAACTTTTAAGACAGTGATAAGTCTTAATATTGAACTGGACTACTCTTAGATTTATTACACAATTTATACAAAACTATAGAATACAAACAGCAATCACTTAAAGTAAATTAATTTCTTCTGTGGACTAAGACAGCCTGTTTCATGCTCATGAAAAATGATTGCACAATTGCACAATTGGTATTAGAACAGAACAATGAAACTGTTTACCATGGCTGAGTACTGAAAGTTCTTTGAAACTGTAGTTTTAAGTTTTACAAGCAAGGAATATATAAATTTTTAAATCCAAAAAAAGAGTGATGCAACACTAAAACGGTAATGTCTCCTTCTGATGTCATGGATTAACAATGACATCTAATACATTTTTACAAAACTAACTGAACATTTTAATGATCTTGGGTCACAAAATTCTTCATAAAAGAAAAGGTTTCGTTCTATGAAAAATTGCATTTTATAAATACCATTTCATCTGATCGTATTACAAAAAACATAACAAAAACTACAATAATGAAAAAGGATGTCCAAAACAATTTAAACCTTGACTTACTTAATGAAAATTTTAAATAGTTTTGTCTTTTTAGATTTAACCAAATGAAGGAATGAATCTATGCTACTAATCGCTAACAAATTCCAAAGTGTTCTTTACGAGATACTTTGTTGGATGTCTAGCACATTTTCATGATATCAACAGCTGAAACACAAGTGTCCGTTACATAACTAAAGACAAGTAGATTTTTGACAAATGATTTGGTAATGAACCATGAACCAGATATGCACTATTTGAGGTGTGGCACAGCACAAACTGTAGTTTATTAATTACAATAGACCAATATTTATTATAATTATAAATAAGCTTCAAAGAGAACGATCTACTTAACTTGTCAAAAATACTAACTATATATAAACGGATAACAAGAATTCAACTAGAATGTCTACAACTCTAACTTATTATAGAGACTAGTGGGCTTGCTTTAAGTTATAAACAGTTACCCATGTTTTTTGTCACCAAATAACTTTTACTTTTATATTTTTTTCACAGCATACCTTAAAGGAAAACAATCTGTTAATAGTTCATTTTGAATTACAGTACAAGTTCAGTCGCAATTGTTTTCATCACAGGAATCTCCTAACACAACAGTTCAAAATTTGTAAAAGGCACGAAACATGTTCAACAAAATAAGGCTTGAAAAACTTCTTGTGCTATAACACTGCAATCATAGTAAACCCTCTTAAAATCATAACAATTTACAAATTAAGCGGTTCACCAAAACAAATGTGGATGAATTAAGATATTTGTTTCATAATCCTTCTAAATACTAAACCTACCAGGATCTGATGTAGTCAAAATCCAGTTACACCTGTCAACAATGGTTGTAAAATGTGGATACTTTGGTGATGTTATTTCTCCATCTCTGTCAGCATTAATTCGAGCTCCACAAGCTAGGAAATCAGATTTTGTTGTTACTTGTTAAATAATCAGATAGATCTTTTAAAGAACACCATGTATGAACCGTCAACTTTCAAATATATTACCTGTTAAATGATAAGCTCATTTAAAATTTTAAATTATTTATTCAGAAAAAAAAATCCAAGGAAGTGAATTATGAAAATCTAGGTCATGATAAGAAGTAATAATTTGATAAAATAAAAATATACTTAAATTTATTTATAATACAGAACAAATTTTCTCTTCTAATTCCTTTAAAATTATTTTATACAGCACTTTCTCCTAACTACAATAATTAATTTTATTTCTGACAAAAGGCACTGGTTTCAGTCACAGAATAAATTTTTTTTTATCCTTAGCTTAAAACGTGGCAGTAATTAAAAATAAAAAACAAAAATATGTGATGATAGTTCAAATACATTTCTTACTAAAACTATGAGTACAACCATAAAAATAATCATAGATATAACTTATATATCACTCACAGTCATAATATTATTAATAATTTTTTTATCAATGCATTCAGTGGCACCAAAGAACACTTCTTACAAACACACACACACATACACAAAACAACCACGTTCCTGAACTAGTCACATCCTGCTCTAGAACAAGATTGTATTTAAATATACGAAAACATAAGATTTTGTAATTAACAAATAAGGCTTACGGAGGTTCTATATATGTTGAGTTGTAGAAAAGGAAATCAAAAATATTGAAAGGTTATGTTTTGAGTATCATAGAATAATAACATTTAACAAACTTACTACGATATAACAGTCACAATTTAATCCTACAGCAATGCAACACAAAATAAGGATCCCTAGAGATATAAACAGTCTTTTATACAACTTGTGAATATATTATCTAACATATTGTGAGATGTAAATTTTTACTAATTACCAAGCTTACAAACACATAAATTACAACATGATTCATGAGTACATTGAAATATGGTACTATGTCTGACAGTTTCACGCAGTGAAATATGAAACTTTTGTTTCTGTTGTAACTGTGTTCAAGACATTCGTTAAAGTACTCGCTCATGTTGCATCGAGCTTAGTTCGTTAAAGTACTCACTCGTGTTGCACCTAGCTTACGTTCGTTAAAGTACTCGCTCGTGTTGCACCTAGCTTACGTTCGTTAAAAGTACTCGCTCGTGTTGCACCTAGCTTACCTTCGTTAAAGTACTCACTCGTGTTGCACCTAGCTTACATTCGTTAAAGTACTCACTCGTGTTGCACCTAGCTTATGTTCATTAAAGTACTCGCTCGTGTTGCACCTAGCTTACGTTCGTTATAGTACTCGCTCGTGTTGCACCTAGCTTACGTTCGTTATAGTACTCGCTCGTGTTGCACCTAGCTTACGTTCGTTATAGTACTCGCTCGTGTTGCACCTAGCTTACATTCGTTAAAGTACTCACTTGTGTTACACCTAGCTTACGTTCGTTAAAGTACTCACTTGTGTTGTACTTAGCTTTGAATCCTCTTCCAGTCCTCTCACCATCAGACTTCATGACAACATACAATGCTCTGTCAGTACTCGTCAAGTTTTGAAGAGGTAGAAAACTGTTTCCACAATGTTTAACAAGCAAGGGATAATTTCTAGTATTTCCATCATGCACCTATGTTTAAAAACAAAAAACATCTCATCTAGTATTTTTTGTTGGTTTTTGTAAAACTTCTATTCTGAATATTTGCAATAAAGAATTTATTGAAAATAATTCACATTTGAAGATTAAATATGTTCAGCAGAGCACATGAGAGATTAACATTACTGCAGTCTTTATGTTCCTGTGAAGATGAAGCCCAACATAAAAACATATGTTCTGAAACACTCGATTAAAACAAACATCTTCTCTAATCCTACCAACTCTCCAATTTCAGCTAATTCAACAGAATCACACTCAAATTATAAATATTAATCTGGCAAACCTAAGATTAAACACACAAAGGCCTTATTCATATTATTATAATATATTATAAAGTCAAAGTAACTCACTGCTACATAACTTTCAGAGCAGTTTGAGCTAACTGGCATCTCAAAGTCTAGAAAGTTCAACTCCATCAGATGAGCACCAATAGCTTGGAGGGTCCAAGTACAATAACTATTTGTCGGATAGTTTTGAGGATAGTTGGGCGAAAGGATAAGTCCAGTGGATGATGTATAATATCCACCACAGCCTGGCAAAATACGAATACCCAAACGTACATTACTGTATTGGTCTAAATCAATACTGAGTAAGTAAGTTAACACACACTGTTTACAATTTTAAATGGTTGTAATTTCCAATTAAAATAATTTAGCTCCTGCATATACCAACACTAGTTTAAAACTTACAAATAAAGCAATGTGAATGTATCACAATTTACGATATGGCATCTGGAAACTAATTTTATATTAACCAAGAAAGAAGCATTTGTTGCAGGATTACACTACTGTAGATAATAAAATGCTATTGGAAACTCTCCACAAATTATCACTTACACTGAATTGTAGCTAAAATTTATTTGTTCACAGTATGAAATAAAACAGCTTTTATCTGACAGATTGTTTTGGCAGAGTATTCTTGATGAAACTTTGTAGAAAGGGCAGCAACTGCCTGTTGTGGAGACAGGAGTGTAGAGGATGGCTTTTCGAAAGTCTTACATCTTCTGTCTGCAGGCTGAAAACTTTCGAAATGCCATCCTCTACACCTGCGTCTCCACAATAGAAAGTTGCCATCCATTTTACAAAGTTTCATCATCGAACAGTTTTATTTCAAAGTTTTTCTTTCTTACTTTTATGTCCACCAGCTATAGCTTGTTTCCTTTACTCAAATATTTGTAACTATAAGTTTTCAGCTGCATAGAGTTACAGTTACGAAAAAAATTAATTTTATGACAGCTGTTTTTAATCGACAATCAAACTGACAATTATTGAAATTTTTATATTTATGAATCCTAAACTTCATTTCTATCATCTACACAAAATTTCATCATATCACGTTTGTATGTGCTCTCTCTTTTGTGTCATAAAATATGGATTTCTAAATATAAGGCAAAACTATTATTATTATTTTTTGTACCTTCACTTTTCAATAAAAATAAAACAATACAAAACAGCTACATTGTATAAAAATTATGCTATGTTTGTAATGACTTTTAAGGTAACAGTTTTTTCTGTCTATCTTACTGGCTAACAAACTAAAAACATATCTTCCCTTTATATAGAGGTTCTAGTATCTCAGGGCCATTCTATTCTTATCTCGAAAATACTTTTAAACAAAGGTTTCAATAAAATACTTTATGAAAAAAATATTATCTTAACATGAGAAAACACTATTACTTCTGTCCCAAACTTTTTTGTACAGTTCTGCACATTACACATTGCTATTTAAAATATGTATTTTAAGAAGTAGAAAGAGCAAACTGTTTATTATACTGTCTTTCATTAAACGTGAAAGTGTATGATGGGCTGTAAGATCTAATCCAGATATTTAAGCATTGTAAGCCCCCAAGTTTACTAATTAGACATTGAGAGGGGGCTGTTTATTAGATAAAATGTATGCATCACAGTATATACAAAACAAATTTTCAGACAGAACACAAACAGAGGTGTATTACTGTCGTAGATTTCAAGGGTATCATCAGTTTTGTGGATCAGAACAAAATATTTTTCTATACAGAGCAAAAAAACTATACTTAATTTGAACATTTAAATAACACATTTTTTTGTGCCACAAAAAAATTAATAACCTTTCTACTTATTTTGTCCAGTGAATTTCTTCAAGACAAAATAGCAGACAATATTATGTAGTATTCTTATCTCAAATAAGTTTAAAATTTTAAAAATAGGTTCTGTTTAATTTCATAAATATGAAGTTTAAGTATTGAAAAATATACTGTGTTACTTCAAACTTAAGACACGCCCCTCTTTTAAACTGTATTTAAAATGAAATATAATAAAAACTATATAAAATGCACAAGAAATTTAACATTTTCATCACAATAACATTTCTTCCTACTTTCTTTATTTAATCAGAATGTTTTTCTGATGTTTCTTCTGACTCACTGTTAAATTCAACCAAGCATCGTAATCCTTATGGATAAACTCTTTGAATGATGTGTAAATGGACACATCAAGAGATTGCAACTGACCTGTCATTCCACCAGAAATTATCACCAGATCACTGCTTTTGTTCTTCAGCCCACTCTTGATTGTAATGGAGAGATGGCCACAAAATACATCCATTACAAGCATGTTCTGTTGCTTTAATAATGCACCAGACAGACTTTCCTGTACACATCCCAACAGCTCTTCCATTAACCCTGATGCCATCCATGCATTTGTTTTGTGGACAAACTATTACATCTTTGCAAATTTTTTTCCCTTTGGCAATGTTTTTCCTGTTTAATATGACATACAGGGATGATTTATTTTCATCTGCAGTTACACATAGCATGACACTAACTTTTAACCAGTGGTTTTGATTGTCACACATGTCAAAAAAAAAAACTGCTATTGATTCCTTTGGCATGGACCAATAACATAGTTGATATTCAATAAGTTTTGTTTCAAAATCTGACAAGAATTTTTGACTAATTGTTGTTCTTTTTTATAAATTTCTCCCACCATCCATGACTAGTTTTGAAAGAAATCCAACTATTTCTTGCACATTCTTTTGCTTTTAACATCAAGACTTCTCTCCGTCCTTTATTTTGTAACTCTTTAAAACAAGTTAAAACTGCAGCATCTTCCTTTCCTTGGACCATACAAATTGTTTTCATACTATGCCAACAACGTACATTTGCCTCATTCATTGCATACTTTCTACCAGCTGCATGATTCGTAATCTTCTAGGCACACAAAATAACTCTTCTCTTAAATTCAACATCTTAAGTAAAAACTCTTCTTCATGGGTAAAAACTGTATTAAACTAAAAATTCACTATATAATAGCATCTGAACAACAGGAGCATCAGACAAGGACAGTGATATCCAACTACACCACAAGAGGCGCTGACATCGGCAAATTTGGCATTTTGCATGTGATTTTTAAGTCTTTCTAAGCTAAGTTATTTTTAAAATATAGTCCAATCTGTTTAGTAATGAAGGATGTTTTCAAAAATCTTTGTTGTTCGAGGAAAATGATGTTTTCAAAACTTTCAAAAAGCAAAAAATAACCTCAAATTTAAAATGTATCCTAATTTTCAGTTCACATAAACGTGGAGAAAGATGCATCTTAAACTCAGAATAATGCGGTAACTATTTATAATAATGTATGAAAAGAACAGATTAAATATACTTTAATTTTTTTGGATACAACTCCTTTAACATTTTCTTCCTGATGGTTTAGAATAATAAAAAATATGAAGTGCTTTTCATTTAGGTCTGATACATTTTTTACAAAGAAAAACAAGAGCATATTAATATAAATACAGAGGGATAGAAAAATGAAGAAACAAAAAATCAGACTAACCATTTTCTATTGCTCTATAAGAAATATCAAAACCTCTTCCACTGACTGTCACATCACTCCTAAAGTAAATGTACATATGGTTTCCTGAAGATGTCACAGATTGAGAGGACGTTTCTTTATGACAGAGTTCCAGAAGTTTAGGAGAAGTTTCATCAAGTCCAGAGTAAATCTGTAACATAAACACACCCAGAACAAATTATAAAAGCCATAACTAAGTATGTGTTATAATCTAAACTTGACAATAAATACTGACTGTTTGCTGCTTTTACTTAATATATTATAATAAATTACCCCATATTTTTTCTTGATGATGAGAAACCCACATGAAATAAAAATGAGCATTTCGACCTTCCTAGGTCATCTACAGGAAAATCAAAACGTTGTTCTCTCCTTAACAATAACAATGTTAATACCCTTAACAGCTGTTCTGACATATGTTTGTATTCCATGTTCAAATAACAAATGAATATATTAGGAGGTGAATTACTCTAAATCACTGTTTTAAAAGTAGTATTTAACTGAGCAATAATTATACTTTGATTATTTTAATAGTTTCCATCAAGTTGAAATGAATGAATTAACATATTTCTGGTGTTCTCAAATCCACTGCAGTGTTTGCCTATGTTTAGATTAAAATGATGTTTTAATGTACTCTTTGTGTGAATTTTCGTAAATATTAGGGTTCTTTATGAAGCGTCTAAACACACCGTTAACTATGGGCTTTCTTAGAGTGCATGACCATAAAAGAGTAACACTAGATTTTATTAAATATTAGAAAGACTTGTGTGTTGTTTCTTTTCCTCTCAGTCGTGCACAGTAAAACTTTTATTTTGGTTAACCAGGTTTACCTGGTATTATGAGATGCAAGTGTCTGTGTATAACTGACTTCTCAAATTAAGAGAAACGGTAAATTAATATCAGTTCATCCAAACCTATAATTCTGTGTCTAATTTATAAAAATATAAAAAAATCGAAAAAGAACGTACCTTGAAAATAGATATAATACTTAGAACAAAACACCATTTGTGAGAGGCAGGTAAGCCTTGTGGAACGTTGGCACCAAAATAAACAGTTTTAGTATTTAAAACCAACAAAAAACTTGTATGAATAAGATATTTTGTTTTGATGTAAAGCATACTGTTACACAATAAACCATATGTGTATCAGATCCTGGCTATAAGTGTGCAAAGGCCTCAGAATTAGAGCAGAGCCACTAATGGTGATAAAACTATTATAAAAACAAACCCGTAAGTAATCGTAATAACATCTGCTTGAAGCTTCGAGATCATATTTATGAATGGTTAGCCTGATGGCACTGCCAGGAGATACTGTGATATACCATTTGCACTCAATATTAACGGGATACGAGCTAGGATAATTTGGAGAAGTTATACGCCCATAGTCCTTACGAAGTTCACCTCCACAACCTAAAAAAAAAAGAGAAACCAAAAACACTTTATAACTTGTACGTGTATAATGAGGTTCCTAAACTAGCAAGGAGGTAGCAAACTAACCTGTAATTTTATTTCTAATTTAAAGACTGGTTTAATTTCTTTGGAATTTCAAACAAAGCTACACAAAGGTTATCAGGTTATATATTCCTAATTTAGTAATGACAGACTAGAGAGAAGGCAGCTAGTCAACACCACCCACTTCCAATTCCTGGACTATGCTTTTAATAACAAATAGTAGGATTTGCCATCACATTAAGACTCTCCCTTGGCTGAAAGGGTAAACATGTTTGTTGGGAGAGGGATTTGAACCCATGACCCACAGGTTGCAAGATGAGTGAATTAACACCTAATATATAGAAAAATTATGTGCTCAAATTTATGCACAAGTTATTTAAAATAAAACAATTTCCATGTAATGCAGTGCATAAATATTTGACGTTTGTGAAAGTATTGAAAAATAATAAAAAAAAATGATAAATAGTTATTGTAAAGCTGATACTATTGTATGTATTCTGTATATAGGTGATATTGTAAAGTATACTTTATTAGAGTGAATAAACACTATAGAAACAAATATGTTTTTAAACTATTTGCCTGGAAATTTGAACAAAATGTGTCAACTTTAATATTAGTAGAGCAAAATAGTTTGAAAAATTACAATGGCTCCTAAAAAGAAATTAATTTGAAATGATAATTTAGTAATTTTGAAAATGTATTCTCTTTAACCAGTGTTAGCAAGTTTAAAATATTAATCAAACAGCCTCTGTTCCTTATTCATCTAAATGAAACTACTTGCTTAGAAGAAATAAAAATGAACAATACCAAAACATAAATAGATAATTATTTTAAAATTTACAAAATGAAATTAATTTTAGCACATCTAAATCATAAAACTGCAGCATAAGATCAGAAATAACCATCTCAACTATCTGCTAGTCATACAAATAAGAAATCATAAATTAATCCTAGACTCAACACCATAAACATAAATGTTGTATTTTACCCTCAACTACACTACACAACAATTTTTTTTTTAAGTTTTGCTTCCTGAAAAGTTTTTGCTGATTGTGACAGGTACCTGGTGGGTATGCACAAATATAGTTTTGGTTTTGCTTCATCACGTAGGAACTCTGAGAAATAGACAGTTAACTGTTTACTGGCAATAACATATTTAATTGTGTTTATGTTTCTAATATGCTATTAAGTTCAACATAATTAAAAATGTTTTGCTCCTGATTTCCGTTTGTATTCAATGTCTGGTGTATCACGTTGCAGTGTCCAACAGTAGTCAGCAAGCATTGATGGATTCCAGGTGCCTTGATATCATTTTTCCATTGTAGCAAAACTGAAAATTTCAATGAAACGGTTCGTGATGGGTAAATTTGGATGTGATTTTCGTGATCAGCAGCCAAAAATCTATGAGGAACACCCAACAGTGTTCAAGAAGCAAAAACTGTGTTGTGCAGTGTTATTAACTCTTCAAACCATTACATTTGATAACAGTGTACAGCAACTAACCTCAAACGGCTACATTAAGTAAAATACAGAACAAGGAAAAAAATACAGTAAATCTATTCTGAACTGAATTTTGTGCTACAAATTTCAAAGCAAAGCTAATTAGACAGATCACAAAATAGCGTAATTATGAAAAATTGTTATATAAAACAAGCATATATGAAAAACAGACTTGAAAACCAAAAGACACGCAATCCTAGACAAACTAAAACTGTTTAATCCTCTCACAATAATTCCACAAAAATCAAACAGCAAGAACTATTGGAGAAGCAAATGGATGTAGTTTCATATTGGAAAAAAATCTACAGATAATACACAATATTTTAACAGTTCCAAATAAAACACATAATAATTAAAATGGAATAAACTGAAGAAAAATAATAAATTAATACATTAAAACATCATTTTAAAAATTCCAAATCTTGAAATTATAAGAAACTTTACATTTGTACATAATAGAGATGTGAAACCCAAACACAAAAACTGCAACTGAATTAAGCGTATCACACTGACTTCACCTTCCAAAACAAAGTGTCTTTGTGATTAAAGCTGAAATTATAAATTGCACAGGATTTAAAAACTAGAAAATATTTCCATTACATAACAGCAACTAGCGTAAATGTGCGACATATCTAACTAAAAATAATATTAGTTTTAACATGTTAAATAAAGATAAAATACACAAAACCATAAAAATGTTAAAACTAATGTTATTTTTAACATGCTAAATAAAGATAAAATACACAAGACCATGAAAATGTTAAAACTATTATTTTTAATGTTAAATAAAGATAAAATACGCAAGACCATAAAAATGTTAACTATTATTTTTAACATGTTAAATAAAGATAAAATACACAAGACCATAAAAATGTTAAAATTATTATTTTTAACATGTTAAAGATAAAATACATAAGACCATAAAAATGTGAGCTTAACCACCTAATATTTATTTTAAATACGAACAGATTTGAAATAAGTAATTGAGGTTAGAATAACATGAATATTATGTTGACAAAATTTGTGAAACATAACTGTCATTTTCTGTCTCTCACATTCTTGAAACAAACATTTGTGTTACACATTTAACAATGCTAAAAACTTATCTTTATTTTGTATAATAAAACAACCAACACAACAATAATTTCTCAGGTATTGTCCACACAACAAAATGCTGAATTCGTATATACTACGCTTCAAGTTTATATTTCCACACAATCTAACTTAAAACCATAGCACAACAATAAAAGTATTAAAAGTTTACCTCTCACTACCCACTCTAGTCGAAATCCATCATGAGAGAGTGAATTGTCACTATAAAATCGAACTATGGCTGTATTTGTTGTTGTAACAACAGGTGTTGAGGGTCTTTCTGGAGTCCCACATATCTTCATCAACGATCTGGTAGTTTTTTCTTCCAAAGCAACTGATTCTTCTAGTAACTATAGTAAAATCAACCAAATAAAAAATACTCACATGTAGTTTTGAATTTGGCTCAAAAAAAATGGACAGAGTATTCAAACCTTTAAAACCACGTATTGAGTGTAGACTTTGAATATACTGGCTATATTGTTATTTTGAGTCTAATATTGTCCTTAATACTACTTGAACTTTAAACTAGTAACTTCATAAATGTAAAATTTATATTTGATGAAATATTTGGTGATTCTTTTTATCTGTTTGTTTGAAGTTAAGTCCAAAGTTATATAACAGACTATCTGATCTGTTCACTACTGATATTGGAAACTGGTTTCTGGTACCATTAGAGTGCAGATATACTGTTGTGCCACCAGGGGGTAGGATGATAAATGAATGCAACCTTTATAATTTTACTTAATAAGTAGTTCTTACACTCATATTTATTTATCATTTAAAATAATTTTATTTTGTCTGCCACAAATATCTTTCCACAATTCAACAGCTACTTGGAAGAAAAGCAACTGAAAGCCCATCTGAAGAACATGGAAGAATGAATAGTAACACATTTGTTAAAACTCATCTGCAATACAAACACATTTTAGGCATGATAAACTTTCTCACTGAGCCAGCCAAGATTATATAAAACCACACCAATTACTTTGTTAGTTGTCAGCTCTCATACGAAGTGTTTAATTTCTTATGTACTGGTAAAAATCAACTTTGATTTTATGAGGTTTCTGATGAAAATCTGGTGTGATAGATTTTGATTTGAAATTGACATGTTTAAAAATAAAAACTGTTGTCACATGTAAATTATTTTCAAGCTAATCTCCTTACCTCTTCAGAATCTCTCACATAGATGAGTTCAAAAGAAAAACAGTACAACATTTTACTTTTCTTGTCCCATATGAATTTGAACCCATTTCTAGAAACCAAGTACTCTTTTCAATTCATACAGCATTCTATAAACTTTCAATAGCAGTGTCCCCATATCTCAGCAAAGTTTCCATTACACACCATCTTTAAGTGAAAGTAATTTCCACAAGTCATAAGAGCAAAGTCAATACTTTTTTTTATCTATTTCTAATAATATGTTTCAAATGAAAAATACATTCTCAGCAGTATAAGTGTCAAACCATTATTTTTGTGCTCTCCTGTCAAAAGCCCCTCCCCCCAGTCACCAACAAATGTCAAACCATTATTTTTGTGCTCCCCTGTCGAAAGCCTCTCCCCCCAGTCACCAATAAATGTCAAACCATTATTTTTGTGCTCTCCTGTCAAAAGCCCCTCTCCCCAGTCACCAACAAATGTCAAACCATTATTTTTGTGCTACCCTGTCAAAAGCCACTCCCCCCAGTCACCAGTACATGGCCTCTGTTGGGGTTCACCCTACAGCTCGGAAGGCACTGAATTATAGTATATAAGTATAAAATAATGTCAAACTCCAGGCAGTTTCCTTTTGTACGTTCTTCTTTTAGTTTATGACTATTTGAACTGTAATTTAACATACACATTTTTAATCTTACAGAAACTTTGTAATGAGTTTAAAAAAAATGTAAGGAATTTTCACATAAGTAAAATAAACACACATTAATGTTCAGTTTCAACTGAAAGTAACACACTGTTTTTTCCCCATTTTCATTTTACTTAAATTTGTTTCTTATAATTTTCAAAAGATAAAGTAGATATTTTACAAAAATCACCAAGTTTTCAAAGCCTCTTCACAAAAATCTTTAAAAACTCAAGTCGCTAACAATGCCAAACTCACCTCAACATAATCATATCTGCAATCTGTACTGTTTTCCAAGATTACATGAGAAAAGGCCAGGGAAATGTTATTTCCAAGAGGGGCTTCAACTCTCCACGTGCAGTTGTGATTGTGTGGGTAAGGATTTGGAAAACTGGGACTTTCAATCACACCACGCATTTTTGTTAGCACATTGTTACAAACTGTGCAAGAAACAAAATGAAGCAGCAGGTTATAACCGTTTCACATTTTTGTCCTCTAATGATAACTTTCCTTTTCCCTACACTTAACGTGATTAAGATACAATTCATGTTTAATGTTTCTTAAACAGGGCAGGCACTTTTCTTTCATTCAAATTGCTATTTCAGAAAGATCTCAATAAATGTCTCAATATCAAGAAAAATAATCCTACGTATATGCAAGTATGCATATTATAAAAATTTCTAACTACTGTTGGATATGTAAAATTATAAAAATAGCCACATAACTTCAAAATATTGCTACAATGACACTAAGTTCACAGCGCTCACCTTTTGGTACATATAAATTTAAATGATTGGTTGGTTATTCAAGAGATTATAAGGGCTTTACAAATTTCACAGCTTCAAATATTAGTATTTCTAGTAGTAAATTAGAGAAAAAGTTCTAGTTTAATATTTATGATAACAATCAATCCTAAAGACGGAGAAGACTAGTATCCAAAGTTACAACTTCTTTTGATTAATTAGTAAGGAAGAAAGTAATAAATAATAAACAATAAATATGGTTAAATAATTAAACATTTTAATGTTAAATCCCTAACATAATCCTGAAATGTTGTGACCTAAATAAAATTAATAAAAAATTACAAATCGTCAACTGAACGCACATCAAACCATAAAAGTCATTATCAAGGAATCTGTTAACATAAGTCATATCTACAAACATTATATCAGTCACGTCTCGGTTAGACTGGAAAACCATGGTATTAGGCAAGAGACCATGGTGGCAATGGATATGGTGTGTCAAACATTATATCAGTCACGTCTCGGTTAGACTGGAAAACCATGGTATTAGGCAAGAGACCATGGTGGCAATGGATATGGTGTGTCAAACATTATATCAGTCACGTCTCGGTTAGACTGGAAAACCATGGTATTAGGCAAGAGACCATGGTGGCAATAGATATGGTGTGTCAAACATTATATCAGTCACGTCTCGGTTAGACTGGAAAACCATGGTATTAGGCAAGAGACCTTGGTGGCAATGGATATGGTGTGTCAAACATTATATCAGTCACGTCTCGGTTAGACTGGAAAACCATGGTATTAGGCAAGAGACCATGGTGGCAATGGATATGGTGTGTCAAACATTATATCAGTCACGTCTCGGTTAGACTGGAAAACCATGGTATTAGGCAAGAGACCTTGGTGGCAATGGATATGGTGTGTCAAACATTATATCAGTCACGTCTCGGTTAGACTGGAAAACCATGGTATTAGGCAAGAGACCATGGTGGCAATGGATATGGTGTGTTGATACAATGTACACACCTCTTTAGCTTTTATTATTAATAATTATTGTCTCAAGTTCTGATCGTATACTGATCATACCTCATTACAGTATATAAAAATATTTACAGATCATACAATCAACTTATTGGTTGGCTACTCACTCGTCTGGTAGGATACATGAAAGCCATCACCATGTTGAGAAGAATCCGTAATGAACTTAAGATACAAAACATTTTCAGACGATATAATCGGCCCAGGAATTTGCTGATTGTTACAAAATCGACCTTTTGATGGTGAACGACTAGAGCTTCCATCAAATATCTACAGAAGAAAAACTTATTTCTGTATATTTCTGCTGTTTAAAGTACATTTACATTTCTATTAATTTATCTAAACAACAGATACATTCAAGTAGTTGATACACCATTAAGAATTCTCTGATATATGCAAAACAGTAAACATGCTTGGGTGTCATTAAATAGAAAACATGCAAGGTGAAAAATTTTGTTGGTATGTCAAATTATCAAATTTTCATTGGAATCACTTCAAGACATTTTATCAAATTATATCTCAGTTCTGTTAAATAAAACAACACGTCAGATAAATACAGTTAATAAACATATACATATTATCAGCCATGAATGAACTTTACACATAACTATCTCACATGGTACTCTAACAAAATAGCTGTCTACTGAGGGCCAAAGGTGTAATGTACTTTTTAGGACCCAGTGATGAAACTGTATAGATTTTTTAAAATTTTTCTAGGTCATCCATGTCACCAAATCATTCAAAATCGTGAAGATTCAGTCTCACAGCTTCTTGCACTAACCATTCTCTGTCTATCTACAATCCATTAAGACATTTTATCTTAAAAGTAACCAACTACTGACCAAAGGAAGTCACAAGCAAGCCTGACTGTATGTTCAAAATCCTAGCTGTCATAATCCATACTGAATTTTAGCAAACAGTATGAATGGAAACAGCATTTAAATCAATAACTTATGAAAATATGAAAGAAACAATTACCTCCAAGTAGTCATAAGAACATGTAAAATGGGCTTCTATGTCTATTCTTACAATTGTAAGAGATATTACAGAGCCTTTTGATACACGTATCACCCAGTTACACTCAGCATTATGTCCATAAGGCTCGGGGTAGTTAGGAGATTTAATAGATCCAGATAAAGCGGTTAGAGTTCCGCCACAACCTGCAAGAAAGATAGAATTAAAATAAATTCAAGTTTCAGGTGCTGAAGAAATTATTCATTCTGAGAATAAAACTTTACCTAGCTTACCCTGAACTTTGTTGTTATTCAGTCTTCTCAGTCTATAACTCAAATAATGCTACAGATTTCTTTGAAAAACAATTATATTTAAACAAAGAGACAATTCTTCAAACATTTATGAAATAAATCACCTTTAGTAGCCCCATCATAGAATATCTGGAACCTTGAAGATGACGTGTGTGCATTGCTGTGGAAATGGAGATAAACTGTATTGGAATGCGAGACAATCACACGAGGAATATTGGTCCCACAGAATTTGCCTATCAGTGGAGAAGTCTCGTAAGCTCCATTTCTACAAGAAAAACCACAGAAAAAACAGAAATCTATAAAGCTTTCACATAATTTGTTTGTGACTGATAAGCCTAGAGTTTTAAAATCAGACTTAACTCTGTTTGAATTATCTACACAGAATACAAGCATATTAAGCAACTAATCCCTGGTACACCCATAGAAGGATACTGAAAAATACATGAAATTATTTTGTTTTTGTGAATAACGCATTGCCAAGTTGCTTAACTTGGGCTGCTTTTTACATTTACAAACATGAGTTGTACTGGAAATAATATAATACATAAAAACATTACAAAAGCATCATGTATGACAAAACTTAAAATCTGTATGAACAGCGAGTAGTTTAGTTCATTAATAAAAAATTATTTTGTTCTCTCAAACTTTTGAATGTATTTGTTATTACTGAAGAAAAATATAGCCGTCTCAAAGATGAGCTCAAAAATATAATTCAGTAACAATTTCTTTTAAAACAATTAAAATTCATAATGTCTTTTCAATAATTTACACTATTGTTCTTATCATGAGAAACTACAGATCGTTAAATTTAAAAATATTTCTAAAAAGGATGTGTAAACCTAAGACATTTTTGTTATTACACATGTTATAAAAAACACAAAAACCTGGAACATATAACAATGGCAGCTTCCAGAATATATGTGTAACATCTGTGTATTACGTTTGTTTGTACTTATGCGCAAAGTTGCATAAAGGGCTGACTGTGCTTCACCAACCTTGGGTGTTGAAACCCAGTTTCCAGAGGTACAAGTCTGCACATGTACTGATGTGGACTTGGGGGACAACATTTGTTTATCAAGAAACAGACAGTCCAGTACTATGTTAACAACACTCTTAAAGTTCCTACTACAACAACAAATCACAAAATTTTCTTCAACAAGAAGAAAATTAACAACAAAAAACCACTGCAGTACAATGAAATATGAAAACAACCATGGCAAAATCTTAAACCTCAAAACTGGTTAATGGAATAAAGGTGTTTTAATATTTACAATGTTTGAACTGAGATGTCCTTCTTCTGAGTTTTTTGAACTTTCAGGCTGACAAGAAACTCACTTGAAATAAAAATTTGTCTCAAAATGGCTGGTATGGGTATTAACACATTTTATTAAGAAACATTTTGACCTGAAGATGACCAAGGAAGGTCAAAACGTTGTTCTCTGCTAATCAATAAAAAGTGTTAACACCCATACCAGCTGTTCTGAGATACGTTTTAAACTTTAATATTCAAAAGGAAGGACGTTCCAGTTTGAAACATCGTGAATATTTAAACACCAATTTCATGTTAGTCGTTTTATTATATTTTTTTTGTTTTGCAACAACAACGTTCTTAATTCAGACAGCGAGTCTAAAGTCTTACCGAATTTCCAAGTAGTCAAGACTGCAATCCCTATGACTTTCTAATTCAAATACAGAAACGTTCAAACGAATCTGATGTCCATTAGCAGTATGCAAGACCCATTCACATTCACGATTACGATAAGATAATGACGGATAACCAGGAGAGGTAATCACACCACTTTCAGTGTAAAAATCACCACCGCACACTAAGATACAAAAGTTAAAAACCCTTAGAAAATACACAAACTTATATTCTACAAAAAAATATCATTGACTTTACTGGCTAAGATACCATCAAAAATGCACAGAAATTTAAAGACCTTTTGTTTTAAATAAAAAATACATCTCTTTAATTTCATTACATGAAGAAAACAAGATATATTGAAAGCAAAAGCTAACCCCATGATAAGAACATCTGTCTAGGAATTACATAAAACTACCATAAATTTAATCTATGTTTTTGTTTATCCTAGATAAAGATAATATGCCTTTTACAATAAACCAAAGTCTATGACGTCCAGTACTTTTTGTTTTGTTTTTGAATTTCGAGCAAAGCTACTCAAGAGCTATCTGCACTAGCCATCCCTAATTTAGCAAGAGGGAAGGCAGCTAGTCATCACCACCAACTGCTAATTCATGGGCTACTCTTTCACTAATGAGTAATAAAATTGACCATAACATTATAACACCCCCACGGCTGGGAGGGCGAGCATGTTTGTTGCAACGGGAATTCAAACCCGCAACCTTCAGACTGAGAGTCAAGCTCCTTAACCCACTTAACCATGCCGAGCACGTCCAGTACTCAAATTCTCCAGAATTCAGATCCAGAACTTGTTCTGGATTTATTTATTTTTTAATTCAGAAAAATTATAATTAATGTCAACACCGATTCAGTCAACTGTACACTTCCACTTCCCTCCAGTTCCCATCCCAACTAGTAGACTAGTCAATAATGTTTAAACTTTGTCAACTATACACTTCCACTTCCCTCCAGTTCCCATCCCAACTAGTAGACTGGTCAATAATGTTTAAACTTTGTCAACTGTACACTTCCACTTCCCTCCAGTTCCCATCCCAACTAGTAGACTAATCAATAATGTTTAAACTTTGTCAACTGTACACTTCCACTTCCCTCCAGTTCCCATCCCAACTAGTAGACCAGTCAATAATGTTTAAACTTTGTCAACTGTACACTTCCACTTCCCTCCAGTTCCCATCCCAACTAGTAGACTGGTCAATAATGTTTAAACTTTGTCAACTGTACACTTCCCTCCAGTTCCCATCCCAACTAGTAGACTGGTCAATAATGTTTAAACTTTGTCAACTGTACACTTCCACTTCCCTCCAGTTCCCATCCCAACTAGTAGACTAATCAATAATGTTTAAACTTTGTCAACTGTACACTTCCCTTCCCTCCAGTTCCCATCCCAACTAGTAGACTGGTCAATAATGTTTAAACTTTGTCAACTGTACACTTCCACTTCCCTCCAGTTCCCATCCCAACTAGTAGACCAGTCAATAATGTTTAAACTTTGTCAACTATACACTTCCACTTCCCTCCAGTTCCCATCCCAACTAGTAGACTGGTCAATAATGTTTAAACTTTGTCAACTGTACACTTCCCTCCAGTTCCCATCCCAACTAGTAGACTGGTCAATAATGTTTAAACTTTGTCAACTGTACACTTCCACTTCCCTCCAGTTCCCATCCCAACTAGTAGACTAATCAATAATGTTTAAACTTTGTCAACTGTACACTTCCCTTCCCTCCAGTTCCCATCCCAACTAGTAGACTGGTCAATAATGTTTAAACTTTGTCAACTGTACACTTCCACTTCCCTCCAGTTCCCATCCCAACTAGTAGACTGGTCAATAATGTTTAAACTTTGTCAACTGTACACTTCCACTTCCCTCCAGTTCCCATCCCAACTAGTAGACTAATCAATAATGTTTAAACTTTGTCAACTGTACACTTCCCTCCAGTTCCCATCCCAACTAGTAGACTGGTCAATAATGTTTAAACTTTGTCAACTGTACACTTCCACTTCCCTCCAGTTCCCATCCCAACTAGTAGACTGGTCAATAATGTTTAAACTTTGTCAACTATACACTTCCACTTCCCTCCAGTTCCCATCCCAACTAGTAGACTGGTCAATAATGTTTAAACTTTGTCAACTATACACTTCCACTTCCCTCCAGTTTCCATCCCAACTAGTAGACTGGTCAATAATGTTTAAACTTTGTCAACTGTACACTTCCACTTCCCTCCAGTTCCCATCCCAACTAGTAGACTAATCAATAATGTTTAAACTTTGTCAACTGTACACTTCCCTTCCCTCCAGTTCCCATCCCAACTAGTAGACTAGTCAATAATGTTTAAACTTTGTCAACTATACACTTCCACTTCCCTCTAGTTTCCAACCCAACTAGAAGACTGGTCAATAATGTTTAAACTTTGTCAACTGTACACTTCCACTTCCCTCCAGTTCCCATCCCAACTAGTAGACTGGTCAATAATGTTTAAACTTTGTCAACTATACACTTCCACTTCCCTCCAGTTCCCATCCCAACTAGTAGACTAATCAATAATGTTTAAACTTTGTCAACTGTACACTTCCACTTCCCTCCAGTTCCCATCCCAACTAGTAGACCAGTCAATAATGTTTAAACTTTGTCAACTGTACACTTCCACTTCCCTCCAGTTCCCATCCCAACTAGTAGACTGGTCAATAATGTTTAAACTTTGTCAACTGTACACTTCCCTCCAGTTCCCATCCCAACTAGTAGACTGGTCAATAATGTTTAAACTTTGTCAACTGTACACTTCCACTTCCCTCCAGTTCCCATCCCAACTAGTAGACTAATCAATAATGTTTAAACTTTGTCAACTGTACACTTCCCTTCCCTCCAGTTCCCATCCCAACTAGTAGACTGGTCAATAATGTTTAAACTTTGTCAACTGTACACTTCCACTTCCCTCCAGTTCCCATCCCAACTAGTAGACTGGTCAATAATGTTTAAACTTTGTCAACTGTACACTTCCACTTCCCTCCAGTTCCCATCCCAACTAGTAGACTAATCAATAATGTTTAAACTTTGTCAACTGTACACTTCCCTCCAGTTCCCATCCCAACTAGTAGACTGGTCAATAATGTTTAAACTTTGTCAACTGTACACTTCCACTTCCCTCCAGTTCCCATCCCAACTAGTAGACTGGTCAATAATGTTTAAACTTTGTCAACTATACACTTCCACTTCCCTCCAGTTCCCATCCCAACTAGTAGACTGGTCAATAATGTTTAAACTTTGTCAACTATACACTTCCACTTCCCTCCAGTTTCCATCCCAACTAGTAGACTGGTCAATAATGTTTAAACTTTGTCAACTGTACACTTCCACTTCCCTCCAGTTCCCATCCCAACTAGTAGACTAATCAATAATGTTTAAACTTTGTCAACTGTACACTTCCCTTCCCTCCAGTTCCCATCCCAACTAGTAGACTAGTCAATAATGTTTAAACTTTGTCAACTATACACTTCCACTTCCCTCTAGTTTCCAACCCAACTAGAAGACTGGTCAATAATGTTTAAACTTTGTCAACTGTACACTTCCACTTCCCTCCAGTTCCCATCCCAACTAGTAGACTGGTCAATAATGTTTAAACTTTGTCAACTATACACTTCCACTTCCCTCCAGTTCCCATCCCAACTAGTAGACTAGTCAATAATGTTTAAACTTTGTCAACTGTACACTTCCCTTCCCTCCAGTTCCCATCCCAACTAGTAGACTGGTCAATAATGTTTAAACTTTGTCAACTGTACACTTCCACTTCCCTCCAGTTCCCATCCCAACTAGTAGACTGGTCAATAATGTTTAAACTTTGTCAACTGTACACTTCCACTTCCCTCCAGTTCCCATCCCAACTAGTAGACTAATCAATAATGTTTAAACTTTGTCAACTGTACACTTCCCTCCAGTTCCCATCCCAACTAGTAGACCAGTCAATAATGTTTAAACTTTGTCAACTGTACACTTCCACTTCCCTCCAGTTCCCATCCCAACTAGTAGACTGGTCAATAATGTTTAAACTTTGTCAACTGTACACTTCCCTCCAGTTCCCATCCCAACTAGTAGACTGGTCAATAATGTTTAAACTTTGTCAACTGTACACTTCCCTTCCCTCCAGTTCCCATCCCAACTAGTAGACTAATCAATAATGTTTAAACTTTGTCAACTGTACACTTCCCTTCCCTCCAGTTCCCATCCCAACTAGTAGACTGGTCAATAATGTTTAAACTTTGTCAACTGTACACTTCCACTTCCCTCCAGTTCCCATCCCAACTAGTAGACTAATCAATAATGTTTAAACTTTGTCAACTGTACACTTCCACTTCCCTCCAGTTCCCATCCCAACTAGTAGACCAGTCAATAATGTTTAAACTTTGTCAACTGTACACTTCCACTTCCCTCCAGTTCCCATCCCAACTAGTAGACTGGTCAATAATGTTTAAACTTTGTCAACTGTACACTTCCCTCCAGTTCCCATCCCAACTAGTAGACTGGTCAATAATGTTTAAACTTTGTCAACTGTACACTTCCACTTCCCTCCAGTTCCCATCCCAACTAGTAGACTAATCAATAATGTTTAAACTTTGTCAACTGTACACTTCCCTTCCCTCCAGTTCCCATCCCAACTAGTAGACTGGTCAATAATGTTTAAACTTTGTCAACTGTACACTTCCACTTCCCTCCAGTTCCCATCCCAACTAGTAGACTGGTCAATAATGTTTAAACTTTGTCAACTGTACACTTCCACTTCCCTCCAGTTCCCATCCCAACTAGTAGACTAATCAATAATGTTTAAACTTTGTCAACTGTACACTTCCCTCCAGTTCCCATCCCAACTAGTAGACTGGTCAATAATGTTTAAACTTTGTCAACTGTACACTTCCACTTCCCTCCAGTTCCCATCCCAACTAGTAGACTGGTCAATAATGTTTAAACTTTGTCAACTATACACTTCCACTTCCCTCCAGTTCCCATCCCAACTAGTAGACTGGTCAATAATGTTTAAACTTTGTCAACTATACACTTCCACTTCCCTCCAGTTTCCATCCCAACTAGTAGACTGGTCAATAATGTTTAAACTTTGTCAACTGTACACTTCCACTTCCCTCCAGTTCCCATCCCAACTAGTAGACTAATCAATAATGTTTAAACTTTGTCAACTGTACACTTCCCTTCCCTCCAGTTCCCATCCCAACTAGTAGACTGGTCAATAATGTTTAAACTTTGTCAACTATACACTTCCACTTCCCTCCAGTTCCCATCCCAACTAGTAGACTAGTCAATAATGTTTAAACTTTGTCAACTGTACACTTCCCTTCCCTCCAGTTCCCATCCCAACTAGTAGACTGGTCAATAATGTTTAAACTTTGTCAACTATACACTTCCACTTCCCTCCAGTTCCCATCCCAACTAGTAGACTAGTCAATAATGTTTAAACTTTGTCAACTGTACACTTCCCTTCCCTTCAGTTCCCATCCCAACTAGTAGACTGGTCAATAATGTTTAAACTTTGTCAACTGTACACTTCCACTTCCCTCCAGTTCCCATCCCAACTAGTAGACTGGTCAATAATGTTTAAACTTTGTCAACTGTACACTTCCACTTCCCTCCAGTTCCCATCCCAACTAGTAGACTGGTCAATAATGTTTAAACTTTATCAAATGTACACTTCCACTTCCCTCCAGTTCCCATCCCAACTAGTAGACTGGTCAATAATGTTTAAACTTTTATCTTCCCAAACTCATCCCTCCTTTCCCTTCAACCATCATTAGAGTAAGTCTTAATCGTATCTAAAGACTTACCATTTTTTAAGTGCAACTGTTGCCAACCCTGAAATGGGTGCTCTGATTTCACTTTTATTTTAAATTTACCCCAATAAGATTTGAAAAATTCTACATGTATTTACTAAAATATTGTAGCAAAGTGTAGTTTTGATAACATAATGAGCAAACAAGAATACACATTTGATTGTACATCACATCAAACAAAGTTGTTTTCACCTGATGCCAATAATTGTAAAACTGTACTTCATATATTTTGAAGAAAGTTAAAAAAAATCTTACCACGAGAAGCATCAATAGCTGCGTAAACAGCATAAAAAGAATTAGAATTTGCACGAATTTCATCAAGGTATTTGATTCTTAGTTCATTCCCTGTAGAGGTCAATGTTGGAGGTGTTTCAGAGCCACAAAATCTGTAAAAAAAAATTATGTGAGGGAGATTCATAGTTTGCTAGCAAACAAACTCATATTATGTAGTAAATGTTTTCAAAACATTTTGGTTTGACAAACTTAATGTACAGAAACTCTTAATCTAATCACAAAAATCTTCAAGAAATTAAAGTAACTTCTTAAGGAAGAATTGTTATTTTCAACCAGAACATCACCTTACAGACACACGAGCCAAATAACCAGTTATCATTAATTCTGAACCAGTGAGCAGATAGAAAAAAGAAAAGATAATTAGAATTCCACTAATATGGTTGTTAAGAATATAAAAGTGAGAAGTTTCCTACACCAAAAACATATTTCCAACAGATACCTTTCTCAATTTACATAGTACCTATTGTCATTCACTGCTGCCATCTACAGGGTGTTCAGAAAGTCACTGTGCACATGTATATTCATTAACAGACAAAACTGTCCAAACACCCTGTATATGCCAAAATGTTATTGCACTCCACAAGCCTAAATATTCCAACCAACCCTGTGATCAACGCTGTTCACTATGTATTCACATGTAAATAGTTATACAACAACCCTCCCCAAATAGGAGTGCAACACACTCTCCTGACACATGACCCCCTTTGTATGATTCTACCTAACCATCACTTCAAGATAAGGCAGAAATGAAGCACTGATTTCAAGTGGGGAGAAAGGGTAAGACGTGAGAGAGGAGGTAAGTACTTATCACACACAAAATCCAACCCATGATAGGAAGATGGTCAACACTGTTTACACCTATGCAGATCAAAAGGAGAAAATTTCTACACTAATCTATTAGAGCACATATGTACAAATCCACGACCAACATCAGTCACCTGAAAACCAAAAATTTGAATGCACATAGAAAAAAGATGTGCGAGTGTACAAGTTCACTTTAAATTAAAAGTCAAACGGACGTGTTGCATTCTACACAACACCTGCTTCGGAGTGAACCTAAAACACAGAAACAGGAGTTCCTGAATGTTCCATTCTACACAACACCTGCTTCAGATAATAAAACCTCCAAATAATAAAACACAGAAACAGGAGTACCCAGATGAATGATTAATAAGTGTAGCAACAAAAGAGCTGGAATGAAATGAATGAGGTCTGTACAACATCTACCTCAGGAACACAATACACAGAAGTGGAACACATGAGTGGAGGAACCATGTTATCCACACCACCACTACCATAATCTCTACCGAATGAAAGTAAGCAAGCACATTGAGGAGACTTTCTCCATGATCCACTAACCCCAGCAGCTATGAAATGGAAAGTGACAAAAACTCACATTCCACTAGACAAACTGGAGTGAAAAATTGCAGTGGATAGCCCAGAGGAATGGCAATACCAAAGACAGCACAATCTGTGACCACTCAAAACTGTATTGAAAAGCAGATGAAAGGAATGGGCTGCAATCCCCTTCTACTTTACCCAGGAAAGTCCATGGATTGGTAAAGTCTTAAATGGACCTATGGATGAAGCAAAATACTGTAAGAAAAACCTACTAGTGATTCACTGGAACACAACATCTTTAAAGATGTGCATTACTGGCCATGACTATAAACTGAAATTGGTAAAACAACTATACTGAAATATCCCAAAACTTCCTCCCCAAGCAATATCATCCTATAATGCCAAACAATATTGAGGTTAAGCATTAGGAGTGGTGGTGTACAATCTGTGCAACATCATCTTCTAGATGCGACCACACACACATTAACAACATACATCCTGAATAACCAAAGTCCACAGAACTATCAAAGCTGGAACTATATAACAATTACTTATGGGATCTGCTGAGTGAAGGTGGAGTGACTGAGTCACTAGACAGCAGATAATATACCCACATGTGACTTATAACTGGCTGTATATTGTGGATTTTTGGAATGGATAAGTCTGGTATTTCATTCATTGGCAAATGTTGCCTATTCAAGTTTGCTACTTATATAAAGAAGATATGCTACTGCAAGAAAAATTATACATAAAAAAACATTTGAAACGTATATTATCCTAATGAAGAAGAAACAGCCACCAAATAAAGGTGGTGAGAGATAAACTGATGAGGTGTCCTCAACAAGCTCAAATGAATTTTCTCCAATAAACGATAAAGGTGAGATGCCAGAGAAAAGATAAGGTGTTGCATTTCATGTGACAACACCTGAAAGGAATTGCTGGAAGTTGGAGGCAGGGAAGAATGTAACATCCACTGAAGAAAAATAAGGATCCAAGGGGATTAGTGCTTCCATGAAAGATCAAGTCCCAAACAGTGATAGAACCTCAACAGCAGAAAGAGAGAAAGAAGAAAGGTCATGGAGAAATAAAAGTGACTGAATGGTCCTGAGTGAAAGGAGTATTGAGAAACATACCCAAGGAGACAACATAATGGATAGAAGTCAATAAAGACTTCTCTATTTTGAGAATCCAACCAACAAGCTGCTTCTGTCAACAGTAGACAAGTGTATTGAGAAGATACCAGTTTGGAAGGAGCTAACAGAAGCCAGTCTTCCATGTAATGGAAGTAGCCCACATAGATCAGGTAAAGGCTTTGAGAACTCAACAAGGCCCATATACGATGTTGAAGCAGACCTAAAATGTAAAGTGTAAAACTAAATTAACCCTGATGTGGACAATCTAAAGATAGCATCAGAAGTGATCAGAAACAGAGATATGCATGGCATAAACCTTGGCCATCCACATACCTTCAGAAAAAAAAATAATTAAAGGGCATGAAATGATTCCATGGAAAGGTGAGGAAGATCTGTAAGACGGTTGAGGTAGACAGACTGATTACAGGATGCCAGTTTCTGTTCTCCTTGGAAAAACCTTTAGGGAAGCATAAGCTGATAGGCTTGACAGCACCCTGAAAAAAACGAGCTTAGACTACCTCAGACAGATGCTGATTGATAGCAGGATCCAAAGATAATTGGAAAGATATTGTGACCATGGACAAAAAAGGAAACTTGTTTAAAGCATTACACAATAAGTGTGATCCTAAAATTCCTTGCAAGTCTCTCTTTAAAAACTCTAACATTTTCTTTTGATGTACAGTGGAATCCAGCCAGCTTCGAGACTGAGACAAACTGGCCTCATTAGAGGGATTCCACTGTACATGATTAGGGATTATGTAAGCAATAAAAGGGACTGTGATTGAATGACCGCTTTCAAGGGGTGACCAAATCTGAGGGGTGGCTCCTTGGAGGGGTTCCACTGTATTTACAAATATTAATTAGTTGAGTATTTCAAAGTTTTCATAATAACACTAGTTCAGATGCTCAGTGAATCACTAACTTCTCTTGCATTTTATCTAAGTTTTAAACACACACACACACACACTCACACACACACACACATATATATAGCTTTAGGGTCAAAATATTCTGAAAACTTTATCATTCTTAAGTAAGTCTTATAAAGAAAAATGTTTCATTTTAGAAATTATATCCTTAAAGAAGTAAAACAAATAGTTAAAACTGTGTGTGTTTATGTTTACATTTATTTATTTTTAATCAACAGTAATAAATGGTTTAAAAATTAAACTTTTTTTTTCATTTTATTAAACATTTTCTTAAAGAAAACACTAAGAGTCAAAAAATCAATTTAATACAATAATATAAAACCTTATAACTGAAACACTTGCAAAAGGTGAATTGACAAGAAAGGATGTTCGCATTTAGGCCATTGGGGTCTGTATTTTCTTCCCATTTTTTTTATAATTTATATTTACACTATGTAGTGACAAACTCTGGTTGTTTAGATAACTTATTATATTCAGAGTTCTTAACACTCCTACGAAAAAAATATTTACATTCACTAAAGTGATACCCTTAGTGGATGTTTTAAAAAAAAAAATTTAAATATTATTTTGCAAATGTCTGAAAAGTCAAAATATTATTGCTCCTTAAAATATAAAGGGATAGGGTCAGTTAATGGCAATTTCATTTAAATACAAAATTATTAGCCTAATATTAATAACCTTTCAAGTTGCTCTGGGGCCTATAAGGCCCCAATTTTCATAGGAGTGTTAAATACTAGTTTTTAAAAAAATTAGTTTAATTTGTTTTTAATTTTACGCAAAGCTACATGAGGACTACCTGCACTAGCCATCCCTAACTCAGCAGTGTAAGACTAGAGGGATGGCAGCTGACCATCACCATCCACAGCCAATTCCTGGGCTACTCTTTTACCAATTATTAGTGGGACTGACCACCACATTACAACACCCCATAGCTGAAAGTGCGAGTATGTTTAGTGTGACTGGGATTTGAACCAGCAATCCTCAGATTACGAGTTAAGTGCCTTAACCACCTAGCCATGCCAGTACTCAGAAATTAGTATAAATGTTTTAACCATGAAAAGTTCATGTATACATGTTAAAACATAGAATGTATAATTATTAATATTGAAGAAAAAAGTATAATCAAAGAAAGGTTATCTAATAATAAAACTGTGAAATAAACTAACAATTCTGTTAATAAATCAAATAATAAAGGTGTAGTTAGTGGTTATTCTTTACTATTTTAATTATAATGATGACTGTGTAAACTTATTAACACTATGGTTAACTAACCTTCCCATCAAAGCTTCATTCGAGTCTCTCACTTCCAAGTTTTGATAATTACAATCTCTGCGAGACTCAAGATCAAAAGTCATGAAAGTTAGACGAATAATAAACCCTTCCTTGGCTTTAATTATCCAGTTGCAAGATGAAGAGTTAGAATAAAATGATGGATAATTAGGTGAAGAAATGGTTCCCTGATCTTCTCTTAATATACCTCCACATCCTAAAAAATAAATTATTTACCACAATGACGGGAAACCAACTTGAAGTAAAAACGTATCTCAGGACAGCTAGTATGAGAATTAACACTTTTACTTTTAAAGCATCGAACATTTCGACATTCATCTTCAAGTTAACATCTTAACATGGTTCCACTTGGATATCAGTTTATCAATAATTAAACTTCACATTTTCAGTTATTCTTTTCTTACTTTTAATAAATTGTAATAAATATAACAGTTTTTTTTTAATTCATTCTTAATGACTGACTGTCTTAGAAATAATTTCCAATTTGAGCCCTATTGAATTTTAATGGAAAAAATATATGATGGCATCTGACTTAGTTAAATAGATCACCAAAGTTTCCAGTCAAATTATCATTAAAGTTCAAAACTGCTTATTTACGTCTATTTTCAAAGACATCAACAAATGTCAAAAGCAGCTTTTGATTAAAACAGTACAAATAGGAAAAAAAACAAAAAACTCTAGGCATATAATAACAATCTCGACTTCTGTACAAACAAAATACAAACATTAAAAACACTTTTTTTGTTCTCTTATAGTTATGTAATTACATGAGTACTCAAGGATGATAACAGTAACAATTTATCTTTAAAATATTTACATTACAAATTTCTTACAAGCATGTCACAAAGACTTGTACTTTTCTTTTCTTTATGAAAACTGGTACAAAATTATTTTCTTTCTTTCTTTCTTTGTAATTAAGCACAAAACTACACAACGAGCTATCTGTGCTCTGTCAACCACGGACGTCAAAACCCAATTTCTAGCGGTGTAAGTCCGAAGACATGCTGCTGTGTCATTGGTGAGACAATACTGAATGAAAGACCACAAGATTTCCATTTTGTTATGTGTTAATATGACTACTAACATATTGTCAACTGTTTTAATTATCAAATTTACTCAAAGCAGACATAGCTAATAACCAGGTGAAAAAGAAAAACATAATACTGACAGCTTACCTATATCAATGGTTGAATAATTTGCCCAGAATCCATGATTTTGAACTGACCCGTCAGTAAAAAATTTCATATTAAGCTCATTATATAGTGATATCACTGGGTCAGGTAGCACAGAACCACAAAATCGACCAATTGATGTTTCGGAACTCGACCTTGCATCTGTAATCTAATATTATCAAAATAAATAGAAGTAATTTTACCACTGTAATTATGAGTTAAAGTTCAGAATATTCTGTTTGTTATACAACATATATCAAATACAGAATAACATTGTTACAAAAAAAAAGATATTTTTTTATAAAAATAATAAAATAAATAATTTCAAAATTAATTTAACGGAACAAAATATTTATTTAAATGTACGAATATTTATATGCAGGAACATAATTAACGAGCAAGCAAATAAGAACGTAAGGTATTTATCTGTTATTTAACCCTTTCACAGCAGGCTAATGTAGTTTTTATAAACTGAGTGGTGAATTTTACTTGTACAACACAACATGTGTAAATCTTAAGGTTTATAGACATGTTGTCTCAACAACTGGTTAGAGTTTATTAAAATTCGTAACTACCATGTACAGGAGAAAAAAAAAATGACTATTTTAATTTCTATTTTCACTAAACATAAGTTACTTTTCTGTTGTAGTTACTTGAGCTAAAACTTTCAACAAACAAAATGAGTGCAAAATGATTTCTTTACGTATAAAAACACCTTCCATCATGTTATAGTTTCATATTTCATTTACATAAATCTAGAAACTCCTTATAGAAATATTCCAAGTTTTTAAAGTAAATGTTTATATTTTGTTTTTTAATTTTCTCTATCATATCACTAACCCTAGTTGTTATTATCAACATACAATGTAATGAAGTAATTAAAATTAGGAAACAGACAAGACACACACACCTTTTAATTTTTTGTTGAATATCTCTCAGGGTTTTCCTTTTTGTGAAATTCATAATTTCAGGTTTTTCTTTTCAAATGATTAATTTTTAAATTTTTTATTTTACTTTCTTGTCTTCTGTCAGTTATCATTTATTATAATACAAGTCAACAGCGATCTTAAGGCACATTACAGTTTCTTTGGGAAAACATGCAGCCCTTTGTCAAATGTTTCATTTTGTGTATATAACTGTAAGCCTTGAAAACATGCACAAAATATGGTGTACATTTTTAAAAATGTTTAAACCTTTTAATTATGCATCTTAAAGCATAACTAATACACAGTTGACTAAAATATAATAACTAGTCCTAAAAACAATTCAAAGTGCATCTCTAACTTCAGTATCTTTAGGTAAGAAAGAACCATGATTGGTAGGTCTGATCAAGCAGCTAACAGTACTAATCTGTTACCTGTTACCTGTAAGAAGTACACACAAATTTCAAAATAACTATTGTTAGATAACATCCTTCTAATGAATATATACATGTCACTAAGCATCTGTAAGTCAGCTGTAAAACTGCTCAAACAAATCTGTTAAAATTGAGCATGGCACCTGACAGGGGTTGAAAAAACGTATTACCTGTTCTAATTGTATTCATTCAGAGAACTTTGAAACGTGCAAGTCAAATGGGTATCTTGACATACCTTGACTCAACTAATATCGTATCACTGAAAACACAAAGAGCCAAAGTAGAGAATTTTCAGAACGCACTGGTCACGTGGCAATATATCTAAAGTTTTAAGTTGTTTCTTAAAGGTTTATTTTGAAACATAAGACTTAAAATTCGACAAAATAAAACGTCAAATCGTATCATACATTATAATAGTAATTTAATTCACATAATAAAAGTGTATAATTAAATTGTGAATGTAACAGTGATTTACGCTAAAAAAGCATTCAAGGGGCTCCACATTCTGAAAGTGTTTAATAATGACTGAAGTTACATGTGTATGCATCGAGATTTTCAGTTTCCTTAATATAATCTATCACACAATAGTTTGTTTATCTCAACTAAATTTAAAATTCCAGTGTTACGAGACCTCACCTCAACATAGTCAAAATCACAAGTGTCGTGAGGCTCCACAGCAAACTGATGAAACGTAAGGAGGATCACCTTGTTAACTGGCACAGTAATGTGATAGTTACAGGTTCGTCTCGATGGATACGGGTCTGGATAGTTTGGCGAGTGAATAACTCCTGTCTCAGATGTGAAAACTCCACCACAAACTAATTGATAACAAACACAAAGAAAATGTTATGTAGCCATGAATATTTCTTTTCGCTAGACAAAATGAATTGTATTTTCATAATTATTTATGCAGTCACACATGCATTATATAAAAACATGCACGTATACATATTGTAGAATTTATTCAAACTACTAAACACTGATTAAACATGCTGACCACTATGTGGAAGGTCTAAGCTAAAAGAAAATGAAAAATCCCAAAATGCTACCATATAAGTTTAGAAGATTTCAAATTAAGATTCAGATTAAATGTTCCACAATTTATGTTTGACTGATTATATAGACATAAATCTATATATTATTATGAATGATTCAATGTCAATAACACTTGTGGAGATTAATTTAAACTTAAATAATCCAAAATTCTTATGATGAATAGTTTTCATATTTTAATATTCAAGTTGTAATTTTTTTCACTGTGATATTCAAGTTAGAAGACAAGGTTTACTTAGAAATTTTGAGTTTTGGTTCTAACTCTAAGAAAAACGTGTTTTATATATTTATTTATTTACATTTATTAAAAAAGATATTATACGTGAGCTGTGAAAAGTTACAACTTTGTGGTTATAAAGTATTTAAACGTCCTCACAATAAATCTTCCTATCTTTACAGTTTAACAAAACTGACCTTACAGTAAATTTTCTTATCTTTATAGTTTAACAAAACTGACCTTACAGTAAATTACACTATCCTTCTAGTTTAATAGAAATGTCTAAGGGAAAAATCTTCCTTAATTTTACAGAAATTATATGGGAGAGAAACCACCAGTGAGATGGATTCTCAAACAGATCATCTGTAGAATGTATCTCAGAATGACTGGTATGGGTACTAACACTTTTACTGATAAGGAGAGAACACCACTTTGACCTTCCTTGGTCATTTTCAGGTTAAGAAAGATGACCTTAGAAGATCAAAACATTGTAATCTCCTTATCAATAAAAGTATTACCCATACCAGCCATTCTGAGATACATTCTATTTCAAGTTGGTTTATCGTCATCAAAAAGATCATTTCTAAGTGCTTAGCATAAAAAAATGTAATATCCACTACAGGTAGAGAAAAAATACAAACTACTTTGGATTAAAAAATTGTAAAACTATTATAAAAATTAGTTTTTCAATGTCCTATGTAACAATCAGTACTTGTTAAAATAGTCATGCAAAAAGAAAACTTATAAACAGATTTTTTAAAATCAATTCCTTACGTTCTTCTCTTCAATTATTTAACCTGTTCAGTGCCGTAGACGAAATAACTTGTCCAAGCCGATTGGTAACACAGTGCCACAAACGATTTATTTCGTTCTTAATAATACCTGACTTCAACGCTAGATGTCAGCACCATACATGGATTTGACCTACTTGCAAATTGTTTCACTTTCGATCCAAAATCGCATCACAAAAAGTCACAAAATGTAGAAGCGTAAGAGTTGTATTGTAGCAGCTGAAATACTTGGCAGTCAACAGGTTAAACATCAGAGAGTACATAACATCACTAATCATGGCATCAGGTGTTTATAGTTACATCCATATATTTTTAAGAAGTAAACAACCAGTGTATCAGATCATTATTCCTTGTTGGGGTAATTAGTACTATTCTACAGTCTTGTTTCTGTTGATTAACAACAATAACTTTAGTAAGACATCCAAGAAATAATGTAATACTATATTGCAACTTATCAGCACAAAATTTCAACTAAAATATTTAATTTAGTACCATAATCAGCATTCAAAAATGAAAATGTAAACCCCTAATTTAATTTTGCTAACACACAAAACACACACAAGTATTATCCAAAGAAACAGAAAAAATAAAAATCATAAACATGAACTCACCTGTTACGTATGTTGCCCTAAATCCGCGACCAGAAAAGATAACATCTGCATGGAATTTTACCCACATTTTGTTTGAACTAGACAACCTAACTGGAGGTATTGTATTTCCACAATATCGACCAATGAGTGGACTTTCTTCACTGTCCCCATCACGTATCTGTGAAAAATTAGATTTACAAATGCAACAGGAAAAACAAATTTCAAACAAACTAAAATAAAATTCAGAAAAACGGATTATTCTTCCAGTTAATTTGTTTATATTCAAAATGTACAGGTACTACTTTGAATTTCAAAAATTAACCCACAGATATTACTAATAATAAGACTGGGAAGTGAATAAAAACCAGACACTTTCAAAATGTGGGCCTTCCTTCAGGATTCACAATTTGCTCCCGAGGAAGATAGGCCCGCCTTTCAAAAGTGTTCGGGTTATAGGGTTTTAATCCATTTCTATCAAGACTTCTTGAACCTTCATGTTTTTCTTACATCACAAAAGTAAAATTGAAAACATATACAACGTTTTGTCTTTTTCTGTTCATACTGTACAGTTGTTTTAATTTTTTCAATCTAATTAAATACCAAAATAAACATCTAACCTATATACAAGCCAGGAGGAGTCATAAAGAACAAAATATATTTAGCTGGCTAGAACAGTTTCATTACTGTTTGCCTAATATGATTTTAATGGTGGAAATGCAAGGAGGCCATGAGGAGGAAGGGGAAAAGAAACGAAGCCTTATAAGTGTAGTAAGTGTTGATATAAAAAGTCTAAAGTAAAAATGTAGTTTAGGATCACCTATCCCACAACAAAATGCATAAAATTAAGCTATTATCTGTTGTAAAAACAAATCTCTTTAATCAACAGACTCTAAATCAAGAAATCGATGATCATTTTTCCATTTTTGTAGTCCATATATTTCATTTTCTGTCTTCAGTACAGAGACTAACAAAAATATCAGATGATACTTTTGTTACCAAGCATAATTACAAAAAAGCCATTGTTGGAATTTAGTGTTACCAAAAGTTGTTGGACTGATTTTTACCAGTAATAATTCTACGAATACACCACAAATTAATTTTTGAATGATCTTAATTTTGTTGGCTCACAGAAGAACTTATCAGCGTTTGACTGATTTGACTACGCTTTTCCAACTCGTTATTAGTGAAGCTTGATTTCACAAATTTTAGTAATTTCAATTAGCTCTAAAATGGAACCCTGCTAGTACAGCAGTAAATCTGCAGATTTACAAATCAGGGGTTTGATTCCCCTCTGTGGGTTCAGCAGAATACCCAATGTAGCTTTGCTATAAGAAAACACACACACAAACACACAGCTCTAAAATGTGAGGTCAGAGTTTGACATGGGGTGGATTGGTTGTACTTACCCTATCATTATGAACTGTATGTTAGCATTGAATAAAAGTTATTTATATATGGATTCAGTTTCTTTACTACAAACTTAAATCTACAAGTTTCCCGACATTAGTCACTCTTACATTAAATTTTAGCTGAAACTTCGCCAGAAAATAATTAATTCACAATATTAAGTAAGCTGGTTTCCTGTGTTTAACCCATATTCAGATTAGTAATAACAAACTGGTTCATTTGCATCATTTTATGTTTTTATCACTTTCACCTTTTTTTATTACTCAAGCAAAACATGGTTTAATGGTGTAACGTTTTGATAAAACCTGAAACATTTGTTTGCTTGTACATGAATTCCTGCCAAACAATATTTTTATGGAGTCTGCTTAAGCAGTTAAAATTTACTGATTATAAACTTGTAACTTTTTGGTTACTGTCTTTTTTCTCTTACAGTGTCTAAAGCACAAACAAATAACATCCTACAAAAACAAGTATACCTCTGTAAATCATTATTCACTCACTTCCACATAATCCCAATTACATAACTCGTGGTGCTCAACATCAAACACTGTGAATGTTATCTCGACTCGTTCTTTTGGATGAACTCGGATTAACCAGTCACACTCTATATTGGATGGATAATCATCAGGGAATGAAGGAGAGCTGAGAGATCCCGTTGGTGATGTCAATACTCCCCCACAACCAGGGATACCTGGAGGGGATAAACATATATTGTCAAAATCACTCCACAACTAAGGATACCTGAAAAGGATAAACATATTTTGTCAAAACTCTCCCACAACCAGGGATACCTGGAGGGGATAAACATATTTTGTCAAAACTCTCCCACAACCAGGGATACCTGGAAGAGATAAACATATTTTGTTAAAACTCTCCCACAGCCATGGATACCTGAAAGGGATAAACATATTTTGTTGACACTCTCCCACAACCAGGGATACCTGGAGGGGATAAACATATTTTGTCGAAACTCTCCCACAACCAGGGATACCTGGAGGGGATAAACATATTTTGTCGAAACTCTCCCACAACCAGGGATACCTGGAGGGGATAAACATATTTTGTCAAAATCACTCCACAACTAAGGATATCTGAAAGAAATAAATGTATTTTGTAAAATTTCACCCATAAACAGATATACCTGAAGGGAATAAACATATTTTGTCAAAATCACTCCACAACTAAGGATATCTGAAAGAAATAAATGTATTTTGTAAAATTTCACCCATAACCTGGAGGGGATAAACATATTTTATCATCATGTATAATGTAAGAGTCGAAGACTTAAACAACTATCAAAGAAATATTGATACAGCTCTAACTAAATATGCATATTTGTTCACAAGAATTTTATGGGTGGCTTACAATAACCACAAGTTTTCAAAATCGACAATAAGAAATGTACACAAAAGTGTTAAACAAGTTTGAAAATCAATTTTAATGTTAAAAAAAAATCTCAAACACCTAATTTATAAATATTTCCAAACAAAGGTTCAAGACATTTGTAACATTTATTTTCTCAATGCAAGTCACAAGTAAATTTACTGAAAATATGTTAATAAAATAATTTCAAACTGTAACAATTTTGTTAGAAAATGTAGCCCTGATTATTGGTTAAGATCTAGATAGTTAAGTTACTAAATGTTTCTAATTCTCTTTTAAACAAGCAAAGTAAAATAATGCATTCAAATACAAATATTATATTGTATTTCAAAATAAGAATTTACACAACAAATATTCAAATAAATAAAACTTAAAATTACACTAGTGATACATAGTTGGTTGAGCTCAATATACTAAAGTGATTCTCACTATACAGATCAGAACGCAAATACAAACTAACGTGGCAGGGGTTCTGTTTAGACAGAGAGAAATCAGAAGAATTCACTCTCCAACTGGAGTGTTCAGGAATGCTATGATTCTTCTTCGTCCTCTTTGTGGAAGGTTATTGAATTTACCTGTTTTTTTTTGGGTTTTTTTACTCTTTTTAGGTGAAGGAGTGAAGTTTGTTATAATTAATATTCATGAGCGAGGCAAAGGTAGCACCGGAGAAAACAGCTAGAACTCGTCCCAAAAGGCAGATGGTATAGTAAATGTGAACATAAATGAGAAATGACCCGATTCAGGCATGGCAATAAAGTTCCCTTGGCTGGGATCTAAAGATCTATTGCCTAAGATTTTGCTGTGGGGGGAAATGGGAGTGCCCCGGGAAAACCCACTTTCACAGGACAGGCACCGAATGCAGATCAAAAAGTCACATATAAAGCTTACATAACGTTTAGGTGAAATGTTACTTTGGCATTGTTCAGTATTTGATTGGCAATGTGATGTCATTAAGAATCAAGCTTTGGGAAAGGGTACATAACAACAATTTTTGATAGAAAATATTTATAAATCTCTTCTGATGCATACATATCCAGATCATGGATTATGAATTTAGAATTCTAAGATGGCAACAGTTGTCATACTTAACCTTATGACTCCAATATCCTACAATCTATATAACCTCATATCACTATTGTTATAATTTCATTCCAAGAATAAAACTACAGAATGAAATTGTTTAAACTTTGACAAAACCCTCCTAACAGTATGAAGTTTTAAAATACTCAACTATTTAATTTCAAATTTTCTTTCTACCACATCTGATAAAAAAAATATTTATGTAATGTGGTTATTTACACTCTGAACAGTTCACCTGAAGGGTGATTTTCAATCTAAATATAAGTTAGCATTTTCCCAAAATGTCCTCCATTGACACAATGCTTATTCCTTGTCATTGGCTTTGCCCATCAAAGAATTGACCTCACATGCTTGTCTTCTGTATCCCACTTAATTACCTTTGGGAATATCTAATCCATCCACATCAAAGTGCTCTCCATTCAGGCACTGTATACATAAGAACCTCCATGGGATGATGTAATCACTTTATCTCAACAATGCATTGGTTACTGTTTTCCCTGACATAGTGTGCTCAGCCTCATCTCAAAAAAGCATTGGTCACAGTTTTCCTTGACAAAGTGCTCAGCCTCATCTCAACAAAGCATTGGTCACGGTTTTCCTTGACAAAGTGCTCAGCCTCATCTCAAAAAAGCATTGGTCACGGTTTTCCTTGACAAAGTGCTGAGTCTCATCTCAACAAAGCATTGGTCACGGTTTTCCTTGAAAAAGTGCTCAGCCTCATCTCAACAAAGCATTGGTCACAGTTTTCCTTGACAAAGTGCTCAGCCTCATCTCAACAAAGCATTGGTCACTGTTTTCCTTGACAAAGTGCTCAGCCTCATCTCAACAAAGCATTGGTTACTGTTTTCCTTGACAAAGTGCTCAGCCTCATCTCAACAAAGCATTGGTCACGGTTTTCCTTGATAAAGTGCTCAGCCTCATCTCAACAAAGCATTGGTCACAGTTTTCCCTGACAAAGTGCTCAGCCTCATCTCAACAAAGCATTGGTCACAGTTTTCCCTGACAAAGTGCTCAGCCTCATCTCAACAAAGCATTGGTCACAGTTTTCCCTGACAAAGTGCTCAGCCTCATCTCAACAAAGCATTGGTCATGGTTTACCCTGAAAGAGTGCTCAGCCTCATCTCAACAAAGCATTGGTCACAGTTTTCCCTGACAAAGTGCTCAGCCTCATCTCAAAAAAGCATTGGTCACAGTTTTCCCTGACAAAGTGCTCAGCCTCATCTCAACAAAGCATTGGTCATGGTTTACCCTGAAAGAGTGCTCAGCCTCATCTCAACAAAGCATTGGTCACAGTTTTCCCTGACAAAGTGCTCAGCCTCATCTCAAAAAAGCATTGGTCACAGTTTTCCCTGACAAAGTGCTCAGCCTCATCTCAACAAAGCATTGGTCACGGTTTTCCTTGACAAAGTGCTCAGCCTCATCTCAACAAAGCATTGGTCACGGTTTTCCTTGACAAAGTGCTCAGCCTCATCTCAAAAAAGCATTGGTCACAATTTTCCTTGACAAAGTGCTCAGCCTCATCTCAACAAAGCATTGGTCACAGTTTTCCTTGACAAAGTGCTCAGCCTCATCTCAACAAAGCATTGGTTACTTTTTTCCTTGACAAAGTGCTCAGCCTCATCTCAAAAAAGCATTGGTCACAGTTTTCCTTGACAAAGTGCTGAGTCTCATCTCAAAAAAGCATTGGTCACAGTTTTCCTTGACAAAGTGCTCAGCCTCATCTCAACAAAGCATTGGTCACAGTTTTCCTTGACAAAGTGCTCAGCCTCATCTCAACAAAGCATTGGTTACTGTTTTCCTTGACAAAGTGCTCAGCCTCATCTCAAAAAAGCATTGGTCACAGTTTTCCTTGACAAAGTGCTCAGCCTCATCTCAACAAAGCATTGGTCATGGTTTTCCTTGACAAAGTGCTCAGCCTCATCTCAACAAAGCATTGGTCACGGTTTTCCTTGACATAGTGCTCAGCCTCATCTCAACAAAGCATTTTCACGGTTTTCCTTGACAAAGTGCTCAGCCTCATCTCAAAAAAGCATTGGTCACAGTTTTCCCTGACAAAGTGCTCAGCCTCATCTCAACAAAGCATTGGTCATGGTTTACCCTGAAAGAGTGCTCAGCCTCATTCCTTATAAACTGTTATTTTATTGTTGCTTTGTCAATTTCTGTATAGCTATCATTTTAGATAAACTCCCTCCATCAAATTATCTCTACAAAATGAACAGAAGCAATCAGTCTGACCATGACAGAAGTCAGTGTAGGACACCATTCATCCACAAATTGTTGTAAGAACCAACAGGCTACCAAAAAAACATAAATGTGATTCAACTGTCTATCAGACTAATACGTACGAGGTGAATAAAACTAGTCAAACACTAGGGACACAAATCTCAACAATGGAGAAGCAGCATTTACTTTTTCCTTTCAAACATAATTTATAGCCTATGTTTCCTTCTAGTCTGGAGAAATTTGGCAAGAATTCTGCTCTTTGTATTGGCTGTATGTCATTCCAGTTAAGAAACGGTTGTTGCTTAACAACAATTACTTTGAAATCTGAGTGTGGCATCTACCAGCAAAGAGCAAATAATAAACTGGTTCTTAGAATGATGCATCTCTGAAAGAAAACTCATCTTTACGTTTTGGCCTAACACTTATAAAATCTCATCTAGACTGTTGTAGAAGTACTGCACAAACTTGAACAGTAATACAAGCAACCAAATCTAAGACATTTCAAATGCTCATACATCAAGTGAGAAGGAACTGAAGTTTTGTTTGCTTCAGAGATTACCTTCGAAACAATATAATAATATACTTTCTGGTATTACATTCATTAAACTACGTCAACAGTAAAATGCTTTAATTAAATTTTAAATGTAATTCAGGAACATTTGTAACATCCACAGAAAGAAACTTATAGACTGTGCCAGTAGGTTAATGGCATTCAAAAACAAAGGTATATAGATGAGCTACGTTATCAGAAAAAGACCTGAAATAAGTGCTACACCAGTTGTTGTTAGTAAAATAAGGCATCTTGTAACAGCTGAGAATCCACGAATACAAAGTCAACAGCAAAAGCTATCAGTGTGTCTTAGAGAATAGTGCATAGCATAATAAAAAACACAAAACACAAGTGGCATTTACACATAGTGCTTCCACAACATAAACATTTAACTGTCACATACCTTAAACAGCTATGGAATGAAACAAGCATTCACGGCATTCCATAAGAAGTCGTACCAATCATGTTGAGAAACACAGCATTTATAGATTTCCATGAAAATCAAACTGTCAAAACAAGTGCTGAGAAACTATCTTCCTTCTACACTAAATAGACTAATAAAAGGCTACAAGGATCAATGATATACTTTTGATGTGACAGCTTTACGAGAGCCTTTACAACGGAAACTACACTGGAAGCCTTTTGCCAAGATGGACAGCTGTCAGACAAAGCATGACCAGAAGTAGCAACACGGATTATGAGGATGTGATAAGGATCCAACATCATTTTAAAACAATACACTCATTCTCTACATAGTAAACTTAAGAACATTAAGATACAGATCCACAATATATGTAGTACTAACATAGTTTACCTGTGGATATATTCGTAAACGTTTATAGAAACTGATGAACAAAAATAAAGACTGAATAATATTTCCTACAACCAATACCTTGTGGTTTCATGTTTGCATTTAAGAGAATGTTCATATTTACCTGCAACAGATGAGTAGGTAATATGGAATCCTTGGTCATTCAAAAGTGGGTCAGAGTGGAAGTGAACCCATGCATATGGTCCAGATGTAGTCAGTGGCCTAGGTGTTTCAGTCTGACAATACACAGCTAATTCAGGATCTCTCTCCGTCATACCATCTCGAATCTGAAAAATTAAAACATGTCTAAAACTTACCGAAAGGCATTCTACAAAATGATATTTCAGTACTCTGGATAAAGTTTCATGATAAAATGTTACATTTTTAAGATTAAACTGAATTACAAGCAAGTTCTCACAACTTAAATACTGATAGAATGTTATTCAGTTGTTCTCATGTTGTTAGTAACCACCTAACTTAAAATTCTGAATGTCCTTGATGCAATACAGAGCATGCTCAGAAATATGCACTCATTTGATATGTTACATATACATCAAAAGAACTTGTACAAGTTCTGCTTTCTCACCATTTATTTGACACAGTACTCACTTGGGAAGGTAGTTCGTTTTAATTCTAAATATATAAAGTCCAAATACTGATATCCAAAATATGCACATTTAAAGGGAAGCAAAAAAAATGGAGAGTTATGACAATACATAAAAGTTCCAAGGAAGAAAGATAATTATTCAGACCACAGTAAATGTGCTAATCAGTTTAATTATAATCCATAACCACAAATGATTTTAAAAAATAGATTCAAGGGAGAATAAGTGGAGAGAATCATCCTTTTACAAAGTATGAACGTAAGAAGATTCAGAATGAAGATACTGTTGTCATCAGGGCACCTCTTCGCTTTCAATAATCCTTTGATTCATACAAAAAGGAGTCAATTATGGTGATGATGTGTTCAACGGTGAAGCCAACAGTAGGGGGCACAGAAACAAGAACTAACTTACATTATAAAAGCTGGAAATTAAGAAAACTGGATTTAACCACTGCATCCCACCTCACTGAAACTAAACACCAATTGATGCAGAAAACTGGATTTAACCACTGCATCCCACCTCATTGAAACTAAACACCAATTGATGTAGAAAACAAAAATGGAAAATTTTAAAGGTATGTGAAGAAGGTAAAAGAAAACCTAGATGGCCTAGAAATTTTAGAAATAAACAGAATTTTAAAACCAAATCCATAAAAGGTTCTGAATAACCAACTCAGCTCCTACCATTCTCACTCCAAATTGAATGCCCTTTTTAAAACGTGTGAGAGTATTAGCAAACCATTTCAGTCTCTATACGATGATGCCTTTACCATGGTTGTAAATAAATAAAGTGTTTATGATTTAAGAGTTTAAAGTATCAGTTGTAAGTACTCTTTTAGTTAAACTGAAAAACTTATTATGAAATACTACAATTCCTGTTACACTATGAATATGCATGTGAAGGTCCATTAATTTGTTAAATATATTTAAGTTCTACCAAAATAATTTCAACTTTTAACAATAGTTAAAAAGCAATTTATTGTTAATATAATAATTTTTTTAAGAACCACATCTCAAGAAATATGCCTACTATTTTTCTGCCAGTTCTACTAAATGCAATCTCCATACTTTGACATTTTGGGAAATACACACTCCATTTAAAGACCAATAACCATCGATAACTCGATGTAGGATGACTATGGAAACTTTATGTGGCTTGCTTCCTACTACTCATACATAAGCCTACTATTAACAAGTAAAATTACCCAACCCCATGACAGGAATAGTTTATATTAGTCTATCAATTTAAATTATTTCCCGAACATCTAAAAATGTTAATTATGTTGCACTCTTGGTGCAATACAACTCTTATGCAACACACCACAAAAAGCAACTGTTTACCCATCCAGTTATACTAAGAGTCCCTAAAAAATGGCATATCGTAAACCTGCATGTTTATTCTTTAAGTTACATTAAAATTTGAATCGTTGTGAAGGGTAGTCTGATTAACATAAACATTTAGTATACAGTATCATACTTAAAAACTAAAATTTGTTATTAAAATTATTCCTCCCCGTTTTTCTGTCATTTCAAAAGTGAATGTTGAGGTTTGTCTGCAAGTACAGATTTTCATATGAGAGACAGACAAACACACACAGGATAGTAATTTTTATAGAATATAGAACATGTTGTTACATAACTCCTCTTAATACCGTGTTTCTCTGATAATAAAACCTACCCATAAAATAAGACCTAGTGTGATTTTTGGGGATAGTTTTAATATAAGCCCTACCCTTAAAATAAGCCCTAGTTAAGAGTGGCAGGAAGAGGAAAGAAATAAAAAAATAATAATTTATTAATTAGTTTAATAGTTAGTTAATTAGTTTGTTTAAGTATTAATCTGTTAGTTTAAAGTTTAATAAAAGTTTATTTTAAATGGTTAGTTTAATAGTTTTTAAAATTTTTACTTTGTAACTTCATTTTTTTAATATATCAAAATAAGACATCCCCTGAAAATAAGCCCTAGTGTCATATTTTGGAGTGAAAATTAATATAAGCCCTGTCTTATTTTCGGAGAAACACGGTAGATCCAAACACAATAGGCTTCATCATGGACACGCTACAATTGACGAATTCTCACTTTTATGTTTTAAAAAAAAAATGTTTAAAAGGATTCTCTCAATTTTACAAAAACAATTAATTGAATTTTACTATTATGTACATCAACAACATGTTTACTTTACATTTTTGGAAACTTTTTACTTACTTTGGGACATATTTAATTATTGCTACAAATCACAATATTTCATATTTTACAGCTAACTGTTTATTGCAAAAATTTCTTCAAGCTTTACATTAACAGTGTGTAACATCTAAACTGGTAAGAATTCTCTAAATAACCCTGAATCAAGTCTGGTAATTGTTTCACAAAATGCGTTAATCTGTATTGCAAACCTACCCTGAGATAATCAAATGAGCAGTTTGGATGGTGTTCCAATTGTAATGTTGCAAAGTGAAACTGTATACGTTTTCCGAGAGCCACTCGAACAATCCAGTAACAGTCTCTATTGCCTGGGTATTTCCCAGGATAACCAGGTGATTTGATGTTGCCAAATTCAGCAATTTCCAAATCTCCTCCACATACTGAAATAAAAGACAGTTACATGAGGACTCTACACAACAAATCTCACATTTTAAAAACCTGAGACTACTTAATTTGTATAAAGTTAAAATATATCACATAAAACTGTTTAAATAAATCAAGCAAAATATATCTTTAAATCAACATGCTAGAAACTGAAATATTTAAATTACCTTCAGATAAATTTAAGAACAGAAAACTGTTTATAGGAAGTAAATACTTTCAATTAAAACTAAGTAGTAATGATGGTTATCTTTAGTTTCAAGTTAATATAAACTAAAGTGAGTAGTAAGGTTGGTTATCTTTAGTTTCAAGCTAATATAAACTAGATTGAGCAGTAAGTACGGTTAACTTTAGTTTCAAGCTAATATTAACTAAACTGAGTAATAAGGTTCATTATCTTTAGTTTCAAACTAATATAAACTAAACTGAGTACTAAGGCTGGTTATCTTTAGTTTCAAACTAATATAAACTAAGCTGAGTAGTAAGGTTGGTTATCTTTAGTTTCAAACTAATATAAACTAAGCTGAGTAGTAAAGTTGGTTATCTTTAGTTTCAAGTTGATATAAACTAAAGTGAGTAGAAAGGTTGGTTATCTTTAGTTTCACGTTAATATAAACTAAAGTGAGTTGAAAGGTTGGTTATCTTTAGTTTCAAGTTGATATAAAATAAGTGAGTAAAAAGGTTGGTTATCTTCAGTTTCAAGTTGATATAAACTAAACTGAGTTGTAAGAATGGTTATCTTCAGTTTCAAGTTGATATAAACTAAATGGAGTTGTAAGAATGGTTATCTTTAGTTTCAAGTTGATATAAACTAAACTGAGTAGTAAGAATGGTTATCTTTAGTTTCAAGTTGATATAAACTAAACTGAGTAGTAAGAATGGTTATCTTTAGTTTCAAGTTGATATAAACTAAACTGAGTAGTTAGATTAGATACACAGTATGCAGATTAAACTATTACATGAAAGATTCATTGTAAGAATTCATGAGAATGTTTAGCCTAATGTAAAAGTGTCTAAAGTAAGATTACTTACATGGGTTAGTGGTATTCCAAGAAATTTCAAATCCATCTCCACTAACAGAATGATCGGAGCGAAACCATAAATATACTTTGTTATGGGTGGTCACGAGACTTCCATTTCCAGGTGGAACAGTTCCACAGAAGCGACCGATAACATGGGAACCAGCATTTGGTCCATCATTAATTTGCAGAAAATCAAATGAACAATCATGTGAAAATTCCAAGTGGAAAGTGTGGAAAGTCAAGTTCAGAACCTAAGGAAAGTGAATCAAGATGTTTGTATGGAAGCATTTTTAAAGTGCATGTACTAATACTTACATGCACGTACGTGTTTTAGTCCAAAATAGTTTCTGCTGTGTTTTGTTAGAATTTACCCTTGCAGCTTAACACACTTAACACCTTAAACACTTATCGAAATAATCATTGTGATTAATTATTAGAAACATTTGTTACTTTATAAAATTATTTTAACTCATGGGGCCTTAAATCAGTTACACAAATATAACTGTTATATTATCCATTCAAAACACAGGAGAGGCTAAGTTTAAGAACCCAACACTATGATGTTTACAAACAGCGTTACTAAACCTATTCAAGTTACTGCTGGAACACATGCATTTAAAATAAAATCAAACATAAATGTCTGCACTTTAATAACTTTTGATTTGAGTAGACCCATTTATTAACAAAAAAACCTACGTATAACATTGTTTATATTAATTGTTAATAGCCTATTTATAAAAATAAGTACGCATATCAAGCATTTCATTTGTATTAAATAACTTTATTTTCTATGTACTGTTACACAAACTATTACTGTTCCTTTTTAAAGTGTAATTCAAATTAACTTCAATAATATATCACTTTTTCATTAATTCTTTATTAATGATTGCTGTTCTGATACCAGATGAGCATAAATTTGTTTGTTTGTCACAAAACAATAATACATCAACTTGTATTTAAAAAAAACATGTGTACATAACCATGCACTCTCCTTGCGAGATACTGTTACAATAACCCATGTTTTACAACCAGTTATAAAACAACTACACTCTGCTTACTATGGCTGTGGGTACAAATTATTTCAGGTCTCTTTGTGAATGGTCCCTGTACCCAAAGATGATTCATATTCTTTTGTTTTCCAATGCCATTTACTGCAAAGAATATTCCCATCTTCATCATTATAAATTCCTGATCCTAATATAGCTTTAATAACTTTGTATAAAAAACTAAGTACACATATCAATGTACTAACCTTGCCAGCTTCTGTTGAAATAACCCAGGCACAGCTGCGCTGATGTGGGTACTGAGTTCCATACACTGATGGGAACTTTAAAAATCCAGATGGAGAATTCAGTAAGCCTCCACAACCTGCAAAATGGCATTATTTATAAGTTGATGCTAAACAAGCAGCAATTAAGATTCCATCTTGAAACATAGGCATTAACTTAAACGTTCTAACAAGTCAAGGGAATTAATCAAATTTATTTATTTATTTTTTATAAGTGTATAAAAAAATATGTATAGGAACAAAATATACATTTTGCTTTAACAAACTATATACTTTGAAAGAATGTAGTAATTTATATTGAACTAAATAAATTTATCGTTAGTGCCAATTCATTCATATCTACCTTAAGAAATGGATTTAAGTCTTATACAGAGGCTGAATTATCATAACAATTGTGATGTCTCATCACATCATTACATCCATGAAGCCCTATAATAGTCATGCTCCATGAGGCCCTACAACAGTCATCGATATCTGATAGCCATACATCTTTACAATAACTCTCTATTATAGTTTCTATTGCAAAAGACTCTGTGCTAAGAATGCCAAGTACAGAGCATCCCTGCTGGCTTTCCATAATCCATGGATGAAAGTATCGAACGATCATTTTGAATGAACCAAAACTATTGGCTGAACGTTTGTGGGCTACCAAGACCTACAAATTACCTGAAGATGTACATGTTCTTAGATCAAAGTTTAACTTTTAAGTTACTTACAACTTTTCATGTTACCAAATATATCAACCTGATAATGACATGAAAACAGAAAAAAATTTTTAATTAATATTTAATTATTATTATTAACATTAATATATCAGTGCCATCTTGTACCAAGTAAACACATTATCTACCATTAACACTAATAAATCAGTACATTTTGAACCAAGTAAACACATTATCTAGGCCTTGTTTCTCTATCATGAACAATAAAAGTTATATATAAACATACTCTGTTGTTCTTCTTCACAAGTTGGACCTTTCCAATCACTCGGACAAACGCACGTAAAACCAGTTTGCTGGTTGATACAGGTACCACCATTATGACACGGGCTGCTGTCACAGTTGTCAATAGGGCTGGAACACGTTGGATCTGTGTAACCCGGAAGACACGTACACTGGAAACTGCTGCCAATTGCCTAAGGAATCACGTGTACACGATCAATCTCTAACACTTTCAAAGTGACAGTAAGTGTCGAGCACTTCTTCACTAATCCTCTAAACTTTGCTTTCATTTTGCACTAATCCAACACTAAACATAATTTTCATACAGCAAAAATTAAAGTTAAAATGAGTCACACTGGATACAAGTAAACTGTAATCTCAAATATCTAATTCTAACTAATGTTTTTAGCCACTGCTGAAAAACAGCCTTAAGCAAATGTGTCAAAGAAAAGTAAAGTATTCCAAGTATAACTGTTTTATTTCATTAGTTGTTTACTGGAATTTTGTTTTCTTTTTCCTTACTGTCAAGAACAGCTCATACAACTCTAAGAATTTTAATCTCTGAGACACAGTAATCATAAAAAACATGATCCATAATTTTACTCACAATAAACATTTTTCTCACAGTACTTTTCAGGTAAATTTAAACAAAATAAAATAAAAATGTTTGTTTTTATATTTGACACAGTTTCATTAAATACATTTTGTTTTTTAATTTTTACAAGTGATTTTAAGCTTTAACTTTCACTTACTGTTTAAATCTTCCAAAATTATAGGTTTCCATTATAAGCATGTTTTTACTGTCACACAAACCATCGACAATTTTAAGATTATGGATACAATTCAAAATTTCATGAAATAAGAACTCCTACTAAAAGAGTTTATTTGATGTGCATAAATTAATCTCAAATTACATATTATGAATAAACATCAAGAATACAAAATATTACCATTTCTCAGTAATTATTCCCACATTTATAGAGTGCATGTAAACCACAGTTCCACACTCACTTTATCCAAACTACATTAACAAAATGATTACAACTTTATTGTCAAAGTAAACTAAAACATCCTTTTATTTATCCAAACAGATATCTCTTCACTAACATCAAAAATCATAAAAAAATAATGCGTGTTTTACTGACAATTATTAAGAATTCTTTTTCTCGATAACTTCAAGTGGCCTGTCAACAAATATATTCATCCAAAGCTTTGCTTGTGTATTTTAAATATACGTATCTTCTTCACTCAACCTTAACTGCATCTATTTCTCAAGTTGGCCATTTCTGTGTGATATAATTAGCCAAGAAGTTTTAACACTAAGGTGGCTGACCCTGACAGCAACACTAGTGGGCAAGCATGTTTGATGACCTGGATTCAAACCCACAAACTATATATTACAAGAAAATATTAACTTAATAGTTTTGTTCAATTCACAATTTAACCACAAGGAGCAGAAGAACAAACCACAAAGTTGTTTGTTATAGTAAATTAACAGTTTCCTTTGTTAGTTAATAAAATTATCAAATTTTATAAATAACTGAGGTTTAATAAGAAACAAATATTGATAAACGCATTTTTACTAGGATGCTGTTTAAATCAAGTCTCTCGTGAGTCTGTTAATTTTTTTAATGAAATTTTTTTAGACTTGTAAAGTCTCGTCAATTAACAAAACATAAACACGGATAACTATTACTCCAAATATTTTTAGAAAAAATTTATATCCACAAGCACAGTGATCATTAGCATTATCCACCTTACTCCATGTAACACACAAAATCAAACATTATACTGATAAATCTATACACCTTATGCAAAGAAACGTAATTTATAATCATAATTTACTGACAGCATTAATAAATTTATACAACTTGCATTACATAAGTACATAACCTAACACTAATAAATCTATACACCTTAAACTACATAAACACACAACCTATTATCAATAAACCTGTTTCCCTAACACCTCGTAAACACACCTTGTTTAACCACCGTCACCTTTACATTTATATGTGTGATTTAAACTCAAATTAATACAACTTTGCGTGATACCTAAACACCCTTGTTACATGGTACTAAAAATTCAGTTACAATCACAGCTTATTAAATACATATTAATGGCACTCAAGATGTTACCATAATAAGGTTAAATTACACGGAATGTACTGATGAAACCTTATTAGCACATGATCCCATAAGCTGGAGGTTTGTGTCAGACATTTTGTAATGAAAACTTTAGATTGATAAATAACCTAACAGACAGATGTTGTCAGATAACAGATTCGTGGATAAAACTTCCACAAACTTCTAAATGTGTTCATCTCCTTTCAGGCAACAGTTATTTTAGTGCAATTATTAGTTTCTTTTCTTGTTTTCACTTCACTAATTTCCAACCTGTTCAAATTTAATAAATATTTGTACTTGTTGATTAGATACATTGTAAACTATATGTAAATATAAAGGTATGAAAATATTACACCAATAGAAAACTGCTTCTTCTAAAAACTTCACACACTGCACCCACCTCATAACACCGTAGTTCACTCTCAAGTGATATGACAGATAATGCAAAAAATTAATACCTGGCAAATACCATGAACACAGGGGTTGTTTGCACAAGCCGAGATGGAGCCCGACGAGGGAGACGAAGTCTCTCCTGACCGAGAGACACAACCAGCAAGGCCAATTCCATTTCCTACATATCCCTGTGGACAGACGCACTGCCGATAATTCCCAGATATAGCTAGAAAATATTTTTTTCAATCATTAACAAACCAAAACAGTAAAACATCTGAACAATCACTATATTGGACATGTAAATCATACACCACAAAGATATTTTGAGGCTTAGCTTGAAAAAAAACCCTAAAACAATGGGAACAATTAGCTAAAAAATTCTCACAAAACATAATAACTTTAATTACTACACTACGTAATTCCTTGAGTGCCATTAAGTGTGAAATATGAAACATCATATGAAACAACATATGAAACAAATATTTTGGAGTTGCATGGTCTTTTGTATTTACTTTAATAACATAGCTATTACATCTAGATAAAGTTTTGTTGTACAGCTTCCTACAATCCCACTGACTTTATGTAATAAATAAATATTCAAGTCCAAAGCTACTGTCATTTCATACCATTTTCAGCCTCAACAATTATAAAAATAATGTAGATTGGTTTGATATATATATATATATATATACCTAGCTTTAAAAAGATACACAAGGCTCTGAAGTATATCCGTGTGAAATACTGTCTATGATACACAAGGCTCTGAAGGTATCCAAGTGTGAAATACTGTCTATGATACACAAGGCTCTGAAGGTATCCAAGTGTGAAATACTGTCTATGATACACAAGGCTCTGAAGGTATCAAAGTGTGAAATATTGTCTATGATACACAAGGCTCTGAAGGTATCAAAGTGTGAAATATTGTCTATGATACGTAAGGTTCTGAAGGTATCCAAGTGTGAAATACTGTCTATGATACACAAGGCTCTGAAGGTATCAAAGTGTGAAATATTGTCTATGATACACAAGGCTCTGAAGGTATCAAAGTGTGAAATATTGTCTATGATACGTAAGGTTCTGAAGGTATCCAAGTGTGAAATATTGTCTATGATACACAAGGCTCTGAAGGTATCCAAGTGTGAAATACTGTCTATGATACACAAGGCTCTGAAGGTATCCAAGTGTGAAATACTGTCTATGATACACAAGGCTCTGAAGGTATCAAAGTGTGAAATATTGTCTATGATACACAAGGCTCTGAAGGTATCAAAGTGTGAAATATTGTCTATGATACGTAAGGTTCTGAAGGTATCCAAGTGTGAAATATTGTCTATGATACACAAGGCTCTGAAGGTATCCAAGTGTGAAATATTGTCTATGATACACAAGGCTCTGAAGGTATCCAAGTGTGAAATACTGTCTATGATACACAAGGCTCTGAAGGTATCCAAGTGTGAAATACTGTCTATGATACACAAGGCTCTGAAGGTATCAAAGTGTGAAATATTGTCTATGATACGTAAGGTTCTGAAGGTATCCAAATATGAAATATTATCTATGATACACAAGGCTCTGAAGGTATCCAAGTGTGAAATATTATCTATGATACACAAGGCTCTGAAGGTATCCAAGTGTGAAATACTGTCTATGATACACAAGGTTCTGAAGGTATCCAAATATGAAATATTGTCTATGATACACAAGGCTCTGAAGGTATCAAAGTGTGAAATATTGTCTATGATATACAAGGCTCTGAAGGTATCAAAGTGTGAAATATTGTCTATGATACGTAAGGTTCTGAAGGTATCCAAGTATGAAATATTATCTATGATACACAAGGCTCTGAAGGTATCCAAGTGTGAAATATTATCTATGATACACAAGGCTCTGAAGGTATCCAAGTGTGAAATATTATCTATGATACACAGCTCTGAAGGTATCCAAGTGTGAAATACTGTCTATGATACACAAGGCTCTGAAGGCTATCCAAGTGTGGAATATTATCTATGATACACAAGGCTCTGAAGGTATCCAAGTGTGAAATATTATCTATGATACACAAGGCTCTGAAGGTATCCAAGTGTGAAATATTATCTATGATACACAAGGCTCTGAAGGTATCCAAGTGTGAAATACTGTCTATGATACGTAAGGTTCTGAAGGTATCCAAGTATGAAATATTATCTATGATACACAAGGCTCTGAAGGTATCCAAGTGTGAAATATTATCTATGATACACAAGGCTCTGAAGGTATCCAAGTGTGAAATATTATCTATGATACACAAGGCTCTGAAGGTATCCAAGTGTGAAATACTGTCTATGATACACAAGGCTCTGAAGGTATCCAAGTGTGAAATATTATCTATGATACACAAGGCTCTGAAGGTATCCAAGTGTGAAATATTATCTATGATACACAAGGCTCTGAAGGTATCCAAGTGTGAAATATTATCTATGATACACAAGGCTCTGAAGGTATCCAAGTGTGAAATACTGTCTATGATACACAAGGTTCTGAAGGTATCCAAATATGAAATATTGTCTATGATACACAAGGCTCTGAAGGTATCCAAATATGAAATATTGTCTATGATACACAAGGCTCTGAAGGTATCCAAATATGAAATATTGTCTATGATACACAAGGCTCTGAAGGTATCCAAGTATGAAATATTGTCTATATTTAATTGAGTCCATTCAAAAGTTGACAGTACAGCAAATGGCTAATAAAAACATACTTTAAATAGAACTAAAACTTTTATTTTTAACTAAGTAGTGAAGAAGGTATTTATCACATGACTTAACAGAACAACTTTATTTTGCCAACGAAGTGATATAATCACGATATAATGATTAACTGTTGATGACATGGACAAGTCATACCAATAGGTACAATATCACATGGAAACATTTCTCAAGTAATCAAATGTTCACACAAGTTTGTGTTTCTTATGTATCTGTGAAATAGTAAATTGTTACTTTACTATAAAATAAAAATTGTAAAATGTTTTTTCACAGGTATTAACTAGATTATGGTTAATAGTTAATGATTTTAAATATTTAACAGTAGTAATTACGTTAAAAAAAATGAAATTAAGACAAAAAAATATTTTCTCTCCTGTCTTAATTACTTCCTTTTAAGGACCAACATGTTCCAAAACCATTTTCATTACGAAATTTGAAGTAATCACTGTTTTTTGTTTTCAAAATTGTTTTTAAAATATAGGTATAATACTCAGGAAAACTATCGTGGTAAAAGATCTGCAGAAACTAAATTAAGTCTGATAGTAAATCCACGATTTAATAGTTTAAAAATTTTAAAATCAGTACAATAACTGTTTTTGTCCTCAGAATTCACTCCTACATAGTTCAAATATACCTGAGTTTTCAATACAATTTGCCAAAGGATGACAGCCTCCATTATTGATATGGCAAACCCCAACAAATGTGCACCTCACACCATCCCCCACGTACCCTGAAAGAAAAAATGCACATTTACTTACATCACCTAAAAATAACATAAAATATTCATCAAATGACAAATAACTGTTAAAGCTTCACTTGAAGATTACAATTTCAAAATTAAAATCTGATGTTACTGGACTTTCTGTCCTATAAGACATAAGTACTCTCTAACCACATTACTTAACAATAAACTGTGTACGGTTTTATTACATTAAATGGATAGGCTACACTAAAATAGTTACTGCATAAATAAAAACAATGTTACCTCAGTATCAGAAATGCCCTGTATGGTATGAGACTTATATTATGGCATTGTGTACTACCATTCAGGCACAAGAAGAATGAATACTAAAACCTACTATGGTAGTTATTACATCCAGTTTAAAGAATTATACTCAAAATTATGGACTGTAAAACACTACAATACAAGAAGGGACAGAACATTTTATTCAGTTCTACGGGAGACGCCAAAATGGTTTCTTCTGCAGTCGGTTTGTTACATTTTTTTTAATTTTAAAAATAATATAAATGATTGAAAACAGGGTATATTTTTTTAAAAATAAACACAATAAAATATTTGTGCAAATGAAAGATTTAAGTACACATATTCACACATAAATATGTTATAACTGAATACTAGCTACCTTCTAATATTAATAAAAAAACTGATAAGTGAAAAATGATTACATTACAAAAGTAATGAAGTCTGTAATTTAAGCAATTTTTGTTTTATTGCATCATAAGGTGTATTTCAAAAAAAAATTAAATTTCAGTGCTAACAACTACCTGGAGGGCATGGTCCACATCTTCTGGAACCTTGTGTGTTGATACAGTCCACACGAGGAGAAACTGAACAACCACCGTTGTTAAGAGTGCATTCATTAATATCACTGCAAGTGACTCCATCTCCAGAATACCCTAGAAAACAAGAATACAATATTCTTATTGAATAACAGCAGTCCACCATTATAATAAAATCAAATGAACATTGTTAAAATAATAATAATAATTACAATGTTTATGTCATAAAGCAATACTTCACTACATTATACAGAGGGCCCCCTGACCCCCAATCTTCCTTTCCTTTCATGGTGATTCACTGAACACAAATTTTAAACTTATGGCCCAGTAATGACAACCCTATGCACACTTAGAACATGCCAAACAAAATTGTTATTAACTAAAACACTTTTAGCTCACTAGAATCTAAAACATTAATCATTCAGCATTCTAAATAAGCACATTTAATTTAAAATAACAATAATCTATTTCATTACCTGAAATAATTATCATTTGTTTTTGTAGTTAAACATAAAAAACTCATGTTATCGGTACATTAATTTAAGTTTTATTATTATTATCATTAACCCTAAAACAGCGGGAATGTTATAGGTGACAGCACCAGTCTATGATGGCTGCCATTTAAAGGTTAATGAAATATTATTAAATATTTTTTATGACAAGTAACAAAATTATTTCTGCATATTATACTTAGTAATTATTGGACTTTTAAGAGTTTATCTCCTCTATTCTATTAGAATAAATAATATTTTTTTATTTATAAGCTACACACTTTTATTTGTTATAAATAACCATGATGCATCTGTTGAAGAACAGATATTTTCAGTAAAATGAACTCTTTATATATTATTTTAATATTATATGCTATTATGTACTAAATAATATTATTTGATAGTAAAACAATTGACATTGTTGTTGGATAAGTCCCCCTTAACCAAAATTCCTACTGGATTAATGACACTACCAGTGAAATATAAATAATTCTTAACATTTGGACATTTAATATTTTCTAATACCAGATATTAATTAATATTTTGGTCAAATCCTTAACATATATACTCACAACTCGAAACTATTAACACTGTACACACAAACAAATTCAAGTGTACTGAATCACCACGACATGCAACATACAATCATTTAACATGAGTTAACATGAATCTTAGGCCTTGTGTAACACCTGCACATGATTATTAGGATAAACGTTTCCAATGCAGAATAATTATAACACTATGTAACAAAATGTTTATTATAACACTATGTAACACAATGTTTATTTTTTTTGTTCCTGGACAGAAAGTGTTATTTCCCAATTTCTTATGTCTAAAGTAAATGGAAAAGACCTGTTTTTCTCTTCAAACTTTGCTTTTGTGACCTGGGAGGGTAATAACAAAAACATGATGGGAGACTATATTTGGGGACTGATACGTGAAAGTGATTTACATTACAGTCGCAAATATCGAAAACCTACTCACTTCTAAACATTTTTGTGTAACTTTAGTATAAATACATGTAAATCTTGATTCATGCGTTGTTTTATTCAGACCCTATGTAAATGAAAATGTGCAAAATTTGTCCCTTTTTACATAGAAAATAAGTTAATTTATAAAATTTCATTATCCAGGTCACAAAAGCAAGGTTTGAACGGAATACTGGCCATTTTCTGTACTTTTACAACATTAGTAATTATGAAATAACACATACTATCCAGGAACAAAATTTGTGTTACATAGTGTTATGTATTTGTGTTACATAGTGTTATGTATCACTAATAGTACTACAAATGCAAAAATCTAGAAACATCAAGTATATAGTTGTAAACTGATAGAAAGTAAATATTTCACAGATAGTAATTCCTTGAATCACATAATAAACACATTATTACTGGTCAATATCAAACTATACCTGATGGACAAGGTCCACAATGAAAAGTTCCAGGAAGATTTATACACGTAACTGGAGGATTACGAGAACACACTGGATGAGATTCAGAACATTCATCCCTGTCAACAACACATGCTGGATTATGTCCATCAGTAGTCCAGCCCTGGTTACATATACATGTATATTTGGCCTGATGGGAAAAATTTCTTTATTATATTTTTTCCTTTCCAAAATGTTTAACTTCATTTACATAAAAAGTATTAATGTGCTCTTTAATGATGTATCTTTTCTGAAACATTAACTTCAGATGCAACTAAACAGAGCCGATAAACAGAAATAAAAACTTGAGGTTTATAATTCCAAGAGCTGAATTAAGATAAATCTTACTGCAAAGAATATCAATACATTTCATAAATAATTAATTTATTTTAAAATATTAAAACTACGATAATGTTTGCTGTATAAAGTTATTTGAAAATAGAAAGTAAGGTCACAACAATAAGTACCTTTAAATTACACACAACTGATTAATTGCTACAAAAACAAATTAAATGTCAAATATAATGATGTTTACATATTTTAATTCACTAAATGTATACCACTCAATCTTTGGTATTATATCCCTTATACTAAATAGTATTTTATTAGGAACTTTGCACAATTTTAGAACAAAAAAAGTGTTAATTTTACTTTCTAGAAACATTGACTTTTTTTTTTATAACCTGATTAAAAATACGCAATTCATAACTTAAGTCATTCAGATTTAAAATATTACTTCCCAGCATCCAATACAAACAATTTAATATTAAGCAGGAGTGACCGGAATCAGAAAATGTCAGTTAACTCCAGAGAAGCACTCACTTGTCCCGACTGAACTCGCTTTACATTGATACAAGTCCCGTGACCACACAGTGCTTCATTCGATGCTTGATTGCAGTCATTGTGTTCTTCAGTACAATGAACTCCGTGCCAATTTGCTGAGCATTCACACCTTGCAAAATAAAATCAGATAAATATATTAAGTACTTCTACACTACATATATATATAATAACATATGGTATTAGTATTACGAAAGTAATACAAAAAGAATAGATGAAGCTCGCAGAGTGAAATCAGAGCTTATACCAATTTAAACAGTTTTGTATTTCATGTAGACGTAAGCAACATGAATTATAAAAATCTTCAAATTATGAATAATTTTTCCCAAACCTCTTGTTTTTATTTTCTTATTTTATTTTTGCAGACATTTTAAAACTTTTGTCATTTGCATATTATACAAAATACTGAGAATGATTATGAAAACAAAGAAATAAGTTGCAAACAATGAGTTATTGTATCTAACTGGTCAATTTATCATCAGTATAACACATTATTATAAAAAGATGTAAAATAATATCAGATAATTTGTACAATGAATCAGTATTTTGCATTTGTTTCTGAGAGAGCAGCACACCTTGTTGTTATGCTTCTGTCGGATGACTGTTAAATATTGTTACAAATATCCTGTATTGATAATTTAATCATGCTGTTTGGTTACCCTTTGACCTTCTGAGATTTCATAAAAGCCTGTACATTCTTGATAATATTCAAACTGGGATTACATTTCCAAATTATAATTGCAATGCTCCATTAACCTCTTTTTTACACTCATGTATCATTTCATTGCATATGATGTGCACTTAGAATCCCTGCTCAATAGATAATTTTACCTCCTTGTACCTTTCAGCATTCGTGGTGCCATCAAATTTGCATAAATCTACAACACCATCTGCTGACATCCAGCCATATTTACTGGTCCCCCATTATGCTTTGTTGTAAATGTTGTACAATGAACCTGCTACCATTATACACTCTGATGCTATAAACCAAGTTACTGATGATTGTTGCCAAACAATTTGAATTTGGATTCATTTAAAAGAGAATCTTCCTCTGGCTTTACTCCTGTCACAGTTATCAGTCCAATACCCATTCCAATCATTTGGCTATCTCTCCTAAATAGCAGCTTTCAAACAGCTTCACATCAAGTGAGGTCACCTCATGCTAATGTGTATTTCACTGTTTTGGAAACATCATTCATACCCCAACCTACAACTAGGGCAATGGTAAAATCTCTACTGGGTTGTCAAACATCACACAGACAGCACAATTTAACACCACTTCTGAAGAGTTTGAGATTTCTATCTGAACTGATCAGTAGTGTTAAGATTTATATGCTCTCTTTAGACTTCACAAACAACTCCTACTTAAGCATGAAACTTCAACTAATTTGTTTCATTACGTAGCCTTCCTCAGCTAACATTTTGATATCTACATGTTTGTCACATGTCATTTATACTCTGAGACATAAGTGCATTACCACACTACTGATGGGAATAATATTACTACCTTTACATTCAGAGATATTACAGTAGTGTGACACTGTCTGATTGGCTGAATGACAGCCAATCATGATGTTAACTTCAACATGTCACACACTACTCTGGTGCAGTTCATTTTCATACGTTAGGGAAGATAGAAATACTGTAACGTTTTTACTTTACACATATTTTAGTCACTGTTTCAATAATTACTTTTAATACTATAAATGTATATGTTATAAAAATACATTCCATATATTATGCTTTAACAGTAACTAACAAATAACTACAGTATAAATGAGCTACAAAAATTTGCTAACAGAAAGAAAATTACAACTACCATAATATCACTGTTGATTTAGTCTTGAAATGCCATAGGTTTGTACACTCCAAAAATGACAAACTAGTTTCATCAACCCAATGAGATAATTTACAAAACAGTAACTATGATAGTTTCAAACAGCTACACAAGTAACTTTGATTTATTTTGCAATTTGGAAAATAAAAACAGATTTCATAGTAAATTAAACATGAAACTTTTAGTTGAGCCAAGTAAAATGCAAATCCTTGATGACGAGAAACCCACTTGAAATAAAAATGTATCTCGGAAAGGCTGGTATTGATAAGCAGAGAACAATGTTTCGACCTTTCTAAGTCATCTTCGGGTGAACAAAAAGATTAACCAGTTAACCTGAAGATGACTCAGGAAGGTCGAAATGTTCTCTGCTTATCAATAAAAGTGTTAATACCCATACTAGTTGTTCCAAGATACATTAAAATGCAAATCTTCCAGGGTTAACATAATTGCTCAATATTTTGAGCTCACAATAGAAATTACTCAATATAATTAAAAGGTAAGAAAAACTTTTCAATAGCATTCACAATTCAAAAACATAGCAACTGAAAAGAAATTAGGCCTGAAACCAGTAGATACATTCTGAAACCTGTTTTTTTTTCTGAACATGTTTACAGTAATACAAAAATATTAACTCCTTTGATCTCCTAAATCATTCACTTTTGCCACGTGTCTCCCTAAACTAAGCATGAAACACATTTAAAGAACATGAAAATATCTAATGCAAGCAAAAATTTAATTATCTTTTAACATGTTTTAGAAACAAAAGAGGCTGTAATTTCTAATGAATAGTAAGTCCAAGCTTCAAAACACAAGTACCAACTTTTCTACATGTTTCACATGACTATACAATTACGAGTTTTTCAAAAATAAAAATATAGTCTCTTTTCTCTGGTAAAAGGTTTTACCAGAACTACATTCGGACAAACAAAAACATCAGTAATTTTTGTTGCAATTAATTAATGAGCTGTATAATTACACAGAAACTTAGAAACACAAATACCAAAATGTTTATATAGTATTACACAAAAATGTTGAACAACTTAAATTTTCATCAACCTGTAACTTCCAGGAGTGTTAATACACCTCGCCCCATTCTGGCAACCCAGATCCGTACCAATAAACCGTGCACATTCATTGACGTCTTGCTCACAATTGGGACCCTAAAAAATAGAAATAGTGTGCACGTCTGACTTAGTATGTGACATTCACACCACAATAAATGAAATATTTTTTTTTATATTTGTATTTATAAACAGTTTAAATGCATTATGAATTCAAATATTTTAACTGCATAAATTTGTTTTTGAATTTCGCTCAAATCTACACGAGGGCTATCTGCGCTAGCTGTCCCTAATTTAGCAGTGTAAGACTGGAAGAAAGGCAGCTAGTCATCACCACCAACTCTTGGGCTACTCTTTTACCAATGAAAAGTGGGATTGACCGTCACATTATAGCACTTCCACAGCTAAAAAGGTGAGCATGTCTGGTATGAAGGGTGGATTCAAACTCATGACATCACAAGTGGAACACCTTAACCACCTGGCTATGCCAGGTCTAAGTGCACAAATAAATAAAGAAAAGTATCCTGCTATGGTTAAAATATAAGTTTAGAAAGACACTTGAGTTAGATTAGAGACATGTTCGGGTATGTATTATTATTATTATTATAACAATTGCGTAGTTTATCTGTGCCTTGCTTCATTGAGGAAGTTATCTTTATCTTTCACTATAGGTGTTTTCCATATCTGTTAAGTTGAAATTTGATACAAATACCACCACAATATGCTCTTTATAGTGCAATGAGACAACATTTTCCACAAAGTTATTCAAGTGCTGTATAACATATCAGCAGTTGCCATCTCTACCAAGCTACATGACCATCATGGAATGTATCACACTTACTAAAAACACTATGTTTTGTCCCTTATTAACATCATAAACCAGTAATTTTCAATGAAATACAACTAAATGCATGCAGCCACTTCCCAATGTTACAGACATCTGGTTGGCACTAAAATCAAATACTACTTTAAAAAAAAAACAAATTATTACTGAACAAAAAAATATAATCAGAAAGTTAAGGAAGATATAAGCTTACAAACACACCACACACTGCTCAGCCAAGATAGTGAATAATACACCAATCAACTTTGGTTCCCTTACTGAAATAGGCCCTCAATGGACAAAACCACAACACAAATTTACAAACATAGACTTATACCAAGCAGAAACAGAACCCTAAAATTCCTTAACTTTCTCAAAATTAAATCTAACTTCTATTCAACTTACTCCTTCACTTCTATAAAAATTTTCTTATTTGCCTTGTGATTCATCACATGTCACTACATTACTCACTGAACCACACTTTAAAACATAAAATCATATTTACTGGATTTTGAACTATTAAAAAATTTTTTTTCCCACATCAACTGTCTGTTACTCCAGCAAGTAACCAAATTTTTTATTCATTTTAGGCAATCTATATGAACTCTGTTTCAAAAACTTTCAACAATTCGTTATAACGTGTAACAATTTTACTGTTGTGCATTTATTACAGTGTCTACATTTGTTTCAGAATGGTTTTATTTTTTGCACACGACATACGTTGTTACTATGTATTGCACAAGTCCCACCAGTTTTTGAAACCTGAAGAAGGTTCTTAAGAGAAAAATCAATAATAGTTGTTTTACGAAAACACTACCGTGTTCGAACTTTGTTTAATGTTCTAGAGTCATGTGACAGCAGCAGAATATTAATACTGTTGGTTAGCTACAGTTGGTGTGCTGTATAACTGTGATTAACACTTATTAATTAGAAAACTACAGAATATGACCAGGAATGTTTATAGATTTTGAACATTACAAACCTTCCAATGATAGTTAATTATTTTGAACATCAGGATTTCCAGGAGGACATTAAATATAATCATCGATGAAAGTCAGCAATATGAGACCAGTCAAGCTAGTTAGCTTAAGCAAAGCAACAACATCAACTCAGAATTAATTCGCTCATCGCACATTTAGATCTTCAATAAACTATTCGGTTCTAAACCAGATACAACTTAGTAATGTCTGTAAAATTGTCATATATAAACCATCATTTGTAATACCTATCATCATAAATTGTATTGTTTTTATGTTTGTATACAAAAATGTTTGTTTAGAAAGGAAATTATGTGTATCAATCTTGTTGACAAACATCACAGATTTAACATATATTGATTTTTAACTAACTTCTATATTAAGATTAAAATTTCCAGTTATTTGATATAGTAATACATTAACATACATAATAAATTATAATACATAACAAATTACATTAACTTCTTTGAAGTCAATATCTATTCAACTTTCTTATTTCTAAAATGACTATAGTTTAATCACAAATACTTTTTTTACAACAGCCTTCTTTACCAGGTCCATTATAAAATAAGATGAAGAAAGATGACTAAATATTAACACCAGAAGGACAACATCTCTACAACATTAATAAGCTTACAAATAGTGTACTTTTCTAACACTTAAAAAAATGAAGTTCAAATTTAAGCTGAAAGTAGTGTTAGAAAATACTGAATGAACTAAACCAATAACAACAGAATTAACAGAATAACAAAACTCATACCTCGTAAGTCGGAAGACATCGGCACAAATACCCGTTGTAAGTATCTATACACGATCCTCCGTTTTGGCAAGGATTACTGCTGCATTCATTTTGATTAAGAAGCTACACGAGAAATCAGTATATTACCCCACGATCATAATCACATATTACATCACAATAAGGATCTAAGGTTGATCTATATGTTAACATTTGTGTTGTTTCAATATGGAAACAATGAAATTTCAAAACCCATTAAAAATTATTTACAAAATATTTTAATATACAAAAACAAAACAACGTAAGCACATTGACAAATGATATGCAATCATGAAGACAGAATGATCTTTACATGTATCAAGCCCAAAACATTTCAAAGTTACTGTACTAATAACGCCATGTATTTCAGCTGCTACGGAAGCACCTATGACTGTTTATTTTCAGCAAAACTGAGTAATTTTTAAAACAAAGGAAATAAGCAACAAATACTATTTGTTCTCTAAGTCAAACGTATAGTAGTACTCAAAATGAAGAAATATGTACAAAACATGAAACAATAACTCGTCCGTGGCACTGTGTTACCGATCGGCTTGGAAGAGTTATCTCATCTATGGCACTGAACAGGTGAATCTTGTATTACCATTTACGTACAATCGTAATGATATTTCTGTATTACATTACACACTGAATTTACATTGATTAAAACACTTACATTTGTAAGCCTGTTTATTTTCCGCTGCAGGGTTCGATACTGAAATAAAAATGTTCACTTATTTGTAGAAAATATCAGTATCTGTTTGTAGTTAGGACATAATAAAAAGCTATTGTTATAGGAAAACCTTAATATCTATTACTTATTACTCACTATATGTAAATAGACTGCTGGCCAAAATCTTAAGACCAATGAACATAAAAAAATATATGCATTTTGCATTGTGAGATTGAACCATGTTTTGACTAGAGTTTCAAAAGATGAAAACAAGAAAAGGGAAAAGAAAAACCTTTTTTTAGTATTTAATAGTGAAAATGTGAGCACTGTGAAATTAGCCTAAATACTAGCTGGTCAAAAGTTTAAGACTATACTGAAACGAGGCGTTAATTGGTAAACACGTAACAAAATTTAGTTATTTGTGTTCAAGCATTAGTGTTGTCAACATCTCCCACAGACATCTCTGGTGTTACATTGGGTAAAAACATGGCAAAAGCTAAAAAGTTGACAGATTTTGAACGTAGCAGAATTGTCGAGCAGTAAAAGCAAGGTCTCTCTCAACGTGCCATCGCTGATGAAATTGGGCATAGTAAAACTGCTGTTGCAAATTTCTTAAAAAACCCTGAGAGAGACAGAATGAAAATTTCAAGTGGTTAGCAGGAGGATTCAATGGGTTGTCCAACAAGACACCAGCCAATCATCGAACCAGATTCAGGCCCTTATGGATGCAGAATAAAACAGTATCTACGGGAGAAAGACTTTAAAAACTGTAAATGTCTTCAAAGGCCATGCTTCCTTCCACACCACAAAACAGCTCAGTTAAACTTTGCTGAGAAGCACCAAACATGGGATGTTGAAAAGTGGAAAAAGGTTTTGTTCTCTGATGAGAAAAAATTGAACCTGGATGATCCAGATGGCTTCCAACGTTACTGACACAATAAGGATATCAAACCAGAGACATTTCCGACATGACACAGTGGAGGAGGTTCCACCATGATCTGGGATGCTTTCTCCTTCCATGAAACAATGGAGCTTCAGGTTATACAGGGATGTCAAACAGCTGCTGGCTACATTGGCATGTTGAAGAGAGCATCCTTATTGACTGAAGGCTCACTTTTGTGGAAATGACTGGATCTTTCAGCAGGACAACGCTGCAATCCACAATGCCTGCAGGACAAAGGACTTTTTCATGGCGAATAAAGGGATTCTTTTGGACCATCTAGCATGTTCACCTGAACTGAACCCCATTAAAAATATCTCGGTGTGGATGGCAAGGGAAGTCTATAGAAATGGATGTCAATTCCAAATAGTGCATGATCTTTGTGAAGCCATCTTCACCACTTGGAATAACATTCCAGCCAGCCTTCTGAAAATGCTTATAATGATCATGCCAAAGCGAATGTTTGAAGTTATTCACAATGATGGCCATGCAACTCACTACTGAGACCTCTTGTTGGGCACTTTCTACCCTGTTTAGGACTTCTTTTTGGTATGGTCTTAAACCAGCAAGTATTTAGGCTAATTTCATAGTGTTCATATTTTCCCTATTAAATGCTAAAACAGTTTTTTTCCCCCCTTTTCTTATTTTCATCTTTTAAAGCTCTATTCAAATAAGTGGTTGAGTCTAACAACACAAAATGCATATTTTTTCTTTATGTTCATTGACCTTAAGATTTTGGCCAGCAGTGTATGAGAATGTGGTGTCAACGATGTACTAAAAATTCTTGTTCATAAACAAAATAAAAAAAAAGTAGAAATGTGTAAGTGACGTAATAGACACACAGTGACACATCAGAAAACTGTTTTATACAGTATAGGAAATTATAAGTGAGATGGCCAGAAAACTGATATTATAATAAAAACATACCTATTTAAATCCTATTAAAGAAATGAAATATTTGAGAATAATTTAAAATGACACAAAATCAGATAATACACGATTATTACAACTACATAACTAGCATCTGTAAATTATTCTCAGTTTAGTCATATTAAAAGTTAATTCCAGCAAGTTGAAAGACTAAATAAATAAAGTGGAACAAAATGACACAGTTTTCATTCAGAGATTTTACTAATGAAAAAAAATGCATAAGAATGTTAAATATTAAAATAAATAAAGGTTAATGTCATGTGTTTACTCTAGAAAAGTAGAGTTAACTGATGAATAAGGAGACACACACTTCATATTCATTTCTTGAGATGAAACTTTACAAGAAAATATGGTGGAAAATAACTCTTCCCCACCTTTTAAAAGATTACAAGAAACTGACAAAAGAGTTTTAGCTTTAGTTTTATCATGTGCTTTAAAACAGCATACTGTCCAACACCAAGCCACGTTATTCCATGTGACTTTACAAACAAATACCAAAATATTATTATTTGATGTTTAAAAAAAAAAATTTAAATAGTTTTTTTTGTTGTTTTGAATTAAGCACAAAGCTACACAATGGGCTATCTGTGCTCTGCCCACCACGGGTATCGAAACCCAGATTTTAGCATGTAAGTCTGCAGACATACCGCTGAGTCACTGGGGGGGGGCAAAATAGTTTTTAAATGTACAAAGAAAACAACAACACAAAGACTTAACTTTATATTCTGTCAGGTACAAAAAAACACCCATAAAAGTAACATATAATGTACAAGCAAATTCGTATTTCAACAAACTAATTTACCAAAAATAGTCATTATTACTCACAGTTAGCTTTTGTTTAGGAGGCCAAGAAAACAATTACTTAACTCACCTGACGTCCTAGACGTTGGTTGTTTTGATTTCTCCTCTTCAACTGGTTCACCTGTATATAGAAGGGCAAAACAATACAATACAATGGATGAATTTTAATATATTGCATTGCACTTTATGTAAAAAAACTAATAAAAAATTGCATTAAAATATATTTTATTTTGTACAAATGATTGAGCTATCTCCCAGTAGCTTGTTCACAATATTTTGAGACTTCAAGCCTACAGACAAAATACATATATGTGAGGAACAGATTACAAAAATGATTATATAATAATGACAAATCACCTGAAAAACAATACTGGAAGTTTATGACAATTAATACATGCATAAATTACATGAAAATACTAAACTCAATATTAATACAATTAATTTATCTCCATATTTAAAATTGCACTCAAAACTCAATGAATAATACAATAATTTCGTAAAGTATTCCAACACCACAAAAATTAATTACTTTCTCATATAACAACAGTATTTTTTTGTACATACTGCTTTTCTAATACTTATTTTTATTCAATTTTCAGAAAATAACTCCAATCTCTTTATGCCTTGTCTACTTTATTTAGCCATGTAGTGATTATTCTAAAGATCTCTATATGTATACTTGTAAAACATGTGCTGACAATACTTTCTGTGTTTAATCTTTTACTTTACTTATTTGATGCATATCATATCATAATGGAACTCTTGCTTATATGATACTGGAAAAACTTTTTTTTGTACTATATACAACCCCCAACTTTGAAAAAAATTTGTCCTGTGCGCATGTTGATCTGCAGCAGGCGGTCAGGTCACGATTTTCCTATTTTGCCTCCATTTCCCACCACAAAAAACTTTATTTTTCTCTATTTTCAGGGTGCAGATATGATGTCACAAATACACCACAAAAAGATCTAATGCAATGGCACAGCAGGTAATTGGCTTGTCTAAGTTTAATAATACAGATATCTTGAAACAAACAGCAACATTTACAAAGGAACCAAAAGTTATTGAATAGTCACTGATATTAATTTTTTTTTTATCAAGCAAGAAAGCTAGCTAGTTGGTCAACTAAGTACATATTCTATAAAACTCATTTGCACTTGACCTAAATATTGGTTATTAATAAAATAAAATAATCTAAGTAGTTGCTGTCTTGACTATTTTTATATTTTACACAAATCACTGCCTTGAAGTCTTTTTTTTTTTTACTTCCAAAAATATTACACTATGATCACACCACAACATTTAAATTCCACTGAACTGTTGAGAGACACAATCCCACTACTCTGAACTATTAACTAAAATAAATACTGGGCTGTCTTAAGAAAAATCTTCAGTGCAAAAATGAAAACAATATAAATCAGAGATTCCTAACTATTCCTGACTCAAGATCTACCTTTGTAGCTTGGTCTCTGTCTGAAACCATTGTTCAACTGGGAGGAGAAAGAAAACTACTGTTCCAATTTATTTCAGTAACACAAATAGTTTTATTATATTTTGTCTTTTTCTGTTCAAAACAATTTTATGGTAACCAGTTTTAAAATAAAAATATGTTAAATGTTTCACTAAATCTTGTTCAGCAACTTACAGTTTGAAAACTACTGTTGTAAGCCAAAATATACACCAGAATAATTCAAATAATAAATGTTTATCTGATTGCATGTTACCAGCTAAATAAAAATAATATTGCTTCAAACAACGTTTCTGACTCAGTCATAAAATTAGCATTTCCTGGTTAATGTGGAGATACACTCTCATTATTTTATTAACATAAAATTTAGTGTCCCACTTTTCAATTTCATTCATTTAAATGCAAATATTAATTTTGTAAGAATTAGTTTATTTATATTTAATAGGTTATTTATAATAGTTAAAATATCAACAGTGTTATCTTATATGACAATCTGGAATTACTGGAATGGTTAGACAAATGTTCAGCCTGTTGTTGTTTGTAACACATGTGGATAACAACAAGAGTTTACTGTTGATCAAAATTTAAATTAATTTGATATTTCAAGTGTTTTGCTTATAAATGGATACAAACTATTTATGACCTATAATATAGATTGGTGATAACTAGTTAAACAAAATATTGAAGTATTAAGGTTTTATTTTATCAAAAACGTTGGTAAAATCCGAGAATTTGGTTCATCTAAGAAAATAACTGTAACATGCAACTTTTGAGAGTTACATAGTAGCTGTTAATTTGTATGTTATACTTAACTAATGTTTTACCTGATTTGTAAGCTCGTCCACTCTCTGAGTAACCTGATTATCTAGATTACTAATTCGACTTTCTAGTTGTTCTACAGTCTGTCTTAAACCTCCCTGAGATAAAAAGAGTGAAATTATGCTAAAAATTCCTGCAAAGCTCTTGCACAACATTTATGGATCAAACTCTTAAACTAGTTATTATAACAACACGATTTTCTGAAAGTGAAAAATCACTTAATCTGTTATGTAACATTAAACAAAACCTATTTCTCAATAATCAAACAAAACATGAATGTCACAATACAAAGCACTCATTAACATTTCAGAATCATCACAATTCCATCATTAGTAATCATGAGATACAAAACAAACAAACAGTACTTGTAATTACAACAGAAATATGTTCATAAGAAGTAAACAATTTGGACAAACAAATATAAGATGAGAGAACATGACAAGATGAAACAGTTAAAATAAATTTACATCTAGTAAAGACTGCGAGTTATTTAGGTATTTAGGGATGAACAGAGAGTATTAATGTATAATTTTCTTTTTAAACTTCAGTATCTTGTTTGACCATTGAGAGAACTAAAGTTTGACAAATTGGAAGTCCTGTTTATCCATTGTGCTGATGGATAATGGAGTTGGGAGGGTTTGTAACCTTTCTTCTAGTTTTTATAAATACACCCATTTGTCTACATGTTCATACTTTAAAGTAACATTTGGTTTTACCAGTATAGAAGACCTCACAGTCTCTGGTGTGTAAGTAGACGAGATGTGGACAGTCAGCAAATAATCTTTGTCGTGGACAAAAAGTTTTTTTCTGTAATTTGGCTTCACAATAACTTCCAGGTCAATTTGGGAACAGTAATTATTACACAATTTTTTTTAACTGTAAGCAGGTGTATAATGTAAGTTTGGGTACAGTTGGTATTTTATGTGATTTAACAAACAAGGAAGTTAGGAAATTATTTTCTTAAAGAAATACATGAGGTAGCCATTTTGAAAGAGTATGTTACAGTACTTTAAGTTAGTGATAATTTATCATGTTATTAAATTATTTTAAAATAGCAAACCTGTGAAAAATTATTCCTGGCTTTCTTTTAAACACCACTTTGTCACATTAAAAAAACACAAGTTCTAATTTAATCATATGGGATTTTTTCCATATTATAGATTTTTGTATTATTTAATAATTCAGATTTTAACACAATAGCATTCATGTATCTTTCTATGCACTGTACCAACATCCATAATCTTTAAGTTATCTCAGCACAGTTTTGTTAATTTTTTTAACATTAAAAAACACTATTTAATGAATAAATAATTATACAATCAAAAATAAATGCATTCAGTAAACATACACAAACATTTGCTCAGAACTCTTTCAATTTGTTGTTAGTTAAAAACTGAATGAAACAAAACTCAATTAATAAATTTTACATTTTAAATTGTTACAGTGTGTTAAAAAATGTGTTAGTGACATTAATAAATGTTTTTTTTTTTCACTTGACTTCATGTAATCCCATCATTAAACACTCAAGTCTCTTAAACTTTCTCTATAAGTAGAAATCTGAATTCATGGACTAATGTTATAATAGGTGTTAATTTTTTTTATTTATTGAAAATAAAATACATACCAAATTCGACGCTCTTATCTCCTTTACCTCATTCACAGAATCTTTGGCCTAAAAGTATTGTGAAATAGATAAATTCATAATGGATACAATTCATAGGAAAAATAATACAAGAATAGCATTAAGTTCTAATTTTTAAAACATTTGTTGGACTCTGTTCAATAAGTTAACATAGTTAATTTTAAATTATAAAATTATATCCTATCGTTAGCAGAGTGTATGTAATGGCTTTCTTCCCAGTGTGAAGAAACAGAATATCAAAACTTACAGATGTAACTCTCTGCACAAGAAACTTTTCTGTGATAATTGAAATATTAAAAATATTTTGTTTGTTTTTGACAACGGAGATTTAAGTCGATTTAATAACGTGCTATACAAGTTTATCTTATTTTATAATTTTTCTTAATTACACAAACTAAATTTCTTCTATTTTTAAAAGAAAAAGTTAATAATAATACTTACTTGTTGTACAAGTTTATTTAAATCTTCGTTATTAAGCACAATTCGCCCACTTCCAAGCGATCGAAACGTAATATTATGATTGGTGCCTGTTTGAAAGATCAAATGTCCACCTTCCGTGATTATCTGAGGTCTGAAAAAAGACCTCAAAACTTCATTTCAAAACTTCGAAATAAATGAATAACAACTGTAAAGTACATAGTTATCAATGGTTTCAAGTGTCAGAAATTACTTTGTTAAACTAAAGTAACTATATTTGTACACATCAACAATTTGTGAAAATGTTTGGTGAAGTCTTACATGGCATTCACTGTAACACTGAACCTATATTAAACTAAAAAATCACTTATAACTCCTAAATAATAATGAAAAGCAACATTTAACATGTAACTTTTCATTTGAACAATTGTTTATTACTTTGCGATTTTCATTTAACTAAAAGTATCCAAGTTTGGTGATTTATCTTACGTTATTCCATGGCCATTACAACCTATAAAGTATAATTAATATGAAATTTAATAAATATATGATTTCAAGCTACAAGATACAAAGCCTAAAGCATTTTGTATAAATAAATAGCTTTTCTCTAGAGAAAACGGTGAAGTATTTTTATTTTTATTCTATCTAGGTAAAGTACTTTATTATTTAATCTTAAAAAAATAACTCTTCCATTACAAGTTTTACTCTATATATTATCCAAACCTCACTATTATTTACTTACATGAGATATACCGCCAATCTTTTTTTTATAACTTAACGATTAACTTGAACTTTCTATCTACTTAGTTGCACACAGCTTCGATAAATTTGAAGGATTTCTTCTCTCAGTGTGTCTGAATCATATCACCGAATAGTTTTATTACTCTCAAATTACCACTTTTATGAGTTGAAATTCACTTCTAACTTATTAGAAAACGAAACTACGCATTGTCTTAAATTAAGAGAATAATACATATATATATGTCTTTAACCAATTTAAGCAGACGACATGATAGTAATGTTCTAATGAATAAGTCCCTTCGTTTGACATTTGTGGTTCATGTATGTTTATTGTACGCAACATTAAACTCGCTTCTTATTTTCATTGTGATAAAGGCCGGATCATACCAAAGCTTAAAATAAACTGTGTGGTTGAAAGTGTTGTGAGTTAAAACAATAAGCAATTTTTATTAATTAATTTTAATTAATTAAATTACGATTTTTACCTTTCATTATGTTTTTAAAATAACAATGATATCACCTCCAATAAAAGGAAGTTTATTTAGCTAAAGTTAAGCACAAAGCAGAACAATTAGCTATCTCTTCACTGCCCACCACGGGTATCGAAACCTTGTTTCGAGAGGTTTAAGCTCGTTGACTTACCGCTGAGCCACTGAAGGCGCAACAAACCACCACAGGGGAAAAAAAATATTTACGATTCACTACTTGTTTTTAGAACAAAATTAGGTGGATTTCACTGATCGAAAATATACATAGCTTTCAGCTAATTTTTATGTGTGTGTTTTCTCAAAGCAAAGCCACATCAGGCTATCTGATAAGTCCACCGAGGGGAATCGAACCCCTGATTTTAGCGTTGTAAATTCATATTCTATAATCGCCTTGTTAATTAGCTTCTTTATCTTCAGTAATTTTCTTGTCTGTTTGTTTTTATTTATTTCGTATATTTGCGTACAAGTGTACAAGGGCTATCTGCCATGACTTAAGATAATTCAGTTAATCAACAGTACCTACCGCCAACTTTTGGGCTGCTTTTAACGAATAGTAAGATTTAAACATCACTCTTATATGATATCCACGAACACTCAATGTGAATTGCATTTTTTTCTCTCATTTTCTTTTTCGTGTAACAGTGGAAATTTTGAATTCGTAGTCCTACATGTGCATACCAATCATAAGCCACACTCGCCAAGACCTTTATTTAATGTAACACTACGTTTCCAAAGATATATTCAGACGACATTAATGTAAGTGCCTCTTTCCAATGATTCCTAATTCCAAGGTCTCACGTTCAGATCCAAAAAAATTTAAGATGACAATTTAAAAAATAAAGCATAAAATTAGAAGAAATATACCTGATAAAGGATGATAAAAGACAATTGATGATATTAAGTGAAGTTAAAAGAACATTGTAAAATCTGTTATCATTGATAAACAAAGGTAAGCCTATGTTTTGTTTAGTTGTAGCCCTTTATCGTTTGTCAGTTGTAACATTTATATAGTGATTCATTATTACGTGACCCTTCTTTACAATAAGTGTGGAATAATCTCATATTTCGAACCACAAAAGATTTTATCGTACTTTGAATATCAATGGAAAAATTATAGGCTTACTGTTAAATTTCTACATCATCTCAACTTTAATGACATAAGAAATGCCACGGAATATTACCGGAGTACAATGTACACCTGGGATGAAACTGTGTTTTCAGAAGTAAGATAAATGAGATTACTTTGGCAATGCCTTTTTTATCTTCTTTTTTTTAAAAAAAATACACACAGCGTTCAAATTTATATCTCATTTTATGAAAATAATTACTGATAATAATTGTATGCAAACTCTTGTAAATCCTTAAATTATTTTCCTAAAATATTTGTTCATATTATTACAAGCAAAAAATAAAGTAACAAATGTTGACCCTAAGCAGTGTACGTATATGAGCATATTCTCCATTCATTTATCAACTGAAACTAAGTAGTTTTTTCTAACTAACAGTAGCATAACCTGACGGTGAAGGCGCTGAATACTCAATCTCCAGGTTAAGAAAGCGAATCCCTCTACCAAACATGATCGGGTTTTTTTCAGTCAGGTATGTGCATTATAAGGTGACTGTTTATCCCATTATTCGATTAGAGTTACTCAACAGTTGTCAGTGAGTAATAGTAGTTACATTAATTAGTTATTTTCCATCTAGTTTATTACTTCTAAACTAAAGACGACTAGCACAGATATCAAAATAAACTATCTATGTGTTTGTGGACATATATGTGTTGTTGTTTTTATTGCAAAGATATATTGGGTTATCTACCGAGTACACCAAGGGGAATCGCACCGCTGATTTTAGCGTTGCAAGTTCATAAATTAGGAGACTAGCGGATATGTAAAATTTGATTACAATGAACCAAATAAACTGTCAATATCGGATTATTTCACAGTAGTTTATCTGCTACTGGTGGTGCATATATCATTGTTAATCGCACGTTTTAAATAAGAACCATAATGCAGTTATAATCAACGAAACGTTTTTGAAAATCTGGTAAAAATACACGATTCTTCAACTTCTTGGAGGAAATAAATCATTTAGCATATTTTTAATCTACGTTAAATAATATCTTGCCACTGTCTGTTAACTTGCAATGAAATTTAAAGGCATCGAAAAATACCACTATATTATATCGACTTAATATTTATTTTCTTTAAATTATTATGAAGTAAATTAACTGTTAACATGAGGTTCGAACCCGACTTTTTTCTCTTCTGAAAGCTTTCATTTGCTTCTTTATCTATTTTATTAGTTTAATCTAATACTAACTACTAGCGGCCCGGCATAGCCAGTTGGGTTAAGGCGTTCGACTCGTAATCTAAGAGTTGCGAGTTCGAATCCCTATCATATTAAACATTTTCGCTCTTTCAGCCGTGGTGGCGTTATAATGTTACGGTCAATCCCATTATTCGTTGGTAAAAGAGTAGTCCAAAAGTTGGCGGTGGTGGTGATGACTAGCTGCCTTTCCTTTCGTCTTACACTGCTAAATTAGGGGCGGCTAGCGCAGATAGCTCTCGAGTAGCTTTGTGCGAAATTCAAAAACGAACCAAAACAAACTAAATGCTGTGTATTCCTTCCTTACACCTAATATACAAACTGATACTAAAAAAAACAACAGCAGGAAAATAATGACAGGGATTTCCATGATATGATTTATTTCAAAGAGTGACATAAAACACAAAAGTGCACGTGCAAGATTAATTATTTTAACTCGAGATATCAATTCATCTTTTGTGATAATTAATTTATTTTTCTATTTGGGCCAACAAGTCAGCACAAGAACGTTAAATAATAATCCCAACTATCATTCCGTATAAATTATTTAACAACATTTTTCATTTCAAATAGAATATTAGGGTTAATGTACTTAACTATAATAAATTAGTTGTAAATAAATGTATATACTCACTGGATGGCGTACGGATCAGCCGAGTTCGTGTCTGTGAGGCTTACACCAAACACCAAAAATAAAAAAATACATAAGGACAATAAATTTACAAAGTAATCCATTTGGAACTTACAAGGACCAAGAAATTAAGTGTCGTCAATATGGTCAGTTAAAACAATTCTTTAGTACATGTTTTTTTGTTGTTGTTTTTTCAAACATGTAACAATTTTGTAGACGCAATTACACAAATCGCCTGTCCTTTGCCTCGGTTACAAGCGAAAACAAGTTTAGAGAAAGTTGTTAGATATTTATGAGATGGGGGTGGAGATTGTATGTGTGTGTAATATTTGGCCTTTTGGTTTGGACATTCTAAACCTAGGTGTACAATTTCACCGTTTAATTTTCACGAAACTTGTACCAGGAATATAATCGAACGCAGCAGATACAAAATGGCCTTTTATGCCTAACGTGAATATTTCCTAGAATCGCACTTTATTCACATATTGTATTAATCGAAATGCAAAATAAAAGGCCCTATCAGCATCACATATGATACAAAAATGTCACTTATGCTTACCGTGGGTTTCCATTCTGTGTATATCATAGATCAATGCGTTTATAATTTGTTATTTGTTATTTTGAATTAAGCACAAAGCTACACAATGGGCTATCTGTGCTCTGCCCACCACGGGTATCGAAACCCAGATTTTAGCGGGTAAGTCCGCAGACATACCGCTGAGCCACTGGGGGGCGCGTTTATAATAATAATGTACATAGTATTAATATTCTTATATCAGCCAACCAAAATATTCAAATACTTTTAAAACTTGCGAAAACTGTTCATTTAAGAAAACTGATACTCAATTTTTAAACTGATCAAAATACTCACGTACGAAAAAATAAATAAGCATAATTAACATGCGTAGATACAGTTATGTAAAAACTAGAACATTTGTTTTTTTATTTCGCGCAAAGCTACTCGACGGCTATCTGCGCTAGGCGTCCCTAATTTATCAGTGTAAGACCAGAGGGATTTGTTGTTGTTGTTTTTAATTAAGCACAAAGCTACACAATGGGTTATCTGTGCTCTGCCCACTACGGGTATCGAAACCCGGATTTTAGCATGTAAGTCCGCAGACATACCGCTGAGCCACTGGGGGGGGCGACCAGAGGGAAGGCAGCTAGTCATCACCATTCACCGCCAACTCTTGGGCAACTCTTTTACCTACGAATAGTGGGATTGACCGTCACATTATAACGCTTCCACAGCTGGGAGGGCGAGCATGTTTGGTGGGACCGGGATTCGAATCCGCGACCCTCTGATTACGAGTTGAATTCCTTAATACGCTTGGCCATGCCAGGCCCTGAAAACATTTGTAAGTAGAAATTTGTTTTGAATTTCGCGCAAAGTTACACGAGAGCTATCTGCGCTAGCTGTCCCTAATTTAGCAATGAAAGATTGGAGGAAAAGCAGCTAGTCATCACCACTCACCACCAACTCTTGGGCTACTATTTTACCAACAAATAGTATAATTGACGGTCGTATTATAACGACCCCACGGCTGAAAGGGCAAGCATGTTTGGTGCGACGGGGTTTATTTGTAAATTCATAAGCACAAAGCTATACAGTAGGCTACCTGTGCTCTGCCCATCATGGGTATCGAACTCTGGATTTTAATGTTATATGCCCTCAAGCTCACCGCTATATTGTGTGTTAATAATCTAAATAAAATACTTTGACAGGAGTGGCAGAAGCTTTATCCCCAAAACCACATCAAATATTCTTTGTGATATAAAAATTCTTAAATGTCAGACAAATGTAGATATTGGTTGATGATTCAGTGTTAGTATTTTGAATACATTTTTTAGTTTTTTTAAAGCAATTTCGTTTCATTAACACACAAAAATAGCCTTTACGGTGGAGCAAAGTTTCGCTACTTTCTTTTCCGTTTCATTACATTACCTTAGTTATTGCTCGTTCCTAGCAACACGTGCACATCGAAAGGTGCCTGGTACATAAGAAGTAAGAAGTACCCTCACGTACCGAGAGTTATTTAATACGGATTGTTACTGAGCAACGACAACTCCCCGTAGTGGGTGTACATTGTAAGTTATACCTTTTGTTGTGGGGTCTGAGAGTTAATTGTAAATATCTGCGTTACTGGTCGGACATTAATGTATCTGCATTCTCTCTCTTTCACACACACAAACTAGTTTTATACAATTAAAGGGGAAAATAAACTACCGTAGAATACAGCCATTTCATCAGGAAATGTTGATTCCTAAACATTAAGGTAAAAAATTCAATGTTGTCGAATTTTTCACTTCCTTCTTTTACATAGTAAAATTAAGTTGTTGTTTAAAAACCTAAGTTTCTTTCACAGGTTCTGAAATAGCAAATATAAGTATGCATATCATACTGTGTGAGTGTGTTTTCTAATAACAAAGCCACATGGGACTATATGCTGAGTCCACAGTATGGAATCGAACCGCTGATTGGAGGGTTGTAAACCCCTAGACTTACCGCTGTACTGGCGGGAGGGGTATTTTCTATTAATAACTTATCATTTCATTTGCATTATTGAGGGCCTGGGATGGTCAGGCAGTTCAGAAATTCATAATCTGAGGGTCGAGGGTTCGAATCCCCTTCACACCAAACATGCTTTCCCTTTCAACCGTGGGGAGTTATAATGTGATAAAAAATTCCACAATTCGTTGGTTCGTTGGTAAAAGAGTTGTTCAAGAGTTGGTGATGAGTGGTGATGACTAGCTGTCTTCCCTCTAGACTTACACTGCTAAATTAGGGACCGCTAGCGCAGATTGACCTCGTGTAGCTTTGCGCGAAATTAAAAAAACAATTGCATTATTGACAGTTTTATTGGTGAAAATCCTCACTCTCTTTGTAAGACAAGGATGGGAAGAATGACACAGAGCATGAATAAAACTTGTTGTACTTAAACCGTTTTGGAAAACATATTCAAATATCTGAAGAAATTAATGGGTTTGTGTTTATCATTCGTTCCCAAAAATCAATTGAAACGTCCGTGTAAAATAGTGGGTTCGTATCTGTTATGACTTCTACAAACTGCGTTGAAACTTACATACAGAATAATGAATTGTACAAAACCAGATGAAACATTTTAAAATAATAATGAGTATATATATATATTTGTGTGTCTGCGGACTTACAAAGCAATAAACCGGGTTTCGATACCGGCGGTGTAGCTTTGTGCTTAACTTCAAACAAACAAAAACTGAATCTCATTAATAATATAAAATAATTTGAAACGTCTGCCCTGAACAGTGGGTGTCTGTTTATTAGCGGATGAAAGTTATATTCCACACCTATTTCACGAAAACATGTTGACCTGGAGGGCAAGCAGTGGGTTTACGAGCTTACAACGTTAAAATTATGGGTTCGAATCTCTGCGATGAACATAACCCTTAGAGTCAACAATGTAACTTTGTACTATAAAAAAGAAAAAATAAGAAACTACAATGAATAGACCTGGTGTCATCTAGTGTAGGTGCAGATAGCCTAGTTTCTTTGTGCCATAAAACGCCAAACTAGCCATCTAGTGTAACTATATTATTTATGTTACTTACTGAGCTGTCTTATATCTTAACTTTTATGGTTTTGTACCCTTCGATTTACTGCGATATAACATTTTAAAATAACTAAATCCATAGAAACATATATTGTAGATAGATAGACGAAGAAAGAGAGATCAGTGACTTTCTTTGTTACTCAACATTTTGTTATTTCGATTTACGTTTACTTGATGACGAGAAACCCACTTGAAGATGACTTGGGAAAGTCGAAACGTTGTTGTCTCCTTATCAATAAAAGTGTTAGTACCTTCATCGTCAGGCTTGAAATCTTTCCAGTCAATACCCTGAAATCAAAATTTCCCATAATAACAATATTTATTTCAACTCTTGTTTTGTCACTTATTTTTTTTTCCATTTAGTATTAATTTTACAGTTTTGGGGTTTTGTTTAACAAACTCTTGGGGGTTTGTTAAATACCAGACATATTTACCCCATCCTACAAGTTATGTCAACTAGTGACTACGTATTTACAAGACAAACAGGTATTTATGAAAGAGTAAACTTGCTTTTAAAAATTCACTGTTTGTTATACCATTTAAAACAAATACTGGTATTGAAAATATCTGAAATTTTGTTTCTCTGGTATGATAATGGTATATAATTAAGTTTTCTGTACCATATCTTTTGCAATTAGTCTGTGTTTGTGTGTTTTTGAATTAAGCACAAAGCTACACAATGGGCTATCTGTGCTCTGCCCACCACGGGGATCGAAACCAGGATTTTAGCGTGTAAGTCCGCAGACATACCGCTGAGCCACTGGGGGGCTGCAATTAGTCATTAAAAATATATTTCCTTAAGGAGGATATATTAGCTTAAGTAATGTATAACAATAATGTTGTCCTGTTTTTATACCACGTGTATTTCTAAATAATATAAAACAAAACTACTACTTGACAGTGAGGTTGATTTAAAAATTTATTATTTTCCATATTTTATAACAGTTTAATTTTGATTGCTAGAGGGTGGCACAAAAACTTCGCAGGCAGTGTCATTTTTAGGATATTTTATCACCCAGATATTATCCCCGACAAAACAATTTCGCTGAAGTTAAATAAAGAATTGTTTATATTAATGTTAAACATAAAAGGCAATTGAAGTGTTAACGCAACTGACATATCTATATAAAAGTTTTGATGTCTGAGTTTAATAACACCAGATTTTTAATTAACAAACAATACGTTATATAAAAGTATTCTGCGGATCGAGTTTGAAATTACAGGCACAGATACAATGTGGAGTTCTCTCTACGTGTTTTCTATTGTAGAAAGAGTTATGAGGTTCTATTAGTTGAAAATCATGTTTGCTTATCTAATCTCCCATGTTAGGATTAAATCTTCTTTTAGTCCAAACGACGATATTTTTATTATGTTTATCCTACATTCTCTTTATTCCATTTTATATTGCATTATACTATTTTCCATCACATGTTTTTTGTGTTTTTTTTAGTTTAAGTATTCTTCTATTCAAATATGTCACATGACTGACGACGAACAGATATGATTATGAGAAGTCTTAGAATACTTTTATTGATATCCTGTATCAGGTCTCGTCTTCTGTTGCGTTTGGGGGTCAGACTGTCAACTTTTGAATTTTTTTGCCTTTTTTTCGCCACTCACCACAGTAATCAGCAACTTTACTGTTTTTGTTTACCACACTCTTTTGGGGAAATTTTTCCAGTTTTGTATTATTCATTTATTTCATACAGCTAGTGCATTCATTTGTCATTAATTATAACTCCTGTCACATTTGTTACGAATTTATTGTACGTTAGAATTATTTCCTGAATTGATATGTACTTCCCTATAACTTCATCATGCAATAGTTTTATTTTTGTGATTTCTAAGCTTATTTCTTTGGTTTCTTAAAATCTATCATTTGGTTATAATTGTACAAATTTTGTTCTCATGTGTTAACTTTGTATTTTCTGTATTTGTTTATTTGGTCTAGGATCTGTAAGGTGTCCTACCTGTTAATTATCCTGATCCTGACGTAAGATCTTCAATTTTACGGGTACGGTGACGTGTGTTATGTTGAAAAACGTGGATTTTGAAAATGTCCTCTTCAACGTCGGTATAGTGGTCCGAGATACATGCATCGTCTCAAAGAAATAATTCCATCTTCACTAGTCTCACATTTTAATCTAAAACTAGTTTTAAAATATTTGTTTCAAATCAGTAGAAGAGTGTTTTGACCACTCAAAAACATTGAAATATATTAGGTTGAAATTGATATTTTGAGTATTTCTTTATCTGTCGATAGATGGCAAGTCTTGCACAAAAACAATTATTTGAAACTGATTAAAATGTTGCCAGTGGAATTATTTTGCCCAAATCATTATTATCGTAGACGTGAAATTTCGTAAAGCAAAGCCACATCGGGCTATCTGCTGAGCCCACTGAGGGAAATCGAACCCCTGATTTTAACGTTGTAAATCCGAAGACATACCGTTGTACTAGCGTGCGGCTTATCGTGGCCGATTTTTCTATAAGCTGATAATATGTAGCACACATATCTAATAAAATCTTTGAGAATGTTCCCTCCAACTTAATGTGATAGGAATGTGTCAGTTTCGTTATTAATTAAAGTGAAGGCCTGGCATGGCCGAGCGCGTTAAGGCGTGCGCTTGTAATCCGAGGGTCGCGGGTTCGCGCCCGCGTCGCGCTAAACATGCTCGCCCTCCCAGCCGTGAGGGTGTATAATGTGACGGTCAATCCCACTATTCGTTGGCGGTGGGTGGTGATGACTAGCTGCCTTCCCTCTAGTCTTACATTGCTAAATTAGGGACGGCTAGCACAGATAGCTCTCGAGTAGCTTCGTGCGAAATTCCAAAACAAAAAAACAAACAATTAAAGTGAAATGTTAAACAAAGTTCCGAAATTATATATCAGAATGTAAAGCTGTAAAGAAATTATAAAATGTATACTCATCATTGTTTGTTTATTTTCTTTCGTATTAATTCCAAAGAAATATTAATATGATACCAGTTTTAATTAAGTTATAAAGTGTGTCCGGTTACAAAATTTAGAACCGTATGTCTTTTCTTTAATGCCCATTTTAAACGGCCCAATGGTGGGGGGCGCTATAATAATGTAACTGGTGATGACTAGCTGCCTTCTATCTAGTCTTACACTGCTAAATTAGGGACAGCTAGTGAGGGAAATCGAACTCCTGATTTTAGCGTTGTAAATTCGAATTCTGCGAATCATCCGAAAATGTAGAAGTTTATTTCTGCGGTAAAGAGGAAACAATGTCTGAACGAGTTACGTATTGACTAACTTTGAAGCCCTCTGTTGGTCGAAAAAATATATACAGTGACCGTACTAAGATATTAAAAATATTATCCAAAGTGTTTCAATAACTAAAACAAATTATTGCTTGTGTGGTGTTGCGCATAACGTACATTATTAATTATTAGGCGATTAAAATAAGTAATGTTGATGGGTTTTGAATATTTTAACGATCTGATAAAATTGCCTATTGCATTGTTTGTTTTTGGAATTTCGCACAAAGTTACACGAGGAACATTCGCGCTATCTGTCCCTAATTTAGCATTGTAAGACTAGACAGAAGGAAGTTATTAGTCACCCATCGTCAACTCCTGGGATACTCTTTTACCAATAAATAGTGGGATTGACCGTAACATTATACAGTCCCTACGACTGTTGTGTTTTCTTAGAGCAGAGCCACATCGGGCTATCTGCTGAGCCCACCGAGGGGAATCGAACCCCTGATTTTAGCGTTGTAAATCCGGAGACATATCGCTTTACTAGCAGGAGGGGGGCGCCCCAACGACTGAAAGGGCGAGAGTGTTTGGTATAACAAGGATTTGAACTCGCGACCCTCCGATTAAAAGTTGAGCACCCTAACCACCTGGTCATACCTGCCTATTGTAATATGATGTTATAATATTCTCCATTCTAATTAAATATATTTTTGTATATTATGTATGCCTTTTCTTACATATCAAATAATGTCGATCCATTTCTCTTTGTATGTTCATTGACCGCTAAATTACGTGGCTTTTTATTATATTTTTTCTTATTTTTTTATAATACTTTGTTTGGAACTAAGCACAAAAACTATGCAATGAGCTATCTGTGTTCTGCCCATCAAGCCGGCATGGCCAGGTGGGTTAAGGCGTGCGACTCATAATTTGAGGGTCGCGGGTTTGCATCCCCGTCTCACCAAAACATGCTCGCCTTTTCAGCCGTGGGGGCGTTAAAAAGTGACGGTCACTCCCACTATTTGTTGGTAAAAGAGTAGTTCAAGAATTGGCGGTGGGTGGTGATGACTTGCGGCCTTCCCTTTAGTCTTACACTGCTAAATTAGGGACGGCTAGCGTAGGCAGCCCTCGAGTAACTTTGGCGAAATTCAAAACAAACAACTAAATGTAACACTATCCAATTAACCATCGAATTCAACTTCGAACTTATTTAATGCTTGCTACAGTGAAATCAAACTCTAAAAGTCTAAGAAATCGTTCAACTTCGAACTTATTTAATGCTTGCTACAGTGAAATCAAACACTAAAAGTCTAAGAAATCGTCGTTTTTAATCAAGCAAAAAGCTTCGTAATGGGCTATTTGTGCGATGCCCACCAGGGGTATTCAAACCCATATTCTCGCGATGTGAGTCCGTCGATATAACATTGTGCCACTGGTGAATTCGAAGGACTCACTTAATTCGTAACTGGAATATAATGCATACTTTAACACTATTTCACTTTATTTCTAACGGACAAAATAATTTTACAATAAGTTACGTTCACTGGTGAAATTTATAAATTTCATTCCAACTAGCCATTGATCCTTTGGAACGCCGTAGTGCGATTTTGTTTAATTATTATTGCAATAATATTTTTAAAATACACGGTATTTTTGTTGTTGGATTTTCTACTTCATCTTCAGTATTATTCTCGCCTTCAGAAAAATTATTATTGTACAGTTTTTAACATGTGGTGTGGCTGTTATTTTTTAACAGTACCAACCCAACCTAACCACAAATTAAATTGTTTAGATGACGTTTGATTCGTCGTAACGCCGTACGTCCTAATATGGAATATGTGTAGGTTCATATACAGTTGTTACGTGTGAAAACACACCCATAACGCAGAACATCTTCAGGTGTAAAGCAAAGTCGAGAACTGTTCCTGGCCATCTAGTGGCAGTTTGTTAACTTTGGAAGACGGAAGTACTTTCTTATGAGCAATGGAAAAACCAGCTAACAACGCGTATCAGACTTCCTGTACGGACATCTTCGACTTCAACAAGATGTCGAAAGTGAGAAAAGTGTTGGAAGATGCGAAGGAACATAATATCACCGAAATCGATTTGGTTGACAAAGGCATTGCTTCGTTTGAGGACATGCCAGGATTGTGTAAGTATTTTAACTTTGAAATACGATGCAAGTCACAACCAGGAGAAAACGGGTCAATTACCAAATTTGGAGTGTAAACATGGGAACGTTGGCGGTGCTACATGTATTTAATATTAGGCCTAATTCACAAGAACGAATTAAAGAGGGCGTCGAAGACAGGGTGATTAATTACTAAGTTAGTTGTTGGGTACGAAAGCTACGACAAAATTGAAAATTACGTTAATTTAAATAGGTTGAATGCGCTCGGATATAAAAATTTATAATGAAAAAATCCAACTTCCATTTCAAAGTGTTTTGGGAATTCTTATATTTACACTTTGACATGGCCTCTATCAGTATGAAAGAAGTTGAAAGTCAAAAAGAAACAAAAGAGTATTCGGTTTAATGACAAAAATAATGTCATTTTTAAAAGTAAACAAGTTTATCTTAAGTTTAGTATGCTGTGCTTGATTTAATATTAACTAAATGCTTGGTCATAGTATTAAATGAAGAAACACATTTGCCTTAGTTAAACTGCATGTTTTGCAGAAATCTAACAGTTACTGAAAATCTAAAGTACTAATTAAAATATAATATTTTTCACTAAATGATGGATTATGGTGTAATTTTTGGATGTAGTACACTGATACAAAGTTACAATTTGCAAGTGTTTTTTATTAAAATGTTATGTTTTTTTTACTTTTGATCAAACCACGCATGTAGAGTTATTCTGATAAAAATTGGATATATCCTGTTATGCTAATAACTACATGTAAGTTGTGACTTGACATTTAATGAAGAAAACAAGTCACAAAGATATTATTGAATGTGAAGCTTAACAAGTGATTTTGAATACTATTAAAATTAAAAAGAAACATGCACTGTTAATTTTCCCACACTAAAATTAAGCAGATAGGTTGTTTCCATTGATTTCGAAAGTATTATAATATAGTTTCTAAAACTATAAAAAATGTATTACTTGTGGGTTATAGAATAATATGGTTTTAATTACAAAAGAGGGGTAAATAATTTAAAAAGATATAAAAATACTATTACCTCCTGTTTCTTTTTGTCAGACAATTCTTTTTAAGTATTGGGTGGCTTCCAATAATATTGATGTAGCAAGTGAATGTTGAGACTTTCTCAGCAGTCATACCAATCTGTTTGTCTTCAGTTTATTCTTTTTCTAAGTAATCAGTCATAAATAGGTTTGTTTTGTTAACTATGAAGATCTCAAAATTGGTTTTTAAAAACCTAAAACACCATGGTTAAAAGAGACTATCTTGGTGGTATGGTAAAAGAATAAGATAAGTTATCTAAGCAGTATATTGTGGCTAGGAATAGTGCTAATAGGGTTCTGGATAGTATCTACAGATGCGTTGAATACAAGATGAGGGCTATTGTTTTACTCTATGAATCACTTGCAAGGCCTCATTTAAAGTACTATGTATAGTTTAGGACTCCCTCAAAAAGGACATTGGATTGTTAAAGAAGGTTCTTAGAATAGCTATTAGGATAATATCCAGGATGGTAGGATTGTCCTTTGAAAAGAAACTAAAATCTGGGGTCAGAGGGTATTTGAGTGAGGTTCTCAAGGTTATTAAGGATATATATGATATAGTTTCATCAATTTTTTTTCTATGTTTAGCTGTGAAAACCATAGGACAAGGGGTCATAAAGTTGAGTTTTGGTAGTGCAGGAGACATCTGCTATTTAGACACTATTACTTTTTAAATTACACGAGTGGTGAGGGATGGTTATAGTTGGGAGCCAGAAGGGACATCTTCAATGAGTTAGTTAATAAGCTGCTTTTTGTCCTTTAAGTATTTTATGGATTACTTGTTTGTCAAGAAAGCTGTGGTGTAGGCCTAGTTATTTTTTTGTTTTCCATTATTGTTAAGCTACATTTGTTTCCAGATTGTGAATGTTATTTAATGAACAAACCACACTGTTTGATTACTGTAGCCCAGAAACAGGCAATGGATTCTTTGATTAGCTGAAGCTTTCCTTATTTATCAGCTCAGAATTACTAATTAGTAATGGAAAATAACCATTGCATATCTTTGGGGAAATGTTTGATGTAATGCACTTGTGTCAAATTTTTATTGTATCGTATCAGACTTATCAGTTATTTATTGTAAATAATGCCCACCTTCTTATTAGGTTATTTCAGTTGTAAATGATTGTTTAAGTTTATGGTATAAAGAGTCATTGTATTGAACAAGAGTAGGCTGTTTCATAAAATTTTTCAGCTATTAATGAAGTGATAATTCTGGGTTATTTTAAGTTTTGTCATACAGATTGGGCAATTATAGAGTCAAACTACGAGGTAGAAAGGTTTTTTTTGGAATTTTTAAGGTCAGCTTTCTTAACCATTTAGTCAAGGAACATGCGAAGTACAATGTTATTTTAGAGTTGTTAACTTTTAAATGCAGAAGTGACCAAGAGGATAAAACCTGTTTAAACATCTGGGTGCAAGTGACCATTGCTTTATTAGGTCATATGTTTTGCTGCATATGTAGATGAGGAATAATCTTATTTTGGTTACAGATTTCCAAAAAGAAAATTTTGAAGGGATGTGATAAGAATTTTGTTGTGAATTGGACACATGAGTTACTTGGAGATGCTAATCACATGTGGAAAAGTTTTTAAATATTCAAGGGAAAAGTGTACCTTTTTATAGAAAGAAAATATTAGCTGCAAGTAAAAAGAACATGTTGAATTGCAAAGAGTGTGAGGCAAAGAAAGGTATCACAAGTTTCAGACATTTAAATTGATTGGCATGTCGGAAGATTACAGAATATCCAGAAAGTTGGTGAAACAGGAAATTATGACATCAAAAAGGATGTCTGAAAATGTAAAAATTACCAATAAGGATTTATTTAATTACATTCAGGGTAAATGAAGTGTTAGAATGGTCTTTAAGGGTGATAAAGGAAGACTTGTGGTTAAGGGTTGAAATCCCCAGGTTATTAAATTTGATATTTTTTTCAGTTTTTACTGATGAAGATGTAAGCAGTGTTCCTCATCTTGAACAGTTGGTAAATGAAAAAGAGATCACACAAAATGATCTGAACTGGTTGTGAAAAAGGAAGTTTAAATATAAGGTTCTTGAACTGGATATTTCCCCAAGGGTTTAGAAAGAGAGTGAAGATTGTATATGCAAGCCACTTTCAACTGTTTTTGTTGTTAGTCCTTGAGTACCAGAGGATTGGAAGTTAGTCAATATAACTCCTAATTTCTCTAGCAGTTATCAAAATTGTCCACCAATTATTGACCCATTAGTCTTGCATCAGTTGTGGTGGGAAAAAGCTTGGAAAGTCTGTGAAAAAGATACTTTGCAAAGTCATTTAACAATGTTTAGAATTTTATTGGATAGTGGAATGTAGAATGATTTCACTGAGGGGGGGGGAAATCTAGCCTTGAAAATCTTCTGACATTCTTTGAAAAAGTTACTGCTTATGTGGATGAGGATACAGATGTAGATTTGGTATATCTGGACAAGGTACCACATGATAACAGTTGTCTCTGGAGTTGAGAAGGAAAAGGAAGCAAACTGTATAAAAGACAGAAGAAAACAGAAGGTTGTTACAAGTGGAATCCAGTCAACCAGGCTGGTTTAATCTCGTAAGTGGTGTACCTCAGAGCTTATTCTTATGACCTATGATCTCTCTGATTTATGCCAGTGACACAGATGAAGGAATAATCAATAATTGACTTAAATTTACTTATAATATCAAGGTCTTGGGTGTTGTCAGCTGTGGAGATGCTGCTAATTTATAAAAGGATTTAGATCATTCATTGAGTTGGGCAGATGGGTTTTAATCAGATGAAATGCAAGATAATGCCTGTGATTTATAATAATTTGGATGGTTATAACCTTAAAAGTGTCATGAAAGAAAAGGATCTTGGTGTAATAGTCGAACAGTCTCTGAAGCTATCCAAGCAGTGTATTGTTGCTAATGATAGGGTAAATACGGTTTTAGATTGTCTTCACCGAAATATTGAATACAAGTCTAAAAGGTTGTGATTTCATTGTAGATGTCACTGGTTAGGCCACATTTGAAGTATTGTGTTCACTTCTGGGCTTCTCACCTTAGAAAAGACATTGAATTTTTTGTAATGTATTTGGAGATTGTGCTTTGGATGGAGGTGTGGTCACATGAGAAGTTAATCTCTCAGATTCTTTTCTCTTGAACAAGAGATGAGGGGGATCTGACTGAGGTGTTTAAAGGTCAATTTTCAACAAATTTAATAATTACCTTAGAAACTGTACTTTGGCAACAGGAATCATACCTAACCATATTTTTAAGCACTTTAGTTTTTGAGTAAAAAATGAAACAAAATATGCAGGTCCTTGAACACAAGTTCCACTCAGTCGTTCAGCTGTTTTCGTGATGTTTTACAACTATGACGTAATAGTGGCCAAACACTCCGTTGCTTGCCGACCAATTTGTTCCTTTCAGTGCTGGTGTTTTATGTTTTCTATCTTCACCTTGCACAAACAAACATGTCATATAAATTATACATACATGGTAAATATTAAGTTAACTATTCGGACTGCAAGATCTAGTTTAATTTTATGGACAGAATTATGATGTATAATTGAAATTCAATTTGTTAAGAGTCATAAATACCACAATGATTGTGGTAGGACCAAGTGTTAGTTACCATAGTCAACAAAGTGTAAACAAATAAAACCCAGTCTGTGATTCAAATAACTTATAAATACCAGATAGGTTTTGAGATGCTTAAAATTGCACGTAAAATAACACAGACCATATTTGTTGTCGTGCCTTAGGCTTACAATTCTTCCACTTGCGATATGACCGACCTGCAACCGCCCTGGACGCTATCAGTATCACTCGCAATTCCACCACTTTCGCTTGTGGAACTGTCCTCATCACTAGAACTTGTCAAAAGTAACTTTTCTAGGTTCATTCAGATTAGGTTCGAATTGATATGGCACTACTCGACACTGTTCAGTACACAAAGTCAAAACAGACTCCGCCTCTGTTTCTCCGTATGCACTGGCTATATTAATTTACCCTCAACGTGGTGACTTTGGCAGTTTTTTCGGCAACTATTATATCAGTTTCCTAGCGGCAAACGTAAAAATTAAAATGTTTGGATTACCACTCGAATAGCGGCTCTTTCTGCACCAAGTTCTACGTTTCATTTTTAGCACAAATTTTTATAAAAAATGCAAACCTGCAAAATTAATCAGTATGAGCAGTTCTTTTGACTGCAAAGTTTTCTTTTTTTCTGTAAAATTCACCTTTAAGATTGTAAAGGGAATTTATAATGTTGATGCACTGTCTTTTCTTGTATTTAATAGTGATAATACAGGGAGGTCGCTAGAAAAGCAGAAAATTTGTCAAACAGCTATTTATTTTTACAAAGAATAACTTTTACAAAGTTTTTTTAAAGGCATTTGTTATATTACACTCATAGATGCTCAAAATACATTTTATGATATTAAAATCATGCATTTTATTCATGATGTAAAGAAATCAAAATAGAAATGAGTAAGCACTCATTTTATTCATGATCTCATCTGACCCTCAAATTTTCCGCTTTTCTAGCAACCACCCTGTAGTAGGACTAGGGAATACAAGTATAAATAACTTGTCAGGGTAGGAGTCATCATTAGCTAAGACAGTTTTTTTTCTTGCAGGGTGGCTGGCCTTTGGAATGGGTTGCCTTTAGACATTTGTAGAGGCAGTAAATTTAAAATGAGTTTAAGGAAAAGCTTGATAATTATATGAATGATAACGGCTGGCTCTAACTTTTCCATTTCCTAATTCAATTTAGTTTAGTGTGTGGAAGAGCTGAGATGGGCCAATAGATCCCATGTTGTCTCGGAATGTTAATGACTTTAAGTTAGTTTGTGGTATGTAGAAGCATTGGACATAACAGGCAAGACTGTTTGAATTTTTTATTACTCAAAAAATGTATGAACATAGTTTTAAAATAATAGTATATCCCATGTAGTTTTCTTAACTTGCATCAAATTACTTCGATATAGTTTTAAAGCAGAGGCCTAAATATATAGTTTAGTTGTGGTTTCTTTTTTTTTCTTTTTATCTAATTAGAAGGATTCAAATCCATTCTTTCCACCACCCTCAGTTGTCAATAAGTTAAAAAGAAGTGTTTTGTAAAAATGTTGGTACTTGAAGCTAGTAATTTAATGTAAAAAAAAAGTTACTTAACTTTTTGAGACATTACTTCCAAAGCAAGCTAGCTTAACATGCAACTTAAATCTTTGAATATTCATAGTAGATGCCAAGTTTACATCACATTCTGAATTATGTACTTAAAACATATGTCTGTGACTGAGAAAGTCACAGTCCGTCTTTCAAGCCTTAGTTTATTTTCACTAAACAATTTTAATTAAAATTTTTGGTGCTCACAAGACCCATAATTTAAATGGAAATTATGAAGTGAAACAAAAACAAAATAAATTATGAAAATGTGAAATAGCAAGTGTGAATAAATCACCATGAAATAAATTTGATTTTAAATAATATTATATGAATGAAAACTGTGAAAAAAGTACTTTAATTTTAACACAACCGAAAACTATACTTGTGTGGAGGGGGGGGTTAACAAATTAGGCCCATAAACATTAATGAAAATTAAATAATAATAAAAGTTCTAGAAATGTAATCATACGTCCACAATGAAGAAATTATTAGGATATAGTAATTCAAGCAAAATATGTGGAAAATAATGTATTGGAAGGTAATGACTTCACATGATTAATTTTGTATTAATTTGTTCTTGTTTTATCAAAAATAATGTATATAGTGCAGGAAAAAGCTGGCCATTGAGGAAATACTGTTACAAGCATGTGCATGTTAACATTCCACATAACAACATGTACAACATTAGGTAGTGATGTTCCTTATTACAGTAAATGAATACATCAAATTCAAATGGGGGAATGTTTTAAAAAACTGCTCTCTGGCATCTAATTATTAGTGAGGACATGTTACTGATAACATGAGTTGTGTTTTGAAGTGTAACATGTTTGTGAAATTAGATCATATATTTCAAGAATACTACAATAACCTCTAGAGTTATAGTATAGTATTACCATAGTAACAACGTTTTGTATGAGACATCGGAGATTAGTTAGTGGTTGTAGTGAAAACATTTCGTATGATACATCAGAGATTAGTAGACATATCATCTCGAGTGAAACCAGTGAATAGAAATAAAAAAAAAAAAGATGAAATACTTTTTGTGCATTTGAAATAATAACCTCTTCTTGTTAAATATGAAAAATCTCTAAAAAGAAGAAATAGTTTTAAATTTATGGAACTCAGTGATCAGTCTTGTTTTAATATTTGCTATAAGAATACACCTTCATTTCATTTTAATATTAACTGGTAAGAACCAGATTATTAAGTGTTTTTCTCTTTTTGAAACATTTGTTTTGCTGTCTAGGGTCTTCTGTTTATGTTTATAAACTGAACAACATATTGGTGTTTCTGTGTAGCTTCTCACATAGTTTGTCATTTATTAACACACTTCTGTTTTCTTTCAAATTATGATGCTGTTGGCAGTACATTGAAAAATGTTTTAAAAAATTAATCTTTTGTGGAGTATAAAGTTACTAATAATGTTAAATCATTTTACAGCAAAAACTTGTATTACTCACTAACTTAATGTTATAGATATTGCTAGATCTTTGGACCATCTTGAGGTTCTGAACTTTATATTTTATAGTTTATGTTTCATGAAGTAACCATGAAGCTTTGTTGGTTGAATTCACTACAATTTGCTGCTTCTTTAACAAATCAAAAAAAGAAAAATTTCCTGATGAGCTTTGGACTTGCATGTGTCAAGTTATAAGAACTGTTATTTATACATGTTTGTAGCTTGTTTCTCGAAAGTGGGTTGCCAGAATCTCTCAAATTCCTACAAAATATTAAAGTTGAATCATTTTTGATTATCAGATTTGTTACATTTGTCAATATTGTCTTCTAGCACCTATTTATCAATACAACAATTCTCAAATAACGCTGTGGTGCTATTACATTTGACAGCTGCTGTGTACGTCAGTTTTGTGTAGCTGCAAGAGACACCTGTTTAAAGAGTGAATTTTATTAAGGTTTACCCTTATATCTGATATTTGTGTTTTTTACAATAATTTTTAATAGTTATAATTGTTCATTGGAAACATTTTTTTTTACAATTTATTATATTTAGTTATTGTACATCAATTTTGTTTTAAATGTACGTTGACCCATATAAACTGCTGATACATATAAATGAACTTTGGACAGCCTATTTTAACACACACCTGTACATGTTTAGTTACAGAATAACATAATTATTACAGTATGTTGTGTTTGATTAGTGTTTAAAACGTGTATCCAGACTGTTACTTTATAAGAAGTTCACGGATTGTTATATTAAACAAAAACTTTTCTGAACAGATTTTGTATGAAACGGGAATGTGAAAAATATTTGTAATCAAAATATACTATAGACTTTATTAGAATTTCATGTCGGTCAAATGGTAAATGTATTTATTGTAACTTCAAGCTCTCCAAACAAAGATTAAATATGGACTTTCTTTTTTCACATTTTGTTTTGCCTTCCTAGTACCAAATTGACTACAACAGAACACAAGTTAAATATGGCATAGGAAGTAGATTTTTTACATTTTGTTTTTGCAGATTTGAAACATTTTTCATTTTACTGCAGTGAAACCCTTCATGGGAAAATTCAGAGTCTGTGGTACCAAACTTTTCCAAGAAATTTGATATTCCTCATTTAAAATAAATAATTTAAGTTTCTGTACTGTAGGTGAAGAGTGATTCTAAGAGATTTTGAGGTTGTTTCTAATTTAAGATTGTAGCTACCGAATCTAGTTGTTTTTAATTGGTAAAATTTCTCATCCTTTTAACTTGTTTGTCTTACGTGTCGTGCTCTGATTGGTTAAAATAATGTTTTTTTTAAATGTTTCTTCTTTATAGATTTATAAAATGTTTCAATTGATGATTTGTGATCATTGTTGTGTGTATGTTTGTGTTAGGAGGTATGTTTGTAAATTTATGAACTTTTATTTGTAATTCTGTAGGGTCAATGTACAATGTGACAAGACTAACACTGAGCCACAACAAGATCAAAAGTAAGTAGTACAGTTTTTACAGTGTTTTGATTAGATCTACTGGGGAAACACTATTGTAAATGACATGCAATCAATTTCTGACAACCTTTAACTTCATTAATACAGGACCAACCTCTCTGAGTCTATTCGTATATATTAAGACATTATAACTTTAACTTCTAATATTAGGTTAGTGGTAAAACTGAGGGCTTGTAGCTGTAAAATTACTTTCTGATATTTATGGTGGACACATCAGGTATACCCAACTATGTGGCTTTGAGCTTGATAACAAACACTATTTTATTAATTCTGTATTATGTAAAACAAATTCAATAACCAAAATATTTTTAACATTTTCACACACAGGGGATTTAACAAAGATTTGGGAAATAGACTTCCAAACTAAATTAAGTAAAAAATAATATAATATTTTGATTTTAGCAAACATTAAGATGCACATGGGAAAACTTTATATTTTTGTTAAATTATGTTTACTTAAATTTAAAGTATAATTAGTTTTGTAATTTGCTTTTCAAGTTCTTTTTATTAATCTGATATGAACAATTTTAAGGATGTCTTTATAAACTTGCAAAGGAGGACAGTTTCAATTGCATAACAAATTTGTTATTAAACACATCTCCAAGAAAATAAGTGTATTGTAACTAAATTAGTCTTAAATTTAATGAATAAATGTTTTTGAATTAGGAAAGCAAGAAACAAGTTAAATAATGGAATTGCAATCAATGCGAGGTACATTTTTAAATGGAAGATGATTTTATTTTGAATTTTTCTACCAAGACTTCAATTTTAAGAGAACAAGCTTCGAGCAGTTTCTTCTGTTTATTTTTAATTTTGTGCGAAGTTACACGAGGACTATCTGCACTAGCCATCTTTAATCTAGCCGTGTAAGACTAGAGGGAAGGCAACTAATCATCACCACTCAGTCAGCTCTTGGGCTACTCTTTTACCAATGAATAGTGGGATTAAGTGTCATGTTATAATGCCCAACAGCTAAAAGGGGTGATCATGTTTGGAATGACAGAGATTAGAACTTTGACCCTTAGATTATGAGTTGTGTACCATAACTACCTGGCCATGCTGGGCCTGAAGTGGAAGACGTGGAACATAGAAAATTATAAATATGAAGTTAACCTGTAGTTTGCAAGTCAATACAAATGAAAAATTTGTCTAAAACACTAGTAAGGAACATTCTATGATGCAAGTTTTTGTAGCTGAAATGTTTGGAGTGTTGTAGGTGTGAACATCTGTGTAAACACTACAATTAAGCATTTTCAGTAAGTGTCCACTTTAAGTTTGGGTATGTTAGAAAGTGCCACACCTCAAACTTAGATGAATATTTGTTTTGTTTTAATTAGTGAACAAGGTCTGAATCTAAAATATTCAGTTCTATCCAATGTAAAAACTTCAATGAGTTTAATTTGTTTAGTGGGTGTATAAGGTTTATATATTCCTTTTAAGGAAACATTTGAACTTTAGCCATTTTGTTTGATGTAAGGATGTTATGTGATGAATTAACATTTTCAAATGCTTGCATTATGAAAGTATACATAAAATGTCTATTGTAGATTGATTTTAGTTACAGAACAAAAAAGACAAATTAATGAAGTTTTTCCCAAATTGATCAATGTTAATTTGGAGCTATTTATTAATTACACGTAATCCATCACAAATAATGTCATATTTATCTTGTATACGGGGACCATCAGAAATGTTTTTCATACATACCATAAGTTCTGTTTGAATAACGTTGCTTCTGATGTATTTCAGGTGTTCCTCCGAGCATAGCTAACCTTGTCAACTTGGAAGTCCTCACTTTGTTTAACAATCACGTAGAGGTAAGGTATGCATAATGTAACCAGTCATAAATGTGAAGTCCTTATGTTACACTAATGAATAAAAAAAACAAACTATTTTTTTATTTTTAACTCGTCAGCTCCCACCATGGCCCACTGGTGAGTCGCTGTAGTCTTCCAGTTAGACCCACGTGACCCATTGTTGAGTTGTGCTCTATTTTCTTTTTAAAGAGCCACTTATTGGGTGGGAGTAGGACATTGGAATAACATTTCTTTTCTAAAACCACCTATGTTTTTTACAGTGGGAAAATTAAGCTTGGTAGTCAATGTGTTAAAGAACAACATTAATGACTGAGAAGGAGAAGTTTCAGCATATTAAATGTTTAAGTTCAAAATGTAAATCCACTTATATAAGTTTAAAGTATTACATTTTCCTTTGTAACAAGGTATTTAAGTCTTTAAACATTCATTCGATTATGATATACAATATACAATAGTACTTACCTATCCATTTTCCACCTTAGTTTTCTTTAATTTTACTTGATTTAAAGTGTTACAAACAGTAGTAAAGTTAACAAGGTAATTGGTATTTATGTACTAAATATCTCATTGGTGTTCGGTATAGCTCGCACATCTTTCTTTAACACCCTATTTTGAGAAATTGTTATCTTGCATTCTTTTTTTAATATTTCAGAAGGTTAAAAGTTGAATTAAAATAAGTATCTCGAACATTTTGTTATTTTAATGCTAGTTTATAAATATAGATTGTATTTGGCTACATCATAATTAAAATTCTAAGTTACGTGCTGTTTGTTATCTATATATACAGGGTGGTCGCTAGAAAAGCGGAAAATTTGAGGGTCAGATGAGATCATGAATAAAATGCGTGCTTACTCATTTCTATTTTGATTTCTTTACATCATGAATAAAATGCATGATTTTAATAATTTTGAGCATCTATGAGTGTAGTATAACATATTCCTTTAAAAAAATTTTGTAAAAATAAATAGCTGTTTGACAAATTTTCCGCTTTTCTAGCAACCACCCTGTATATGTGTTGAATAGTTTTGCTTATCTTAACTTTCTGTACGTTATTAAAGCATGGCTTCTAATAATTATCTTTCAGGAACTGCCCACTTCAATTTCATCTCTACCAAAATTAAAAATTCTTAATTTGGGGTAAGTTTATTATTCTAATGTCTTTTGTTTTTTTATTATGTTTATATGTGAACAATTTGTTTTATTTGTTAACCATGTTCTGTTGATGTGTTCAATTTAAAAACAAAACAGTTCAGGAAAATAATTAATATGATTTTATTTTTCAAAGTCAGGTACAGGATGTATTGTACAAATAGAACCTCACTTCTGAAATACATTATTAGAGTAAATATTTAGCAGATTAGGTATCTTAATAACACAGTTGTACCTATGATGAACTTTATTATTTTCGTTAATATATGTACACACTGTCTTCACATATTAGCTAATCCCTCCTGGGGAGGTATCTTCACTAACAAAGAAAAAAACTCTGAAACTCAAACGCATGTAATATTTATAATGTGTACATGTTATTTTTGAGGTTATCATGGCAGCGGCTGACATGACAGACCATGGATATACTGGTCCTTTGTCAACTTCCCATTGCCAAGAACAAAAACAAAAGTACAATTTATAGCTGTGGGTGCATTATAAAGGTGACAGTTAAATCCACCTGTTTGGTCAGATAAGAACTGCTGAAACTTTTGTGTTTTTAAAAATACATTTTATTTTATTTATGGTAAGTAAACAATTTTTTATTTAGAGTATTAATATCCCAAAAATAAAACAATTTTTTTCCCTTTTTTTGCATATATCCAGCTACTTATTTTTAAAATTATTTGAATACAAAGTTCACCAATACTGGGGGGGGGGGAATGTAATAGAAAGTCTAACTGTAAAGTTTGTTTACATAGTGTGTTGACAGTGATGGTTACAAGCAATAACAGTTCTCCTTTTATGAGGATAAATAGTTTGATGTATCAAATTAGTTTATTTACAAATAATTTCTTATTTCCAACTCGTGTCCAGTATGGCCAAGTGGTTAAGGCATTCGACTCATAATCTGAGGATCATAGGTTTGAATCCCTGTCACACCCAACATGCTTGGCCTTTCAGCCATGGAGGAATTATAATGTTTCAATCAATCCCACTATTGGTAAAAGGGTAGCTCAAGAATTGGCAGTGGATGGTGATGATTAGTTGTGTTCCCTCTAGTCTTGCACTACTAAATTAGGGATGGCTAGAACAGATAGCCCTCATGTAGCTTTGAAGGAAATTCAAAACAAACAAACAATTTCCAACTTAATTCTTTTCAAAAATGAAATTATTTTTCACATTAAGATGAGGACTAGTAATGTTTTTTCTTGTTGCAAATTAAATAGTAGTGATTGTAACTGTACCAAAATAATCACTTCAAACACTAAAACCAGTCTATGTAAAAAGAAACTTTTAATATAATGGAAAATCTTCATCAATATACAGAAATTCTTCATCATCATGCGTATCCCAACCAGGACTTTCAAGAGATGTTTTATTGAGTTTTGGAAAACAAATCCTGATGTTGCTTTACTCTGTAATACTGTATCTAAATAGAAAGAGATTGTTTGACTTTATCTTCCAAATTGTCAATATTAAAGCATGCTGATTAAAGTGTATTTTAGCTCTTTTAAAAGTTAACATGCATATCAAATACATTGTGTCGGTAATTGTGTTAATCTTTAATAAAATAAAACGAACTTAGAATGCTTTCTTGATGGTGTTTAGAAGTACAAAACAGAAGTTAACTTATCAGATCAGATTTTGTGGGTAAAAACAGTAGATCGGAATATTACTTTTTTTTTAAACAGATAAAGGATGAGCATTGTTTTAGTAGTGCTTAACACAAGTTACTACTAAAGTGCAAAACGGAGGTTAAAATACAGCTTGGTCCTATTTGCATCACTCATCTAATATTTGTGGTAAAATATCATTACTAAGAGGAGAAAATGTCTAATTAAACTAGATTTTAGCAAAGATGAAGAAAAGCTTTGAGTTGAACGATGCTAAACCATAACTCATTAACCATAGAAAAATAAGTGTAGAGGAGTGTGGTGTTTGTTTTTTGAGATTAAGTTTATTTATATGTATTTTTAATTTGTCATTGCAGGATGAACAGGCTAAACTCTCTTCCTCGAGGATTTGGTGCTTTTCCTCAACTTGAGGTGCTTGATTTAACCTATAATAATTTAAATGAAAAAACTCTGCCTGGTAACTTCTTTATGCTAGGTAGGTTTAAGTTTTTGATCAAATGTAGTTTTGTAAAAGCAATACTGTTTTTGTGTCTCATCACATTGTGCATTAGAGATAATCAGATTTGTGTTAAACTAAAAGAAATTTTAATTTGTTTTGATAGTGAATGTCACCGAAATAGATTGCTGAACATTTACACATTAACTAGAGCATTCCAAATTATGACTAATTTCATTGTGAAATGCTAACATATTCTTAACTTTAACCAAAACATTACAGTTTGATAGTTGCAAGGTGATCAGAGGTAAAAACTCTGTAAGCTGTCTTTTTAATAAACTGCTTTCATATTAACATTTGAGTCACTTTCAAGCTAATTCATTTAACCTTCTAAGGTCTACATAATGACACCCAATTTACAGTCCCACAGTGGGATATCAGTAAGTTTATAGACTTGCAACACTAAAATTCAAGGTTTGACTTGTTTCAATGGACACAACATATAATTCAATCTGAAACAAACAAAAACACAATTTGCATGTTTAGTCCTCATAATGTTAATGTTTGGTTATCTATTTAGGTCTGACTTAAAAGCCCGAACGTTAATAGTTATGGGGAAAGCTTCCTCTTAGCTTTTTAAAATAATTATTTAAAAAATGAAATTGTTACTTGTTCACTTTGGATTCAACTCAGTTTTGACAGACTTGTCTTAGTTTCGAATCCATTAAAAACTTCTTATTAATACGACTATTCATCAATGTTAGTTAATGACTTCAGAAAACCCTTTTATTTTCCTTAAAAGTAAATACAGTTGTGGACGATTTATTCATTAAATAAAACTTTTACGTAATGCCTTTTAAAAATACATTTCATATTAATAACATTTGTATTTGTTGGTTTCTGTTATGTTAAAGAATAAAAATTAAAACCAAGTTTTCTGTCCATTTTGAACTGATTTAGAAAATATTTTATGTATAAAATAATTTTAATTCATGTTTCTGGAAATAATTTAATTAAAACTTATTAATTCTGAATTGTGATAACATAAACCCTGCAAAGTAATTTCACTAATTTTTTTTACCATTTTAAGAAACCCTGAGAGCTCTATATTTTGGAGACAATGATTTTGAGAGAATTCCAGCAGAAATTGGTAACTTGAAGAATTTGCAAATAGTAAGGTGTTTTGTGTGTTTTTAAGTTAAAATAGATATAATGAAGTGTTGCTGATTGTAGTTATTTGAAGATATATTGTTAAATGGAAATTCTGCCTTTTGTTTATTTTACTGATTTACCATTTGTCAGTTCTCCCATATCATTTATTGTTTTATTTTTCTAATTATTTTAGAATTTTGTAAATGGTTAGTAACAGGTGCATCTTATAAAATCCTAGAACGTTGATGGAACTCGCAAATTAATTAAGTTCTGGACATAAACCTTTTATTTACAATACAAAATCTTGATTTATAAATAGATTTTGATCATTCTGTTGGAACTTTTTTAATGCTGAACTCTGACATGTCTTTATAACATTTTAACTTCAATGTAAACCTCACATTCTTGTGATTTCAGGATATCTCACTCCCTCTCTGAAGTTAATTTATTTGTTTTCTTCAATGTGCAGACTTACTCCTAATTGCTGGTACTGCAAAAATCTGTTTGAATTGATTACACAATCATTTTTCTTTTATTTGGTACAGTTTTTGTTTATGCTGATATATAATGAGCGATCACCTGCCAGTACAATGGTAAGTCTACGGATTTTACGATGGTAGAATCGGGGGTTCCATGACCATAGGTGGACTTGGCAGATGATGTGATGTGGCTTTGCTACAAGAAAATACATGCACGCACGCATGCACATGCTTGCTTACAAAGTAGTTCTTTTCATAAGTAGTGATATTGTAGTATTTACTTTACCAACAGTCTCACTAAAGCTAGTAAACAATTATATTTACTATCTACAGTTAATTTACTTTGATATACCTTTATTTGTACAGATGCAGAAGTATGTGGTGTCCAGAAAGTTACTGTCCAGTCTTGTAATCATGTGTCTATTCAATCTATTTCAAGCCAGCAACTGATAGCAGTGTTTAGAAACAAAATAAGAATGATCCAGACTTGTATTGATGTCAACAGGGGTCACTTTCAACACTGTTTTTAATTATCATTCAAATTTACCTCCTGTATTCTATATTGAAACATGTCTGTTAATAAATATACAAGTGCACAGTGACTTTCCGAACACCCTGTATAACATATCTACATTCGTAAGTTACAACTTTTAAAGAAAAAATATTTAAATGGCTGTACCACAAAGTATTTTAAATTAAAATATCACCATCTTTATGTTCTGAATTTTCAATTTACTGGATAGATCACACACCTTTACTTGTATTATAGTATTATATAAGTTTCTAATTGTTTTATCTGGGCCTTATTAAGCTGTTGTCATCACTTCACAGAGGTTTTAATATTTCTGAAAACTTTGGTGCTTTGTTTTATATAAATAAATCTACATGTATGTATTGTATATTTACAGTATGTAAAATATTGGTATTTGTTTTTCAGTTGTGTTTCAGAGAAAATGACTTGATTAGTCTACCAAAAGAAATTGGTCAGTTGACACGTCTACGAGAACTACACATACAAGGAAATGGTCTGTCTCTCCTTCCCCCTGAGATGGGTAAAGTTACGGCTTCACTTGGTTCTTTTTATACATGCAACATAATGTTTATGTATCTTAGCTTTGCTTCCAAAGAAATTTCATTAGTTGATGTTTGTGTATTTCCTCCAGTTTATGCAAAGTTTTTATAATTTCTGAAATATAAATGAAACTAAGGAGACTGATTAGTATTAAGTTATAAAATATCCTGAGTTTGTTATTTGCAGAAAGCCTATGGGAGCTTAGAGAATATGAAACACTAAGTCTATATTTTACACTTAATGAAATACAAACACACTAACAATAGTGAAAAAGTATTTGTACAATTGTCAAACTGGCAACTACTGTTTATGTTCATATCTGATTTTCTTATTTTCTTTGCTTGGATATTTGCCTCTTGCAATTATTTTTGGTTTTCAGAAACAACTGATGATGTAGAAAGTAACAGTTTTCAAATTAATAACAGTTAGAACAAGTTAAAACCATCACTTTTCTGTACTTAGTTACCTGTCTGTAGTGTGTGAGTTGGTATGACTCGCTACTTGTCTGTAGTCAGTAGGTTAGAATGACTAATTGGTTTATTTGCTCAGATGTGTTAATTTTAACAATAGGTCTAACTTGTATATTCAGAAACGTGTTTTACTGTTAAGAAGAGGACTGTTTTCTTACCTTAACCCTCAAACAGTAAGAATATTGTAGGTAGTAGTAATGATGGGTAGCCGTTTAAGGGTTAATTAATTATTTTCTACAGAAGTGATGGTTGTGTGAGAACCTAAAGACTATCAGTCGTGACAAGCTAAAAACACAACTTCTGTAATTAACCTTTTGTGTTAAATACATTTATCCATTATGTTAAACTTTACAGTAATCCTGTCACACAGATTATCTGTGCATGACACAAGGTTTTGGTGTCCACATCCTCTCTTTCAGGACTTGTTAATGGTTCTGTCGTACAGTTTAATTGAATATTACTTATAACCAATAGAAAGCTAAGGTTTTCATTTCTCAAATGACGTATTGTTATTTAGATAGTCATCATTTTCATTAATAGTACCAGCTCTTTACCCATAACAACTAGCTTGGATGAATTTGAACAGCTTTTGTTGCACATTTAGAAAATTGGGGAATTTTTGAGATTTAGTGGAAATTGTCTGCTCTTTACATGTTTTATTAGTCTCTATATATTCTTTGCTGCATTATTTAGTTGAATAAAAATTATTTTGTGCAATACTGTTATTAGTATAAAAAGTAGGGTTGGGTGTTAACAACAGTCGACAGCAAGGAAAAAGAAGATTCTGTAAGTATTTTGTTTTAGGTTAGATTAGGTAAAACTATGATCGTGATGAGTGTGTCATGAGGTGTGCACACAAACAGCTTATAGTAGCTTGTGAGTAATATAATTCTAGCAAAATGTGAGCTGCATGCCCACAAATTGATTTGAAACATATATAATAACACAGGTAATATTTAGACAGAAAGCAAATAAAATAAAATAATAGCATTTAATTATAAATAGGTGTATACTATTACCAGCTTAAAGCTACTTAGAAAAAAATGAGTGTAGTTTCATCTTATAAGTTGAAGTCTTTCTAGAAAGAAAAAAGGATATTTTGTGTGTGTGGTTAAAAGACTGATCCTGTATAGAAATAGTGTAGAAAAAGTAACAGATAAAATAGTGTCACCCAAATCGAACATTTGAAGTATATTTAACAGGTTTAGGGGATTACACTAAAGAATTGTAAGATTTTTGATATGAGGAAAATTATTTTTAATCTTAACATAAAAATCACTTTGCACATAAATCACTTTGCACATGGACGATTCAAAACAAATCTATATTCATGAACAAATCATTTTTTGTTTATTAAAAATACTTTGCTAAAAATATTTTTTTTGTATGTGAAAGAATTGTGTCAACTGAAAGACTACAAAATTTCGTGAGGATATTTACACTATTAAAAGTTTAGAAGTGTTAAATCTGTAAAGACTTTAAACAAGTACAAATAGGTTACGCAGTTGGTCAAATTGACCAAGTGATTTTTGAGAGAGTTAAACATAATAGCTGTATGTAATAATTATGTATTACATTTAGGAATTTTTAATGTAATCTCAAAACTTAAATGTTTACATTTTTTTTCTTTCTTTTATTAACTAACCATCTAAAATGCCTTGACAGGAAACATTGACTTAATTAGTCAAAGATGTGTTGTCAGAATGGATAACAATGAGTGGCTTCCTCCAATAGCAGACCAACTAGCAATTGGTGTATCCCATGTGATAGAGTTTATCCGGACAGACACCTATAAATTGTAAGTGTAAAATTGTAAGAAAAATGGTTGCACACTATATACACATGAAATATTAATTATTCCACAAACAATAATATTTCACCTATAAGACTACAGTAATGAGAAATTAAAATAAAAATGCAAAAGCAACTTGCTTCATTTTTTTTACACTTACCACATGTAGGTATGATCAATTTTGGATTCTAAATTTTCTTCCAATGCAAGACGAGCTTTCCTTCCTCGGAGTAAGTCAGTTATCTTACACAAAACATAAGTAAATGAGAATCATAAGGAAATTAGTGTTAAATAAATAAATATAATAATTATGTATTAAACCATTTCTTTCCTTAATTCTGAGTTGTGTCTTATTCACTCAGAAGTTACTATACTTACTAAATATGGTTTCAAAGCTAAAATCTTTATTATAAGTCATCAGTAATTTTCATTTTAGTTATGGAACATGTTTTTTTGCATTGTCTTCTTATATGAATAGACCTATGTACAGGGTGTCCGGAAAGTCACTGAGCAGTTTTGTAATCATATTTTATTCAGTCTATTTCAAGCCAGCAACTGATAGGGGTGTTTAGAAACAAAATAAGAAGGATCCCGGCCTGTATTGATGCCAACAGGGGTCACTTTCAACATTATTTATAATTGTCATTCATATTTACCTCCTGTATTCTATATTGAAACATGCCTGTTGATAAACATGAAGACCACAGTGACTTTCCAAACATGCTGTAGAAATGTTTTTTTAAATTAATATTTTAGAAGTTGGATATCTAAGATTTTTTACTGTCTTTCTTTTCCCATGAATCCTTTTTTTCTTTATTACAGATAAATATCTTTGTATTTTTACCTACTCAAGTTAAGGGGAAATGCATAAGACTTAATTATATATTAGTAGTTTTGGGAATTTTCTTGTTATGAGGGACATTTTAGAAATTTTAAAAACACAGGTCATCATTTGTATATTACATTGATGGTTCTTACAATGTATTAAGTGTTCCAGTGCATTTTAAGATAAAATATTTTTGCAATAATATTGAATTAATTTGAAAAAGAAAACTATGTAATTATTGACAGATTCATTTGTTTATTTTTTCCTCTATTTCATTTACGATCTATTCTAAAGTTTTGATTTTGAACTCTTTTAGGGTCTCTTCAAAGTTAACTGATTAATTTGAGAAATAACTAAACAAACCTAAAAACCTTACAGAAATTGACAGCAGCACATTTTGTATAACGGAGATTAAGCTTTCCTAAACATGAATTTTTATATATATTACACTTCATAATGAAAAAGGCTTTCCTGATTTTATTTCTGTTTGGACATATACAATTATTCTTTTAAGCTATAAAACACAATATATTAGATTAATGACATTTTTTAACAGACAAAGATCCAGAATAATGTGGAGAGACTTGTGTTGTTGACAGGACCACATAGATTATCTTAGTGTTTATCATATGGATAAATTGAACTGATGACAGGACCATATTCCTGCATTAGGTTATTTTTATGTTTATCATATTGATAAAGACAAGGGATAAACTGAACTGATGACAGGTCCATATTCCCACACAGATTACATTAATGTTTATCATATTGATAAAGACTAGGGATAAACTGAACTGATGACAGGTCCATATTCCCACACAAGGTTGTCTTAACATTGATGGTGTGGATAAAGACTAGGGATAAACTGAAGTATTTTACATTTATAGTTAAATAAGAATACACCTGAATTGTTAATTGATTTGATTGTATATATGAACATTTTTTCTTTAAGTATTTACGATCGGAATGCACAACAAGGAAATTTAGCACCTCGGAAGCCTAAAGACAAATCTAAGAAAATCAGCTGCAAACGGGACCATAACTAATCATTGTGCAGACCAGTACCACGTGTTGAAGATCGTTTAACACAGAAGTGTCACGACTCTAAATGGAATTATTTATTTAATGTGTTACGTGTGTTGTATCAATATGTTTTAAATTTTTCTACTGAAATGTTTCCGCTTTTAGAATATACGTTCACGTATTGGGTAGGTCAAATTTATTTGTAATGAAGATGGTCTGTTTTGAGGGAATAACAGAATAGCAAGATGCTAGGAGATGTTAAAGGTAATGAACTGCCAAGTGTTTCCAAAGTATACGTGACCTTCCAACAAAACTGACCGCAGTCCATGAAAACATTTTAAAGCCTTGCTTCATTTAACAGTTTTTTTTGTATAAAGTTCTGCCATCACTGTTTTAAAATAATTTACTTTGTTATTTTTAGTATTCTAAATATGTTGTTTGATGAAATTATGACTATATTTAATATCTGTTTAGGTATCGCTTTATTCTGTTACTGTTCAAAGTGTGATATTAAGTGTGTTTTAAGATGCAACTGTTTCACTCATGCTTTTGTTTGTCAAGTGTGTTAATAACATTTTAAAGTAGTGATAGTTTTGAGAGAGGTGTGAATATTAATAGTTACAGATTGCTGGATTTTATCCAGTAACATCGGTAACAAAAATTTGTGTTTAAAGAGGAAATATTTAACAGTATATATGTCATGAAAGTTTGTAGTTTCCTAATTTTAGATAAAACTAACTTGACTAAAATTTAATGTATTACATTACGAAATTACCTGGTTTTATTTCTTTTCATTGTTCTAAACTGTTCAGAAAGAAGACTTAAGATATTAAAAGTAAAAACAATGCTCTGTTAGTTATTTTAGCTGACTAGTTTTGAGGAGTTACATCATCGGGGATGTTTATTTGTCAGGTGACATTTTATTCCATTTTACCAAAACAAAACAGTTTTTACCATAAGCATTGCTAGGTACTTGAGATTTAGGGCTTAGGCCCATAGGTACAGGAATTATTGGCATTTCAATAAATTATTATGTTTTCTTAAGATGGCAACTGGGGATTTGGAGCACTGTCAGATAGAATCAGGACAAAGGCCCCATTTGCTAGAGCCCAGTGATGCCTCTGGTTTTTACTCTTAGCATGCATTAGCACAACACACCTGAAAAGAAATTAAAGCCCATGTAATTCAGTGAGCAAGCATCGTGAATTTACCTGCAAGTGTGTACCCATTTATTGTTGTGCACCTGTGAAACATTTTCATATCGTGTTCCTCTTTATGTGTGTCTGTGTTTTATACTATTAAAAATATATGCTCAAAAATTGTTAACTTTCTTTCTTGGCCTACAGTATTAATGTAGAACACGTGAAAGATGCGTGATTTCTTGTACTTTTCTCAGGGTTATATGTAGACTTCTTGTAATGTGTATCATGCAAAATTCTGTTTTTCGTGTATGTTCTTTTCTCTCTATCTGTGTCAGATTTTTCTATTTACATGCTTTAGGTAAGTTTTCTGTTTTCTCACTGTATTAACAATAGTTATATAATTTCCATGTGTTTTTGGTTCGTGTCTGGCATCGCTTAATATATGCCAATATTTGATAATTGCCTTTCAATTGTTTCTTAATGTAGTTTCTCTGTATTTTGTTAGATAAACACAATAATAAGTAAGCTACCAGAAGTGAAATTATTGTGGTTTATTCTTGTGACTTTTCCTTATTGGAAATTATTTTTGTCTAAATGATTCAGGTTTAAAGTAGAAATTTAAAGGTTTGATTGAAGACATTTTATTTCAAGTTTATGTGTACCTAAAACCTGCTTTCTTCTTTACATGTTGTGCAGCATTTTTGCAGTTTGGGTCCTAAGAGATTCTTCTTGTTATTTTTAGGAATGATCAGGTTATTTCAGGATTTTTTAATGTTTGTTTGAAAACTTTACAGTTTGACTCGTCAATATATTCTTGGAAATTAATCTCTAACAAACAGATAGTTCAATGAAAATATGAATATTAGATGTTTGCATTTCAGTCAAATGTATAAATTTCAACAAGAAAACTATTTAGAAAACAAGTTTATTAGAGATGTACCATGTGCAATGATGTGTTGAAGAATGCGGTGTGATTTTTCTATTTGGAGTGCAAGTGTGTGTGTGTTACATTACAGAGAGCTTCCGTCTGTTATAATCTGTGAAATAAGGTTATACTCTCCTGCTTAGTATTGCATGCAGGGGTGAGTTGAGGGTCACAAGGGGCTGGTGCTAAATTTTTATACAGCTCCAACGGCCACCATCTTAATCTACCCCTGGTTGCATGATACAAGCCCTTATTTTTGGTTATTTTATGAATTTTCTGACATTGTATAAAGTTTTTACATAATTCATTTGGGGGGAGAAAAAATTATGGCTCCTTATCATATGTAATTGTTTTCCATTCTCATGTTAGTGTTTTATTTCATTTGTACATTATTCCATTCAACTTGCTCACGAAACTGTTTTGACAGTATGATAACTTTAACAGTGTTGTCATCACTCTTAAAATATTTCTTACAAGTTCTCTCATTGCATTTATGAATTCTAGCATTGGTTTCACTCACATCATTGTGTATTTTGTGATTGTCACATTTGTAAGCAAAACGTTTTAGTATGTAGTTTGTGTTTTAATATTTAGATATCTGATATTTTTTGTGAAGTTCCATTGCAAACAGTCCTTTTAACCATCTCTTGGGTATTAAAAAAACATAACTTCGAAGGAAACGAGATGTTAATCATTGTGTAGGTTGAATTTGTTGTTCTTTAGGTCGAGTGAGGACTAAAGTTGATTGTTAATCATTGTGTAGGTTGAATTTGTTGTTCTTTAGGTCGAGTGAGGACTAAAGTTGATTGAGAAAAATCCACAGATGAAACTTTCTACTTCTCAAAATCTTAAGTTTTATTTTCATCATTTGATTTAATGTTGCTAATGCAGATACATTACAATATTGTAGTTTTAATTATGTGAGTATAATTGATTTTGGATAACGCTTGTATCCATCTGTATATACACATATATAACCATTCATATAAGCCGAAAATTATATTTTGCTGTAACAATGTATACTTCAAATTGTGTGCCAAATGTTTATACTTTTAGTAGTCAGAGGTGCCTTATATACTATCATAAGACAACCAATAACAAGGAGCTGAAATATTAATCATATGGAGAACCATTATGCATTACAGTAGGAAAAGTAAGACGTTACTTAGCAGAAATAACGCCATATCTAAAGTCAAACTAAAATCACGTGTACAAAACTAAAACATTCAACATGTTTCAACTGACCATAGTTTTAATTTCTGCGTGTTTCTGGTCAGTTGGAAGTTGAGTGATTTAATTTTGTTTTATGAGATTGTAGTTTTATTCAAAATATGTTAATTTGTTTTACAAAGTTTTTTTGTTGTTTTATAAGTTTGTAATTACTAAACACGTGGATTATGTGGTTGTCTGTTTGAAAGAAATTTATTTCAGCACTTGTTAAAACTGCATTTTCCCTCCACCCATAAAATTAAAAAAAAACTTTCTACCAGCCATGACCTCTGGTTATTCTTATTTTAAAACAAGTTATATAATAATTATATTTGGGATAGAATTTAAGTGTTCAGTGTAATAGAGAAGACTACCTGATAAATGGAAACATATAGTTGCAATACGTATAATTATATTTTGCTACACCTGTCTTTTTTTTTTTTTTTAACACCAAAAAGATGCAACGAAAACTTTGTGCTTTTTAACCATACTGTTTATAAAATTTTCAAACATTTTTTCTGGAACTATAAAGTCCAAATAAGAATTTAGTTTGCTTCTGTTGAATTACTGCAATTTGTATTTTGCTGTTCTGTTAACTTTGAGATGATCTGTTTGTTTTGTATTGTATTTTGAAGGTAATGTATCGTAAAGTTTACAAAAATAAGTTTAAGTTTTAACGAGTTCATCTTATTTCATTGTGAAGCTTGTGGTTACACATTACGTAGCTGTGAATACTTGTTTCTTTATAATGTCTATTTTAAGTTACTTGCTTCATTACTGTGTAGCTTCTTGTTATTTGATATAATAAATCAAAGTCTTAATTCGTATTTTAGAAAAATAAGTAGTTTGTCTGTTTAATATTGATCAGTGGAAACTGCTACATGCCAATTATTTGGACAACGTTAAATTATAATGTTTCGCAAAGGTTTATAGTCATTAGATAAACCCCTTTGCTTTTGCTTATTTCATTTGAATCTCTTTAATGTCCTCCCAACATCGGCATTAATTCTCCTGTTTGTGACTCAAGTTATTAGGGTTCTGTGCTGTGATCAGATCCAAGGTTCAAACCTTGATTACTGCCTGCATACCCTCACTTTCAGCTGTCTAAAAGTAACATTAACTCTCGTTCTTTCACATTGGGGTCTGTTGAATGCTTTCTCTATCTCTGGTCAACAGTTTTAAAATTAGGTAAAGCATTGCCTAAATCTTTGGGTCTCTGACCTGATTCTTTAGCCCATGTATGTTGTACGAGGTGCCATTTTGAGTGATATTTGAAAAATTTTGCTGATGTTTAATAAATTAACTTTAATTTCAATTTACTTTATCTAACTTCATTTAGTTCCTTATAACTGCTTTCTATGTACCAGTTCCAAAAATATGGTTTTGGTTTTATTTTCTCAGCATTTGAAATTAGTTTTGTAGAGTTTGTGTAGTGATGGAAATTTCTTTGTTATTATAGAAAATAAGACCTGATGAGATGAAACTATTTAGCTGTTTGAAACCGATAATTTATGGTTCATTACTTACTGCCTCAAAAACGCACTTTGTACTTGTGACTCATTGGTACCCTGTAAGAGTAATGAAGACATACCACGAGTATGAATGGCTTCATAAAGAAAAATTATTAAACCAATTTAGGACTAAAATTTAACTTTGTTCCAAATAGATCATGTCCAGCTAAGCTGATCAACACTTGTACTACAAAATATAAATAAATATATTAATACATTAAGATACATTTTCAGCAAAATATTACTTTTCAAGAACTTGTATAATTTTATACAACGATTTCATTTTTAAATTAAACCGTGTTTTGCTAAATAAAATTGGTACTACAAAATTGATTTAAACTCTCGGACATCGTAGATCAATCCAATTAAAAATATATTGCTCAAGTACTGGATGACCAACAATTATTCAAAATATTCAGGGCCCGGCATGACCAAGCGCGTAAGGCGTGCACTCGTAATCCGAGGGTCGTGGGTTCGCGCCCGCGTCGCGCTAAACATGCTCGCCCTTCCAGCCGTGGGGGCATATAATGTGACGGTCAATCCCACTATTCTTTGATAAGAGTAGCCCAAGAGTTGGCGGTGGGTGGTGATGACTAGCTGCCTTCCCTCTAGTCTTACACTGCAAAATTAGGGACGGCTACCACAGATAGCCCTTGAGTAGGTTTGTGCGAAATTCCAAAACAAACAAAGTATTCAGAAGATTTTAAAATTACGGCTTTCACTATGGCAACCAAACTAATTGAATTTTCTTGTCTTCCATAACTATAATTTTCTTTCAGCTGTCTCGGAGCGAAAGAAGATAAGGACATGAAAACTGCAATAAATCGTTGTGGAATTTAAAGTACAGAGAAATAATTTTAGAACAAAAAAATTTGACATGCTTTTCAACTTTTTAGGTGGTGCTGATATTAAAATGTGCAAGTTTAGAAATAAAAGATAAAAATAATAGGCATAACAAAAATGTTCCTAATAATTTCGTATAGTAAGAAAACACTTTTTTCGAAAATGGGAATTGAGCATTATTATTAAGCCATCCGATATAGGTAAATGTTTTGTTGACCAATTCAAAAGCTAAAGAAGAATTATCTCAACATTTATGAAAATCTAAACACTGATCTTGGTAAGAAATTTAAACAAAAGTATAAGAATATATTGGGTCATAATGAGAGAAAAGAATCAAATACGGTCGATTTAACCTTCTTGGCAGCCATGTTGACAAATGGGGAATCCTGGAAGAACACATGAAAAGCACAATTTATATCTTGGCTTTGGGTCTATAGTATTACCTTGTAATACAGACTAGTATATAAGCCATTCCAGATCAATGAAGGAATTTTTACATCTACTCGCGGGATTTTTACTGAATGTTAATAAATAAAAAGACATCCACCAGAATACTACATCTTTAAGTCTACATAATTTAATTACAGCATTAGGCTTAACACCTTTGACAACTATAATTAATTGTAATTATATTTCATCAACTTGTTAAATGCGTTCACACTTGAATAGTTGTTGAGATAACGGTGTTAATTTGAAAACTGGTCTGATTTAACATTTCCTTTCACGTCATGAAATCGGCTGTAAAATTTGTTTTAACTTGGTGTTAACAGAATTAAGCAAGTCAGTCATTTTACATGGTCACATAATCACGAGACCAAAGTGGTATGTCTGCGGACTTGCACACAAAACCGGGTTTCGATACCCGTGGTGGGCAGAGCACAGATAGCCCATTTAGTAGCTTTGTGCTTAATTCTAAACAAACCAATACATAATCACGGGTTTTTGTTTTATTGCATTGTTTCATGAACAACTTTGACAAAATTTATTAGGAGAATATAAGGAAAAATGCAACTTCAAAACGGCCTGGTATAGCCAGGCAGGTTAAGGCGTTCGACTCGTAATCTTAGGGTTGCAGGTTCGAATCCTTGTCGCACCAAACATGCTTGCCCTTTCAGCCGTGGGGGCGTTATAATGTGACGGTCATTCTCACTATTCGTTGTAAAAGAGAATCTCAAAAGTTTGCGGTGGTGATGATGACTAGTTGCCTTTCATCTTGTCTTACACTGCTAAATTAGGGAAGGCAAACGCAGATAATCCTCATGTAGCTTTGGGCGAAATTCAAAAACAAACTTTTAATTTTCGCTTAGATCGTAAATATAGTCATAAACAATTTACAACAGTTCAAAACTTAAATGTTTAAAGGAGGAAATAAACTGATTTCATCTCGCTAAATTTTCTGAACGTTGAATTACGTTCAACTTATAACTCTAAAGATTCTGCAGAGAAATAAGTTTTAGAATAATGTATAGATTGTGTCACAATTAAAGATGTTAGGTGATTTTTCTGTGAAGACCAACATCAGGTAAATGTTTATTAATGCAAAAACAGATCGTTTTGCATTTTATAAAATATTTTATATAGAAATGTAAAATATTTTCTCAACCCAAATGAGTCATTTTTACATGCATACTTTTCTACAAGTGGTTTTTCTCGACATCACTGATACATAACATTTGTTTCAATATAGTGTTTCACATTTATGTGTTAATGCGAGTAACAATTTCTCAATACAAGCTATTTTGGAAATTTTTTTAGTATATTTTAAACAAAATTATGCATCTTGTAATAAACGTTTCAAAATAAGTGAAGTACATGGAAAGATTTGTTACGTTTAACTGTAAGAAATTAAGTTTATTTGGTTATTTTTAAATAATACTCAAATAAAAAGTGTTTCATTGCTGTTATTGTAAGCATGTAAAAGACTTAACAATCTAAACTGGCATTCATGGTTTTGTTTCAGCTTTATTATATTTTTAAAAGCAATAACCAGAGTGTGTAAGGACGTATGGTAATCCTTCTGTGTGAAACAAATGTGTTTTTTAAGTAATATCTTTTTAGTTCTGATTTGAGAGAGTAAATGCTGTAATAACCACATTTTGTGTGTGTGTGTGAAATATTATAGACCGTGTGGTTCTCTGTAACTCTTCCAATAAGTTATCCATCAAAGAAAGGAAAGAGAAATTGTAATTGTCAGTATTGGTAGAATTACTGACAGGGGACATTACTATTAATTACTTTTTGTACAACAAGGGTAAATTAAGAGTACAGTGTTTGTGTGTATGTGTGAGAAGTTAGAGCGAAAAAGTTCACTGATTCTTTCAGTGACTGGCTCGAAGTTAACATTCAGTAATTTGATTTGAGTGTTCATAATCTTTAACAAATATTTAATGCTGTAGAAAATTAATAATTCAGTGAAGCCTTACTGTCATGTTACTTATTCGATGTTAAACACCTACAATAATCGTTTGAAACTTTTCTCCACAGTGTACTTCATTATCAGTTTGTTTGTCCTTGCTTCCATCATATCTGTGTACAATTGTGTAGAACCTTCTGTGAAAAGACTTTCTATTGGAACATACAGGTGAGCATGTCTGTATATGGAAGTTCTTCTGTAGAACTGACAAAATCGTTTTTGACTTGCAAGTAAACTTGTAGAAGGCTGGCTTTAACTCATCTGGACTGTAACACAAAGAGTGTAAAGTCGACTTTATTTTGCCTGGACTGTAACACAACAATGCATCTCAAATTGGCTTTAACTCGCCTGGACTGTATCACAAAACAGCGTTTCAAATTGGCTTTAACTCACCTGGACTGTTACACATAGTGTCTCAAAACGACTAACTTATCTGGACTGTAACACAAAGAGTGTAAAGTCGACTTTATTTTGCCTGGACTGTAACACAACAATGCATCTCAAATTGGCTTTAACTCACCTGGACTGTTACACATAGTGTCTCAAAACGACTAACTTATCTGGACTGTAACACAAAGAGTGTAAAGTCGACTTTATTTTGCCTGGACTGTAACACAAAAATGCATCTCAAATTGGCTTTAACTCGCCTGGACTGTATCACAAAACAGCGTCTCAAATTGGCTTTAACTCACCTGGACTGTTACACATAGTGTCTCAAAACGACTAACTTACCTGGACTGTAATACAAAGAGTGTAAAGTCAACTTTATTTTGCCTGGACTGTAACACAAAAATGCATCTCAAATTGGCTTTAACTCACCTGGACTGTTACACATAGTGTCTCAAAACGACTAACTTATCTAGACTGTAACACAAAGAGTGTAAAGTCGACTTTATTTTGCCTGGACTGTATCACAAAACAGCGTCTCAAATTGGCTTTAACTCACCTGGATTGTGACACAAAAATGTGTCGTGATGAACTAGATAGCTGGTGACACTTCTTGTGTTACAGTACATTACATATTCTTTCCTCTTACCTTGCTGCCATTTTTAAAATATCTTTTTTGTAATTTTCAAATTTTACTCAATGTTTTTTAGGAATAATAATCTAAAGAGCTGAAAATATGTTTGTTAATACTTTCTCAAGTGGGTCTGTGACCAGATTATGTTCAGTTTAAAATTGATTAGGGTGTGAAAAATGAATTTAAGTGCACTGAAAATTAAAGTCTCGGACAAAAGTAATATTAGACCAATAAATGTAAAGAACATAAAGTTTTATTAGAAAGAAAGTAGACACTTTTTAAATTTACTTTAACATAAATACTACATTACACTCCCTTGAAAATACATGTGCATTACAGATTTCAAATAATTTTTGAATGGTTTTGAATTGTGATGGATAAACACATTAGCTTCCTTGTATAACATATCAGAGTTGCATTTTTATTTTATATCTACTCTTCTTACAGAAACATTAATAGTTTCTCATTGCTTTAGGTGTCTCTCATTGTGAAGTTTTTTATATTATTATTTTTATTATTCTTTTAGACTTCCCAATTGTAACTACCTATGTTGTAAAGGAAGTTTACAAGTGTATCAAGTGGTGGTTTTGTTATTTGCTGTTACTCTTGCCGTTACGTGGGTAATTATTAGAAAGGAAAGGTAAGTATATTTCTGTGTTAAAATATTTATGGTGTAAACAGGTGATGGTTTTGTTGTTTGCTGTTACATGAGTAATTATTAGAAAGGAAAGGTAAGTATATTTCTGTGTTAAAATATTTATGAGTGTAAACAGGTGATGGTTTTGTTGTTTGCTGTTACATGAGTAATTATTAAAAAGGAAAGGTAACCCTATATTTCCATGTGTTGATTGTAAAGCTCTCATAGTAGGAATTGCTATAAATTGTAAGATACATATAAAACACCTCTTTCAGAATGGTGGCTGATACCTAAAACTGTATTTTTCACTCTGAACTGTTCAAAACTGAAATTCCAAGATGTATTTCCAAAGATATAAGAGCAAAATTTTGCATCATTTTTTCTGAAAGTAATTTCTGAATTTCTTCAGAAAAATAATAAAAAAGGTGCATTTTTATAAACCTCTAGAATATATACATATACACACCTTTCTTCAGACTTCACTGATGATTCAATGACTGTTTTCATTTGTCTCATGAAGAAATTGACACTTACATCTTTTATTTCTTGAACATTGATTTACGGTGGTACATTGGGTTCGTCAAGTACTGTTCTTGTAACTATATTGGTTTTACACTTATACTGTAACTTTTTCTTGGCAGCTGTTAAAATTAAATTTAAGTGCAACGATGGGATAATCTAGAAACACTGTTAAGTGAAATTTAAAGACAAGAGCAATCTGACTTCCAAATCCAAGCATAAACTGTTTCTACTAATTTATAATAATAAGAAATTTCTTACGTGTATTCTAGACTGGTGAAACAATGTTTTGTGTTCTAACTAGTTATTCCTGGATTCTTCAAGACATCTTGGGGGTGGCATTTAGCATCAATATGCTGAAGTCCATAAGACTTCCCAGTTTGAAGGTCCGTAAGTATTATATAGAGTTACATTGTTATATTGAGTTACAGAAGTTTGGAACTTCAGAGTTCATGTTAGATGAAAGTGATAATTAATTGCTAATTAGAAGAGAAGATAATTATTTAAGTAATTTTAAATCGTTTGACAATTATATCATTACTTGAGTATTATTTTTAGGATAACATTTTGTTTATGTGATGTTTAGGTGACAGGTCACTAAAAGTTCAAATTTTGAAACGTATTGAGAAGACTTAAGAAGGAAATGGGGAAGGAGGGATTTGTTAAAATGTATGGTTTTAAATAAATACATTATTTGTCGTGTGTACTGTCATGATGAAAACAATGTGTGCTCCAAAGCATGGCCAGGTGGTAAAGGCACTCGACTTCTAATCCAAAAGTCGTGGATTTGGGTCTCCCTTACACCAAACATGCTCACATTTTCAGTTGTGAAGACATTATAATGTGATGATCAATCCCACTGTTTGTTGGTAAAAGAGTGGCCCAAGAATTGGTGGTGAGTGGTGATGACTAGCTACCTTCCCAGTAGTTTTACACTGTTAAATTAGGAACAGCTAGCAGAGATAGCCTTTATGTAGGTTTGTATGAAATTCAAAACAAACCAACCAACATTTACTGAAACTTACACCTGTAATCAGATTTAGCCTTTCATTTTTGGTATAATGCTCAGATCAGCCAGCATCATCCCTTTTACTTTATCAGATTTTTTAGATGTGGTGAATCACCAAATACTAGTTGATATCGTAATCTTCCAAAAATATATTTTTTATCAGTTTCGTGCTTTAGGTGTGGATATTTCTATTTTTAAGTTATAAAGGGACATCATTTGTGTTTTAGCTACAAATTTATATCTCCATAGTTACAGATGGAGAACTTCGTGGTTTGTAGTTACAGATGGAGAACTTTGTGGTTTGTAGTTACAGATAGAATTCTTTCTTCTCTGTAAGTGACACAATCAGTTAATCTGTGTAACGTTTTTTTAATAGTCAAGTAGCTCAAACCTTGATTTTTAACTCAGTATGAATCGAGATAAATGACCACCTAGAGATAAGAAGTTAATTAAACATATGATAACATATAAACAGACACATAAATGTTTAGTTTTGTACAAAGAGTTTCTTGTCATTGAACAATGTTTTTAGCAGAATCTTTACCATTATTTTGTTTGTTTGCATTAGAATTAACAATGTTTACCACTTCAGAGCAAGGAAGGGCTTCCATAGGTGGTGTTAATTTTGTGTTTTTCTAGTACATTGTGTAATGTGGTTTTACTTGTTTTTTACAGATATGAGCCATACTTCTGGTTCTTCCAGTACATTGTGTAATGTGGTTCTACTTGTTTTTTACAGATATGAGCCATACTTCTGGTTCTTCCAGTACATTGTGTAATGTGGTTCTACTTGTTTTTTACAGATATGAGCCATACTTCTGGTTCTTCCAGTACATTGTGTAATGTGGTTCTACTTGTTTTTTACAGATATGTGCCATACTTCTGGTTCTTCTCTTTTTCTATGATATCTTCTTTGTTTTCATCACTCCATTTTTAACTGCAGTAAGTCTGTTACTTTAATTATTGTATAACTATAAATGTCTTAAATTTTTAGTTATTTTCTTTACATTTTTGTAAGTTTTCCTTCATAGTGCAATTTATGCAAACCCAAAAATGACACCAGTTAATATTTCTAATTTTTGTTATTGAAAAAAACCTTGACTTGTAGTAAAATTAAATTTTTCGTGCAGTTCAAACTCTTCTACAAATATCTGTTGAAATCTATAAAGTTTAGGGATCAGACTTTGTTATTCGGAAATAAACCGTGATGTGAAACACATAATTTCATAAGAAAAAGGATTTTTCCAGGACTCAAACTTCTGTTTGTAATATAAACAATGACAGTATGAAAAAGGAATAATTTGCAAACAGCCTTAAGTTTTGAAGTTACACTAATTATGCTAATACTGTCATGTTTTGGACATTTATTATTACAGTGGAATCCCTCTAATCAGGCCAGTTCGTCTCTGTCCGAAAGGTGGCTGCTTTAGAGGGGTTCCACTGTATTATGATAAACTTCCAAGCAATGGGACTTGATTGTTTGTGTTTTAGTTACTTGTATCTTTTTAAAACACAAAATAAAAAAATGGTTTAGATTGTATCTGTAATATTTTTGTAGTTTAATACTGTTTCGTTTCTAAAATTTCATTTAGAATATTTTTTATTTACTGTCCTTCATGATGTAGCTTTGCCGGTTTCATCTTTTTTTTACATTTTTTCGAACACCGTTTCACCGAAGTGGTTATTATTTTTACTGTTTAACTCTCTTGGGTTATGTCCTCCATCTTTTATTGAACCATATACAGAGCAGAATTCTTTGCCTTTGAGAAATATATTGTGGTTATAAGTGAATACCATTGTATGTGAGTGAGATACGTCATCAACCATCTGTAACCATGTAGTAGTGATATTAAATTGCAGTATAGATTTATGAAAGTACTAGTAATGTTGTGATGGAATTTGAGGATAAATTTGGCTTATTTTTCTTTCACAATGTTTAAGCAATTCAGTTTTGATGTGTAGTTTTTTAAAGGTTCTTTTCTTCTTTTCCACAGAAAGGTGAAAGTGTTATGGTAGAAGTTGCTACGGGAGGAAGCAGCCAAGAAGTGGTAAACTTAACTTTTGTTCACTCATTTTGGTGCACGTTTAACCAAAGTTTTTGTACAATACAATATCTCGTTCTATTTTTACCAGTACTTGTACAAGCTGCTGGATTCTTAATACATGTAGTTGAGTTTAAGAGAGATACCTAACAAATTAAGCTGAAAACTATAAATATTGAGGACCTGGTATGGCCAGGTGGCTGAGGCACTCGGCACCTAATCTGAGAGCTGCAGGTTTGCATTCCTGTCATACCAAACGTGCTCACCCTTTCAGCTGTGGGGGCATTATAAAGTTACAGCAAATCCCACTGTTTGTTGGTAAAAGAATAGCAGAAGAGTTGGCGGTGGGTGGTGATGACTAACTGGCTTCCCTTCAGTCTTACACTGCTAAATCAGGGACGGCTAGTGCAGGTAGCTGTCGTGTAGCTTTGCATGAAATTCCAAAACAAGCCAAGATAAATCCTGAGTGAAAGTTAGGATCTGGCAAGATTAGTATTGTTGACAGTTCACACATTCACTACAAAAACATGTAAAAAACACAAGCCATTATTAGTCTGAAAGTGTAAAGTTTACTTTGTAGCTGTGGTTATTTTGACTTTTTTTTAAAGTTGAGGGAGCCATTTTATCTACAGGATAAGCACCGTGGGGGAAAATGTTTTAATGCGTAATATTAGTGCTAAGGTACTTAGAATATCTATGTTTGTTAATAACAGTTTTCTGTTTTGGATCCACATTGTTTAAATTTGGTAGAGGAATTCTTTGTAGACCAAAATTTGACTTTAGTGATTTCTGTCTTACTGCTTTAATTCCATGAACAAGGGATCTACTGAAAGAGAGATGGCCATCGATAAACAGAAGAGCTGGTTAATAGTACATGTGATGTAATATAAGGACCTCTAGATTAGACGTCATTAATGTGCTGTTGCCAAAAGCAGTGGAAGAGAGTGGTCCGTCTCCACTTAGCTAGTGAATTCATAATTTTAAGAAGAAAGAAAAGAGAGAGAGATTTTAGTTTCAATGTTGTAAAATATATACATGTGTGTGTCTTACTGTAGTTCTTCAAAAGTGAGACCTGGAGCTCTGTAGAGGAGAGATCAGTAATTTGTAAATGTTAAATTAATACTGTGACTGATTTATTTCTTAGCTGGAATGGAAGGTTTTTGGTCTGACACGTAGAAGATACAAGACATGAGAGCATGGTTCACTTGCAACATAATTATTTGTTCTTAAGATATAAAACAGAGGGTCACTTTCCCACATTATCATTTGTTTTTAAGACATGTGATAGAGGGTCACTTTCTCAAATTATCATTTGTGTTCTTTAGACATGAAACAGAGGGTTTCTTTTTCACATTAACGTTTGCTCTTGAGACATAAAACTGAGATTTGTTTTTTCTTTTGACATATGAGAAAGGTTTCTTCCTCCCAAGTTGTTAAAACAAGTCAAATTCCAGTTTTTCATGTTGTAGCTATTAAATCATGTATCAGTGAGGTTTTCTCTACTGCAGTGTTTGTTATTGAGATAAGATTTCATCTTTTACATGTTTACTCCACAAGTCTTTCATCATGGTTTAAGAAGTTATCTTCTGGCTTCTGGTGTAAACAAAGCACTCAAAAACAGTTGGTTGAAGAAACTGTGATAATGTGAAAGAGAAAGCCTCACTTCCATGTCCTAATGTGTGTATTTATCACTTATTAATGGATACCACCATCTATTTATTTATAAGTGTTTACACCATCTGTGTTCGGTTACACTCTTACCCAAAGTTTTCCAGCTTCCAGGATAGCATCATTTGTTTATTTATAAGTGTTTACACCATCTGTGCTTGGTTACATTCTTACCTAATATTTTCCAGCTTCCCAGGATAGTATAATTTGTTTATTCATCAGTGTTTACACCATCTGTGCTTGGTTACATTCTTACCTAATATTTTCCAGCTTCCAGGACAGCATCATCTGTTTATTTATAAGTGTTTACACTGTCTGTACTTGGCTACATTCTTACCCAATGTTTTCCAGCTTCCAGGACAGCATCATCTGTTTATTTATAAGTGTTTACACCATCTGTGCTTGGCTACATTCTTACCCAGTGTTTTCCAGTTTCCCAGAATAGCATCATTTGTTTATTTATAAGTGTTTACACTGTTTCTGCTTGGTCACACTTCTTACCTAATGTTTTTCAGCTACCCATGGTACTACGCGTACCTCACTTCAGTCTCGATCCAGTATCAGTGTGTTATCAACAGTATTCTCTACTAGGATTTGGTGACATTCTTGTACCAGGTGAGAACGTTCTCTACACATGTTTTAAATAGGTTGCATTACTCTCGTAAGATGCCAGCAAAACTACTTATGTGAAATATACCGTACTAATAATATATTGACAATACTCTGTTACTGATAAGTGCATAGGTTGTTTCTAACCTGTGTATTACATCTGCTGATCTAATAGACTAAATCAGGAAAATTAAGTGTAACAATTTAACTTTAAACCTATTTTGTGTTTGGTTTTTCTCTCCAGAAGTTCTAATGTAATGTGATAATACATAAAATATCATCCATCTTGATTGGATGATTGAATATGATGCACAGATATTTTTCTTCACACTGTTTTAAGGTTTATTTTGGTATAAGTTTTCAGCTCCAAGTATAGCTTTGTTACTGTAGTCTCTATAAACTGTACTGTTCCAATGGATATCAAGTGATGTGTTGTTACTGTAGTCTCTATAAACTGTACTGTTCCAATGGATATCAAGTAATGTGGTCTACATGTCTGAAGAAATTACTTATAAGCAAAGAATTTCTTTATAGATTACTATTAATTGAAAAATAACAAACAGGGGGAATCCTCTGAAATTCAGAGATCTCAACTCAGAATTTCCTTATAGATGACTATTAATTGAAATATAACAGAAAACAAAGCTTGTAAGAGGTGGAATCCTCTGAAATTCAGAGTCGAGATTTCTGTCTTTCTTTCTTTTTTACTTTGTTATCATCTGCTATATTTAAATTTGAATTTTCCTTTTAACACTTCATTGCTATCTTGATTGAAAGAGGCAAGAGAGACTATTGTAATCTTAATATGTAGCAACGAGAAGCCAAGTACATGTATCGTAATGTTAGTGGGCTCTTCATATTTTCTCTTATGTTAAAAGTCATCTCTATGATAATTTGCATATGCTTAAGGTTTAGAATGTGGTAGTTTATGTAGCATATTTGGTCATTATCAATGTACATGTTTTACAATTTCTGATATATCTTTAATAACCAGCCATATTGGTAACAGTTTGCTTAGTTTCTGTGATATATTGTTTTGAGCATTCAAGTTCAACATCAACGAGCACACGTTTCGGTTGACTTTATCTTGACACAAGTTAGAATGGTTTAAAAGAGGAGTGTGATGTATTTTTAAGCACACTTCATTTCTCCACATTATTTGGTACATGTGGTTAAGTAGTTATTTTATCTTTGTGTGTATAGAAATTGAGAAATGTTTTTGAGAATGGATTTTACTTTGATTCTTTTTTTTAGGACAGTTGTTTTCTCTGAACCCTTCTTGAAAGAACCGTATGTTTTGTGCAAGGTTTGTTTCTGAGCAGATGTTGATAGATTGGTGTTTCTCAGTGCCTGTTTCCTCACTTGAATTGGCATTGTGACTTTTGTTTGTTGAAATATAGTAGCATTTTAAAAATGTATATTCCATCTATAGATGGCTGTTTTGATAATTATTTTTGATTACCAGGAACAACAGACAGTTAATGATATCAATTTCAGAAGTTAATTATGTAAGTTGGTCTCTGTTGTTTAGTTGGCATAAGACAGTTCAGATGAAGTGACCATAAAAGGAAATACTTATCAAGTCCAAAGTACAATTCTCTGTAGAGATGTTTGTGGAGTCATTTCTTACAGCTGTTTGTAATAAATTTCTGAAATAACTTGTGACAGAGAAGACGTTTCTGTAGAAGCTGTATTAGTCATACTGTAAAATTTCTTTCATTGGAATTAGCTGGATTTAAGATAAATAGCTAGAACTTTGAAGAGATTTATAGACATATTGGTGGTAAGTTGGAGATAGTTGTTATGGGTCAATTTTGAAGCAATAAAATATTTGCCTTTTTAATAGGACGTTTCGTAGACAGTAAAATGACTTCAAAACTAACTGTATTGTAATTATTAGAGGTAGGTAAATCTGAAGTTATTGTGTACGAATTTAATCGAGTTATTTATGGTACGAGCTGTTTAAGGATAAGAATTATAATATTAGCAAAACATTTGGACATCTTGTAAGTTGAAGAATCAGTGTCTTAAGCCTTAATTTTGGAAGGCTATACCATTATAATGTTTATTTTATACAATATCTATCTCAGAAAATTCTTTGGTTATAATACAATCTTTTTTATTTGCTCTACATGAGATCAGTCTAGTTAGACTTTTCCAAGTAAATATGCCTGCCCACACTGGAACTGGAATTAAACTCTGAACCAACGTGTCTGCATTGTGCTTTGTTTATGACAACGTATCTCTGCATTGTGCTTTGTCTATGACATGTCTCTGCATTGTGCTTTGTTTATGACGTGTCTCTGCATTGTGCTTTGTTTATGACGTGTCTCTGCATTGTGCTTTGTTTATGACGTGTCTCTGCATTGTGCTTTGTTTATGACGTGTCTCTGCATTGTGCTTTGTTTATGACGTGTCTCTGCATTGTGCTTTGTTTATGACGTGTCTCTGCATTGTGCTTTGTTTATGACGTGTCTCTGCATTGTGCTTTGTTTATGACGTGTCTCTGCATTGTGCTTTGTTTATGACGTGTCTCTGCATTGTGCTTTGTTTATGACGTGTCTCTGCATTGTGCTTTGTTTATGACAACGTGTCTGCATTGTGCTTTGTCTATGACAACGTATCTCTGTATTGTGCTTTGTCTATGACAACGTATCTCTGTATTGTGCTTTGTCTATGACAACGTATCTCTGTATTGTGCTTTGTCTATGACAACGTATCTCTGTATTGTGCTTTGTCTATGACAATGTGTCTCTGCATTGTGCTTTGTTTATGACAACATGTCTCTGCATTGTGCTTTGTTTATGATCCCATGATAATTATGGGTTTATTAATTAACAGGTTGATGGATCTTATCACTGTGTCAGCTTTAATTGATGTTTCTTTAGCAGTTATTACCTAACAATAAATTGTATGCTAGATTTAATTTGAATTCTATAGGTTAGCAGCATAATCGGTGAACAACAGTACATCGTCAGTTATATAAACTTTATGTAAATGGTAAAAAATATTTGAAAAACCTCATTAAAGGCCAAGTAATTTAGAGAGAAAGGTTTTCAGAGGAAACAAAGGTAGAACAACGGGTTTCAGTTTCTTTAAACAGGTTGGATAACTGTACAAAAAATGAATTCAGTAAAGAAGTCTGATATGACAACATTTCAGAAGTCTTCCATATTTGGGTCCCAGAATGTTGTCCCTTTAACCATCTTCTTTATTAAAACCATTTCTTCAATGAAGTTCTATTTCCTGTTTAAGCCAGTTGTCATCCACATTAACCTCTGTTTAATTTAACTCACTATAACTTGTAGAAACTAGATGCAATGGTTTTCATGTTTCAAGGATAATGTTAAAGCTGTGATGTGGAGTCATCATGAAGGTTATAATAGTTTCTAGATAAATACTGATCTGATGTACATTAAATTATCAGAAGTTACACTGACATCAGTTCATTTGTCGCATTCTGATGTTAATTTCAGGTTATAATTTTGTATATAAATATATTTGTATCTCAACTACTGTTTGTAAATAGAGATAACTGAAACAGATTGTGTTTTGCAGGACTGCTGGTTTCGTACTGTCATGGATATGATTTAATAGTTGGGAACAGAAGAGTGTACTTCATTGCAACAACCATATGTACGTACACAAGTAGACTTAAGAAAAGAAATAAGACACTGGTAATATTTATCTACTGTTTTGCATGGATAACATCTACTTCTTTCATAGAGATCTGATCTTGTTGTAGGTTCTATCTACAACTGTTGTTTCACATTAAGCCATTTTTTGTTTTAGTGCAGTTTCTGCCAGCCATTTGTAAAGAAGAAATTTTACAAACTAACAAACTGGTTGGCTTATGACCCACATTTACAGAACTGTTATAATGTCAATACAAGAACTTTTATTCTGTAGTTTTTTTGGTTCAAATTATCATTGCCACTATAATGCATATTTAGTTTCTTTAATCACATTATGAATGGAAATTAATAGGCCTACTTCTTTACTTCCTCTTGTGTTCTTTACCTTCAAATTTGGGGGAAAACCTTTTACCTTTATGCAAGCCTTGGGGCAGAGATGATTTGTTTGTCGTTGTTTAGAAGGTAACAAGTCCAGCAGTTTAGGAGAAAGTATTCTGAGAAAATCTCGGGGTTACCCAAGGGGTTAGGTGAAGATATCTTTGTGCAAACCTTGGAACCGAGACAATTCATTTGGTACCATTGTTCAAAATAATGTGATCTGTATTTTATGAGGAGTTATGTGACACACATACAATGTTAAATGCTATATTTAATAGTTTATCAGTTTAATGATTGTTACTGCTTTAATGAAAGTTTAATTTCTTTAACCAAGTTACAAACATTAATTATTAGGTTTATTTATGTATATATACATATACACTGCAGTGTAAATCAATGTAAGATTTGAGATCCACTTTTAGGGAGTAGCTGTAACTATGTTTGCACAAAATACCCAGGATCCCCAAGGGTTTGACCGAATAGTCTTACGTTTGTGTAAACCTCGAGACAGCAGGGATTTGTGTGGTTCCACTTAGAACACAATGCAGCCAGTGATATATGATATAAATTATTAAATATTTTATAATGACGTTACTTCACGTAACCAGGATTGAGAAGTTATTGACCGTGAAAACATATTGTAAGCTAAGTTTGGACACAGGAAACACACTGTGTTTTGACTTTGTAATGGTATTCTGAAGCACTGATACTCCTGTATCTTTTAGCATATGGTCTTGGCCTGATCATCACCTTCGTGGGTCTGTACTTGATGATGACACCACAACCTGCATTACTCTACCTGGTTCCAATTACTCTAATCCCTCCTCTAATATTGGCATGGGCAAGAAAGGAGTTTTGCCAACTCTGGAATGGTTACAAGGTAACTTGTTATTAACTTGAGAACTTTCTGTTTCACTCGTTTCCAGCTGGTTAATGGTTTAATTCTTCAGTGCACAAAAATTGTTTTTATCACTTGTTCAGTTACATTCGTGGCAAACAACATAAGTATTGTTTCAACTTTTCCATATAGTTATTCTTAGTTTAGCGAAGGTATGCCGTTACATTTCGTGGGTAGTTTACTAGTGTAGCCAGAAAGTTAAACACAGGTACATAGAACTCTATGTATGTATCTATCTATGTATATCTACTTTAATTTTTGACAAAATAAATGACCTTCCAGTGACCTGTTCCATGAACATTCTCAAGACATTTCTTCCTGTTTTTATTGTTAAACACAAAGCTGCACAAGGAGTTATCTGTGCTCTGTTCACTACATGTATCAAAATCCTGTTTTTTTTAGAATTTTAAAGTAGGCTTTGGATCCCCTGATATATAAACTAAAAAACTTCTGAAGGGATTTTGAGGAACACATTTATACCTTTACTCAGTAATAACATCTAACCTACAGTCCCATACATGATTGTACTCTCCTCTTTAAGACGTGCCTAGCAACGGTCAGTTGCAATCTCTTTAACATGAAGATGACCTAACAAGGTCAAAACATTGTTCTTTACTTTGTTTTAATAAAAGTTTTAATAGCCACACCAGCTATCTTGAGATACATTTTTACTTTTAGTGGGTTTCTCGTCTTCACAGTATTCAAATTTCATCCATCATGTGGAACTGGGTCAGGAGATTTATATGGACTTGTTTTCTATAAGTACCTGTGTTTGTATCTTCAAGACATTTGTACAGGATATACCTGAGTAAGGAGTAAACTGTTGTGAATGAAAATTAACTAAACCACTAAAGAGAAGTTTAAGTGTGTACAAATTGTTTTCCTGTAGGTTTTGTTTCCCACGAGTCTGTACTATTAATTTCACAGTTAATATTAAAGTTGTTGTAAAGAGAAAATAAAAAAATATACTTAATGTTTTTTTTCTACTTTATTTTAAGGTTAGTGAGTATGGTACCAGTATCGATAAAACTCTCTTCATGCCACAAGGTGACAGAAGAATCAATAAAGAAAACAAGTTGACATTAACTTCTGAGAATTGTAATTCAAATAAACAAATATAAAGATCACACGTTTTAGATTTATTGTTATTGCTGCTGTTTAAATTGTAAATACAACAATATTTGCTCTGAAACTCTCGTTAACACTTACCATAGATAATGTCAAAATGTTGAATGTAACTTAATTGTTTCTCAGAATTATTTCTAGAGTCATTGTCAACTGCACGTTTCTTGGTGAAGTCCAGTCAGGTTAATTCTGTGGTAAATTTACTGATGTTTATTTACCCTGTTATATTAAGTGACATATATTGTAATTTGTTCAGTATAATCTGTTGATAAGGAAAATGGAAAGAATAAATAATAAATCCCTGTGTGAATACTCCGAGTATTAGAAAAACGTATTATTATTTCTTTCTAACCAGTCTATACGTGAGACAAGTAACAAACAGGAGTCGGACAATCCTCCAGCAGAACCTTCTGCAGCACCCGAGTCTCCGCCAACAGTTACTGCCGTGCAGAGTGAAGCCGAGCCCACTATTTCTAGACAAGCCAGTAGTGCATCTAGCGACTACACAGAGGAGAAAAACTTGCTTCAGTCATGAGTGGACAAGTCGGATCATAGACGGTGGAACTGGGTTTTGGTTCTATCTGTTTTTCGACCTGTCACGTTGTTAGCTGGGATTTAATGGTATGCTTAAAGCACTAAGAAGGTTTTAAATAAAACTGGAGATGGGGATATGAGGAAACAGGAGCTTTGAATCTTTTTCTTTTGACACAATTTTTAAATTTGGAATGTTTTTGTATTTAATGTTTTTGAAGTTAGTAGCACCTTATAATAACCAAATAAATTGTCTAACAAAATGTCGTAGGTCATTTTTTTTTGCAGGTTTATGGTTTGATTATAGTTCAGAACACGTTCATGTACGGACAACTTACATGAAACAAATTGTGTCGAATTACAAAATACGGAAAATTGTAATATCTGTAAGGTGTTTTTTGCTTTTCAAGATATTAATTTAGTACGTTTTCAGGGTTATGATAAACGTTAAATTTTCATCCAATTGGTGCCATTACCTATATAGATTATTTAACATACTTGGTTGTCTACAATGAAATTTTTTCTGGTTCCTATTATCACCATTATTGTGCAATAACTCCGGTGAACAAGCTTCAGAGTAGAACATATTATACAGATTTTTACTGCTGATATGATTTCAAAGTTTTTTTGAAATATTTGTCATCGGGTCGAGAAAGAAATTTGCAAAAAATAGTTTTAAATCTTTGGTGTTTTGTTTCTGTGTTTAATGCTCGAACACAGTTCACGTTTGTTTGCATATGGACAGTTAAGAGTCTTGGAGTTAAAGATTATGAATTGAAGTGACAGAAATAAGGGAGTAAGGTGTAAAATTATTCCAAACTTAAGAACACGTGTGTTTGTGAGGTCATAACAATATACTTAGGTAATGCTAAGTGAATGCCCCTGTTAGTAATTCTATATAAAATAAGTGTGTAAGCTTACGTAAGGAATGCCATTTTTAAGTACAGTGTCAACAAATATTATGTAAATATTTATTTAATAATTCGATGCATTTGTTAAAGTTAGTTTGCAAATGAGTCTTAAATTAAAATACGTACATACAGATGTAATAATTAGTTTTGCACAAACAGTATGGAAATATTCAATTCTTTGCACTGGGTGTGTTTGGATGTATCTCACACATTTTTTTTTAACTTGTTGTAAAATTAATAATTTTATATTATATTTACCAAGACAAAAGGTTGGTGTTAAAATTCATAAATTATTTATAAATATCTTTTTAAATTTTGTTTTTAAAATTATTTTTTGAAATTACACTAAAATATAAAGGGACAGTTTTCACACAGTGAAAGCTGAGAATGTTCTTTTGAATGGATACAGATGTTTTCCAAATCAGTAGTAAATTGTTTTTTAAGATTCAAATGATAGGGTAGTGAACAATGAGTTTGTTTGTATTTAATAGGACGTGAATTGTTTGTATGACCGTAGTGGTTCTTTTGATGCTTAATTTACAGTTAGAATCTTTAAAGGAAGTTAGCAATACGTTTTAGTTGTAACAATTTTTATGCAGGTAATATGTGCAGGAAGGATTTGTTGTACGATGTATTAGATAATTGTTTGAAAGGTATTTCACAAGGTACTGTATTCAAAAGATGAAACGTTTAAATTTCATATATTTAAAGATTTTTTTAATTTCTGTTAGTTTTGAATAAAGTATTCACCTGTTTTTATTACTCTGTACAAAGTTTTTGATTTTCTCGTAACAGTTCAATATTTCACACTGAAACAATTCTGAGGCTCGAACCAGTGGTTAGTTGGTCATCGTAGGTTGATGGTTAAACTCTTTTCAGATGAACTTCAGTTTTAAATATATCTTATTAGAAAGTTGAACATTTTCAGATATTTAATTTTGTTTTAAGATAAACACCATTCATTTGTCTTAAAGTAGTTTTGATTCGTGGTGATATTTTGGATTTTCAGTTCTGATTGTTGTTCCATGTTATCACGAGTGATTAAATTCATTTTTAGAAGTGATGTTATTTTTATTTTAATATGTTAGAAATCAAAAATTGAAAATTTTTATAATGATTCATTCGTTATGTGAAATGATATGAAAGGTACAAGTTACTTATTGAGTTCATGTGTATATATATATATATGCAACTGAGTTAACATGAGTATATTTCTGTGTCACATAAATTCTCTATAGCTGTAAACTTCACAAAATGTGAACAGAATGTATGGTAAGTGGTTCGTGCTTTTCTGGTTTCAGAAGCAGAACTGGAAATACAGACGTGTTTGTTTTATCCACTCATTGTTCTATCAATTTATTTTGCACTTAAATGCAAATTTTAAAAACCATAAAATCATCGAAACTTCAATAAATGATGGAGTTCCTTTAAAATAAATAAGCTTAGAACAAAAACTCGATTATTAAGTGGAATACAGAATGACAGTTAAAGACACAGACCGTTACGAACGAAGACCTGAAAAACGATTCAGAATAAAGTGGGTGAAGTCACCTTTGTTTAAGTTTATGTTCGAAGTGTTTATTATTGTAATTTGCAACTTATAATTTAATTTGGCAACTTAAATTCTGCTTCATCAAGTGGAAAGTTTCTCTGCTTAACAGAAATAATTCAAATTTATTTTTGTGTGTGTATAATGCAGATAACAGAATTTAATATTGTTCTTCAGCCAAATAAAAAGCTTTCTAATTTTAACTCGTAAAAGGAGGTATTTCATAGAAAGTTAGAAATTATTAATTAATGAGCAAAAAAAAATATTCGTGTGAAATATATTTTGATCAAAGTAAAACAATGATAGCAGAAGTATGTTGCAGCATTAGAAACAGGGGTTGTTGTTGTATTCGTTTGTGAAACTTGTAATTACATTATCAGTTTTTAGAAATTAAATAAAGACACTGTTTGCACAAAGTTGCTTCGACGATTTTGGTTTCATAAACTCGCATTGAAGCGTGAGAACGTATTATTTATCTCAATTTTGTTATACACAGAGATGCCAATTATTTCAAATGACTCAGCGTAATGATTGTAGACAGAGCCCTTCACAGTTTTATTCTTTTTAGATTTGCCAGAAACAAGACAATCTGGTGAACGAGGCCTCGTTTTTTTTCCAACACGTGAACGATCGCATTGGTGTTTCTATGCCGCTTATAAGACGAGAAACACCCTTCTACGCGAGCGCTGATTGGCTGACAAGCACTGATGACGTAACTATGGATTCCCCCACGAACCCAGTATGGAGAAGCACCGCACTCAAATTATTGGTAGACGTCGGAAATACAAATATTTTTTTATTATTTCAAGCACAAACATGATTATCACAAGTAGCCATTTGGACTGTGTCTTTTATTTATTATCAAAATTTATTTGTATCTCACTAGAAATTTTCTTTCCCCCCCCTTTCAAGCCCTGGGGGAACGATTTATCACTTTATTGTACAGGCCTATATAATACAGGGTGGTCGCTAGAAAAGCGGAAAATTTGAGGGTCAGATGAGATCATGAATAAAATGCGTGCTTACTCATTTCTATTTTGATTTCTTTACATCGTGAATAAAATGCATGATTTTAATAATTTTGAGCATCTGTGAGTGTAATATAACATATGCCTTTTGAAAAACTTTGTAAAAGTTATTCTTTGTAAAAATAAATAGCTGTTTGACAAATTTTCCGCTTTTCTAGCGACCACCCTGTATATAATGATTTGGGAGTTGCAACATGTCATAATATTTGTCTGTATGAGCGTACAGTCATAATGTTTACACCCAAATCGTAATGGTTGGCATCTCTATATAGATGCAAAGTTTTTACAAATATACTTGTACACAAGTAATTTAAATCACTGATTGTCAGATCTTAGTTAATGAAAGGTTTTTCCTGGTGATTAAAGAAGGCTTAATCATTTGCTGGTATTAATTATACTAATTAATACTTTAATATCGCAAAGTATGCTGGTTTCAGGAAACCAAGAAATACAAGCAACCAACTGATGATAAGTTGTTGAATTAAAATATTTTTTAAGATTCAAATGATCGGACAGTGAATAACAAGTTTGTATTTAATAGGACATGAATTCTTCTATCAATTTATTATGTACTCAGATATAAATGTTAATAGAACCTTCCAGCCTGAATATACCTATAACTCTTAACAGTAATCAATCACAAACAGCGGGATTTTTAAAACACAATAATTAAATTTTAGACATTTTTACCTCTAAGTCCTTGCTAGCATCTGTGTTAAAATTTCAAAAGTTTTTGTTAGTGTGATTTAGTCATTGTTTTTCATAAACAAATTAACACTGATTTTAAATGTAGCAACAATGTTAGTAGTTTGGTGAAAATGAAACACACAACCTGGCCCGGCATGGCCAAGTGTGACTCGTAATCCGAGGGTTGCGGGTTCACGCCAAACATGCTCGCCCTCCCAGCCGTGGCGTCGTTATAATGTGACGGTCAGTCCCACTTTTCGTTGGTAAAAGAGTTGGCGGTGGGTGGTGAAGACTAGCTGCCTTCCCTCTAGTCTTACACTGCTAAATTAGAGACGGCTAGCACAGATAGCCCTCGTGTAGCTTTGTGCGAAATTCCAAAACAAACACACAACCTTTTAATCCAAAAAAATAAATATATTTGCTACATCATTAAAGTTTCATTTGAGTTGAAAGGACAATATAAACTGATTTACAAGGTTTGTTTACTTTATCGAGTTCATTTTAGCCTTGGCAATTATAAATGGTCAATGGTATAAAAACTTCCATCTCTAAAGGTCAATAGTTATTAGGGTTTTGATTGGTGTATTGAGTTGAAATGTTAGAAATATTTTTTTTTAGCTGTAGGAATGGGAAATTCTAATTAACTAAAAATTAAAACAATTGAAAGTTTCACAGGTCTTCGAAACATTTAAATATAGAACATTTTTTTCAGATTTTAGAATAAGTTATTAAGTGTGTTGGTGGCGTTTTATTTGTTTTCTAAGAAGGGAGTAGTTAAACTAGTTGATACTTAATTAAAAATATTAATTATACCAGATGATACTGGATGTATTTCAACTTCCTAATATTTCCCTAACGGTCACAAGTAAATTGTTATCACTTTCACAAACACCGACACAAAATGTCTGTGAAGTTTCACAATTGAGTTAGAAATAGAAAAGTAAAAACTTGATGTTTAATATTATAGTATAGAATCATTGATTACTCTAAGGAACGAATAAGATGTTTAATAAAAAATTAAAATTTGCATTTGAAACCGATATATATATTACATGAAGTATTTGTTTGTTTTGGAATTTCGCACAAAGCTACTCGAGGGCTATCTGTGCTAGCCGTCTCTAATTTAGCAGTGTAAGACTAGAGGAAAGTCATCACCACCCACCGCCAGCTCTTGGGCTACTCTTTTACCAACGAATAGTGGGATTGACCGTCACATTATACACCCCCACGGCTGGGAGGGCGAGCATGTTTATCGCGACGCGGGCGCGAATCCGCGACCCTCGGATTACGAGTCACACGCCTTAAATGAAGTAAATAAAATGTTTATATTAATTAAAATAAAGTCACAAGACAATATAAATAGTTTCATTTATTTACTGAGATGGCGTTAAACATGCAAGCGTCAAATTTAATACTTTTTTGCATTTTGAAAACTTTCGAAAATTGCAGGATCAAATAATTCATTAAATCATAGAATAAATAAAAATAACATCACCGTGGTTTTTTAGGTAATAACAAGAAATACATAAAAATGGAACTTCCTTTTAAAATATCATTTTTGTGTCTTTAAACAGTTATAAGTTATTTAATCTCTTACATTACAAAACTTTCAGTGGTTAAATGTGAAGACTGAATATTTAACGCTTCTTCACAGATTGATCAACTTTAAAATAGTTTGTGTCCAACAGGACTTTCTTGTTTAAACTGTGAAGGTATTGAAGAGAAACCGACAGGTAATTTTCTTCAGAGTTGAAAGGAAATGGACATTATTTTAAGTAATGAGAAGCCAGTAGACTGCCATAAACGTTTTGGGTTAATACGAATATTTTTTTTAGCATTATACTCGGACAGTATAATTGTTATGAGCCATTAAATATATTTTTCTTCTGAGCTCTTTAATTATTCATTCACCTTTTAAGATTATTGGATTGTCAAAAAATTATGTTAGTGTTAGGTTGCGAGCAGAGCAAGCTATATGTTTAGAGATAGATAAAGCAAGGTTAACAGCCACTTACATATAGTTTTTATTTTTAAAGAATACTACATTGTTTAATTAATTAAGTATTCTCGCAGTCATAGATACTTTCGGCCATAATCCTAGTAATATATCGCAAGATTCGGTCATCTTAGGACTAAATTCATACGGTCTGTATACTAGCAATGCAAAAGAATATTTGTAATGAAAGTATAAAAATTAAAAAAAATAGATATATTAAACATTTTAACCAGCATAGTATCAAATATTTATTTCAACGGAAACCCACATTGTTTTTTTTTAAATTGTTTATGGAAATGAAAGATTATTCCCATATAAAACAAAAACTCTTGTGGTCTGATTTTCACTTTTAAATGTTTATATCCTAGACAAATAGTGAAAAAAAAGTGTATATACGTCGATTAAAATTATTTAGATGTGTTACGTATTCAAGTATAATAAACTTTAAGTCAACAACTAAAACTATCTTAATGTATTTGTCTTGTTGTTGTTCAGTAAGCAATAACATCTAATAAATGGTTCATTAGGAATTAGTTCTATAACACGAAACAGCCTGTAAAACAAAATAATACAATGATTATTACTCTTACGTACGTTATTAATTAAAGGAAAGACATTCACTGATTAAAGCTAGTAAAAACTTTATTAGAAGAAAAAACTTACAAGACATGATTGTGCAAAAGATTGGTATAAAAATCCACAGATAGCTTTAGTGGCCTCTCACTACATGGAGTGTGCAAGAAATGAAAGAGGTATTGGTCCCAAAAGAAATGAAATTAAAAGATTAATTAATTAGTTCTCACATAAAACCTGTTAACCCACCGAGATAATTTTAAATTCAAATCCTCAGAAAATAGTAACGTGAACCTACAATAATAACTTAATCACATGAATAACAATCAAAACAATATGCTTTAAAACTTAATCACGTGAATAACAATCAAAACTTAACGTACAATAATATGCTTCAAAACTTAATCACGTGAATAACAATCAAAACTTAACGTACAATAATATGCTTCAAAACTTAATCACGTGAATAACAATCAAAATTTAACGTACAACAATATGCTTTAAAACTTAATCACGTGAATAATAATCAAAACTGAACGTACAATAATATGCTTTAAAACATAATCACGTGAATAACAAAACTTAACAACGTTTCAATTGTGTACAAATACTTTTATATATTTAGAGAGAGAAATGTATCGTTTAATAATTCAAATAAGGTGCATTTATTACATTACTAATAAAATCGTTACATAAACAATGAAGATCTGGGCACACGAGCGATTTGTATAACACGCATAACTGAAATATTTCGATTGGATTAGTCATAATTTATGTCCAAAATAAATCAAGCTACTGTGAAAATATGAATGTGTTTAATTAAGGTTTGCTTTTTGTTTTTAAAGCTATAGTTTATACTGCATCACTTCAACCATATAGAAGTGTCATTTACTATTATAACATAGTACAAATATTATGCACGAACGTGTATCAAAAGCACTTGCCCAAAAAGGAGTACACGTGTAAACTTCTAGTAATCCGTGTAATTTATAACAATTCTCTTTCGCTATAAAGTTAAAGATGAATCACTTACTAGTGCTCTAAAGTTAATGTAAAGAAATTACGTTATTTAATGAGTAAGCTACTTAGGTTTTGAAATATGATTTAATATATTTATGTAGATAAATACCATATTTTGAAAGTAATCGTGATTTCTGCTATACAGTTATTCTTTCAGATAAAAACTACCTAGGCCTTAAATTTAGTAATCCAAATGTTGACACAAATATTCATTTTGACCTTAGTGTTGGCACAAGTATGTTACAATTTGAAGACAGTGTTGAAAGAAATTTGTCAGAATCTGATAACATTCTGTTGGATTTCGAGAAAAGCTACATGATGGTTAATTTTGAAGTGAAAACCTCCCATCAGCAACTCTTGTTAGACCAAATAATTGAATTGGTTCGTCTTTCTTATAAACAACATTCGATTACGAGCAGCTCAAGAGGAAACAAATCCTCAACAGAGATGAAGAAAATGTGGGAATTTTGGAGTGGTAATTTTCCTTTCCAGAACTTCATTCGCTAATGAAAATATAAAGAATCGCGACTTGGGAGTTAAGTTGACAAGAAAGAGGATATTACTTGTTGAAGTTGTACAAAAGGATTTCGAGGAAAAGACGGGAGAAAACATAGTGACGAATCTGGTTGGTCTTAGCTGTCATCAAGACGGATGTTTTGTCTCAGGACATGCTCGCCCTCTCAGCCGTATGGGTGTTATAATGTGACGGGGATTTGAACATGTGACCCTCAAATTATGAGTCGAGTGTCTTTATCCACTTGGCTATGCTAGGCCTTTTTTAAAAGTAAAACTAACGGTTCAAGAAATAAGTAGATAAACAGAAGATGCCAACGTTAAAAAAGTACAAATCCACTTGAATAAATTTTCTGTCATTCTATTATTCCACTTTAATAAAACTTTTTCGACCAATCCATAAAATAATAAGAAATGCCTAATTTGTTATCATTTTTCACGTACTTATTTTCCTTCAATACAAAACAATTTCTTCTCTCAAACAGAATACAAATCAAAAGTAAAACTACCTATGATAAATAACTGTTAACATTTCCAACTCTTCTGAATTTTTCAAATAATCATAATGCTCAGTGTATGAAATGTTCCTTCGTTTCCACCAACTACCCAAGACCCAGAACTTTCACCCATCCACAAGAACCTATACATAATTACCCGTAACTTACAACATTCTTTGTTGCACCAACGGTGAAAAAGTAACAATTTTTAGACTTTTACCCGCTATCTAGAACTACACTCGTAGCTGCACAAACTATTAAAACTACCAATTATTTGACTTTCATCCACCGGCTCCCCAAAACTACAGCTCTTTATGTTGCACCAGTCATCAAGAATTGCAAACTCTTTCAATTTCACGTGTTACTTAAAACTACAAAGTTTTCGTGACACCAACCATCTAGAATAATCAATTCATTTACTATCCAACATGTGACGTCACTATCTGAAGGCATAAAAGATTTTTTGTCATCTCGGGTTTGCTGAGAAATATTTTATGTCTGGCATGATTGGTCAGAAAGAATATTCATTCGATACATTAAGTTACGTATCAGCTGCCCACTGAACAGATTTAAAATGCAAAAGTTCTAAAAAAAACACCTCTCCATGCACAAATCTACATAAAAATTTCATGAACATCATAAAACTCGTTGAAAAATATACAATTTAGTATCACAAGTTCTCGTCATTTTTCAGTACAAGAAATGTTTTGTAACTTTAAATAATCTATGGATATTGTAAAAACAAAATCCAAAAAACTGAGCTGTGGATTCATTATTCCATAAATCACGTCCTGTTGACGCAAAACCGAGGTCCACGCTTTGGGGATCTGGATGCATTTTACGAGAGACAGTAAAAACTCACTATTTGATAAGAGTAGCCCAAAAGTTGGCGTTGGGTGCTCATGACTAGTTACTTCTCATCTAGTCTATCACCTCAAAAACTGGGGAAACTAACAGAGGTATCTCTTCTGTGGTGGTGTGAGAAATTTCAAAAGAAACACCGTTTAACTAAAAACAGTAAAATTCCTCCAAATGAAACCATTGTCAAACTACGAACAGAGGCCCGACACGGCCAAGTGGGTTAAGGCGTTTGACTCGTAATCTGAGGGTCGAGGGTTCGAATCTCCGTCGCACCAAACATGCTCGCCCTTTCAGCCGTAGGAGCGTTATGATGTGTCAGTCAATCCCACTATTCTTTGGTAAAAGAGTAGTCGAAGAGTTGGAGGTGGGTGGTGATGACTAGCCGCCTTCCCTCTAGTGTTACACTGCTAAATTAGGAACGGCTAGCGCAGATAGCCCTCGTGTAGCTTTGCGCGAATTTCCACATCAACAACTGCGCAATACCCATATAAATATATATAATTAACTTTATATGATTCGGAAAATATCTGTTTTACTTGAATTTAGATTATTATGACATTATAAAAAAGAATTCATACAACTTTTTCGCTACAAGTCTAAACACAACTGCCCCTCCTCCTAGAGACCGGGTGTCCCGTGGTGGGCAGAGCACAGATAGCCCACTGTGTAACTTTGAGCTTAATTACAAACAAACAAACAAATTAAATGTAACGACATATTTTGAAGCACTTTGCAACTTAAAAAAATAATACGAGGAAATTTTCTCTAGAATACTAATATGTGGGGAAAACGTCCCTGAACACTGTAGTTAACAATTACAAAAAAAACAACAAAAAAACATGTCTTCTGTTCTCCAGCCATTGCAACTCATTCCCAGTGGATACGGTCATCCTAATAAAGTTTACTAATGATATATTAAAATAATTATAGCACATAGAGGTGGTTGTTACCTTCTCATTATGCACAAACCTTTTTTGTTTTTTGTACACTTGGTTCTTTACTGGGCGATCAACCGTTTCGTTATGATTCGATTAAGCAGGAAGATTTAATTATGATGACACGAATTAAATTTCTCCGAGAAACGAAATCCATCCAACTCCGAAGGAAAAACAATTGCCGGACACTGGAAAATACTGTTGCATATGTCCGAAAATCTAAAATACGAGATACGCGACAGTGCACGACGAATTAACATTCTTATGTGCCATATAAAAGAGTGCCTTGACAATGGTGGTGCTGATAATTTGAAACTTAGTGGAAGATTATAGTGAAAAACGTAATTTTAAAGATTCGTCAAGTGATATTCAGAGACTTAGGAATTGCTATCCATCCTTCACAAAGCGTACAAGTTTGAGAAACCGGAGAAAACACCAACATTTCCAAAACTGTTCCAAATCATCCAGATCATGTAAACGAGAAGAGTTCTCCTGGAAGGTCACATAGACAGAACAAGAAATTAATAAAAGTCACAACCTTTTCGCCTGTTTTAACTACAATTCCATACAAATAAGGGAATTAATGGGGAAATTATAAACAGAATTGATACTAGAATGTTAAAACCTAACAGACCAGATTTCGTGCATCATATGAAGTTAAACAGCGCCACAGTCCTTCAAGTCTAACTTTTACTGCCATCCCATATCAACATGAGACTCCAGCTTCATCTTATACTGCCATCCAATATCACCACGGGAATCCAAGTCCATCTTATACTGCCATTCAATATCACCACAGAAATCCAAGTCCACCTCATACTGCCATTCAATATCACCACGGAAATCCAAGTCCATCTTAAACTGTCATTCACTATCACCACGGAAATCCAAGTCCATCTTAAACTCTCATTCAATATCACCACGGAAATCCAAGTCCATCTTATACTGCCATCCAGTATCACCACGGAAATCCAAGTCCATCTTATATTGTCATCATCCCATGTCACCACAGAAATCCAAGTCCATCTTATACTGCCATCCAGTATTACCACGGAAATTGAAGTCCATTTTATACTGTCATTCAACATCACCACGGAAATCCAAGTCCATTTTATGCTGGTTTTTTCCCCTTATACAACAGTATTTCAATTCCAACTGGTCCTACCACTCGACATGATATTGTATATCTACAACTGTCATATTCACAGAAGCTTGAAAACAAACAAAGGGCAGCCCTTGTTGACACGGTAGAAGTTAGAGTTATATACCACATCTCAAACAAAGAACAGAAGAGAGAAGAGCCATCAGATTTTATCGTTAAACCTGAAATCAAAGTCAGTGTCTGTAAAGCAGCAAACCCTCCACACGATTACTTAGAAATAAACCTTGTAAACATTACAGTTGTGTGACAGACGGAGAGACTCGTCAGTAGTCACGAGCTAGCCATTTTGCACAGAATCGTCGCCATAAATCACGACATAATAGAGATTAAAATAATGAAAGGTCCCGAGTCAGCGGTAAGCCTACGGACTTATAATACAAAAATCCGCAGTCCGATTCTCCACGGCGGACAAAGTACACGTAGCCCATTGTGTAGCTGTGCACGAGTGAAACAATGACAATAAGTGTGAAGTGAAGTGTGAATACAAACAATAAGTGTGAAAGACTTTCGCTACAAACTTTTACGTTTGTTTGAGGCGCATTATTCAAAAATAGTTGAAGAAGAAAAAAAAACAGCTAATTCCGCAGAGTTTCTACCATGAATATTATATTATATTATAGTTGCCAAGATACACTTGAACAATGTTACTTATCTTTTGTTCTCACTCACACATTTAGAACAAAGGCCCCCCCAGTGGCTCAGCGGTATGTCTGCGGAGTTACATGCTAAAATCCGGGTTTCGATACCCGTGGTGGGCAGAGCACAGATAGCCCATTGTGTAGCTTTGTGCTTAATTCAAAACAACAACAACAAATTTAGGACAAATAATTTCATCAACATTGATTGAAATGCCTTTAATGAAGCAATTTAAATTTTCAAATCGCATCACGTGTGTATGTTTGTCTGAAAGTTTTCAACCCAAGAGAGCTCTGTGAGTCGAAATAAAATGCACATAGCGAGAATTGGACCATCCTTTCTTTAGGAGTTGCACACTATGGTAGAACTAATAGATATTTGTTGTTGTTTTTCTTTCAGTTGGGCGACCTCCCAAGATATCTCACATTAAATATATTAACACTTATAGCCAACAGTAAGTTAAACTATAATGCAGCCAAGTACAGTAAATACGTTTTGAATACTGAAAACAGCACCGACACGTGCCGTACAAAGGTTGGTTCAAACAATTTGAAATTAGTTGTGCTAAACCACCCAACAAAATCTTCGAAAATTTTCCCCTAGTGTCATCGGTAATATGAGGAATACTTTAAAAAAAACAACAACAAAAAACACGGTAGACAGGACCTGAATCAACTCGAAGGATAGGACACATTGGCTGAACGGCTGTGAAGGTTATCCATTTGAAAACGGGTGTCATCCGCAGAACCTCTTGGGTAATCTGTGATAAAAAAAAACACAAAACAACGTTCTAATTGTTTCAAGAATTCTAACACCTTATTGTAATATACATTTCCATTCTGCAACGAAACTCATATATTATGTTGAAGTGGCACGTGTTTGGTCAATGGCTGTTAGAATAACAATATTAAAGAAGTCCACACGACGTTAATGGCTTCCAGTGACACGTGTATTATCATTAATGCCAAAAAAACAATATTAAAAAAGTCCACACGGTGTTAATGGCTTCTATTGCAAGTGTTTGGTTAATGACTGTTACAACAAGAAACATAAATTAATAAAGTAATTAGAAATGTTACACATAAAATAATCGCGTAGTTAAAACTGTCAAAATTCTCAACCAGTACTCTAAAAAATATATACATGTATATAATGCAGTGGCACCTCGGTTCTCGAGCTTAATCTGTTCCAGAAGGCTGTTCGAAAACCGAATCAATTTTTCCCATAAGAAATACTGTAAATTAAATTAATCCGTTACAGACCTCCAAGAATTACGCGTTATGAAGAATTTTAAGTGAAAATATTGTTTATTTATACCTTTATAATAATACTTACATGTCAACCACAAAAACTATAAACACAATAAAAAACAATAAATGAAAATTTAACTACACTTTGCCTGTGCTCAGGAGAGCTGATGACGTAAGTGAAAGGTGGTGAGGAACGTGGAGAGTAGGAGGGTTATTATTGTTTGGAAAACATCAGGTAACTCTCCTTCTGGGGTTCCGTCTCTTTGCACCGCTACAACCTGCTTGAGACTCACGGGACTTATTTCTCACTAAAAACTTGTCTGATAAAGTTTGTTTTTGCCTGCATTTTAAAATGTTTCCGAAGTAAGACATGACATTGTCATTGAAAAGGTTTATGCTGCAGTTTGTTACAGCTTAGTCAGAGTGAAATTTTTCCACAAAACTTTGTAACTCTCCCCATTTTCCACACATTTCCTTGATTAGTGAACTAGGAACATTCTCCCTTCCCTTCTCCTTATCTGAAGACACTTTCTCAGTTGTTTTCTGTTGCTTCTTCTGAAGGTCTCGAAGTTTTTCCGAGGTGAAGTCAGTGTTGTGGTCTTCCATCAACTCCTTCACATCATCACCACTCACATTCAAGCCCAGACACTTGCCTAGTGAGACAATATCCTCGACAACAGGCTCAGCCTCAAAGCCTTCAAAGTCTCAATCTGCTACTGAGTCTGACCACAGTTTCTTCGAAGCTGAATTCATGGTCCTTAAAGACATTTCCCTCCAAGTTTTGTCTGTGATCCTCAAGCAATGGAAGATATTAAAGTGATTTTTCCAGAACTCTCTGAGGGTTAATTCTGTGTCAGAGGTCACGTCAAAGCACCTTTGAAACAGTGCTTTGGTGTAAGAGTTTCTTAAAGTTCGATATGACCTGCTGGTCCGTGGGCTGAATGAGAGGAGTCGTGTTAGGGGACAAGAGCTTCACCGTAATGAAACTGTACTCCTCCATCAACAAGTCCTCCAAGTCTGGTGGGTGAACAGGTGCATTGTCCATCACGAGAAGGGCCTTTAGTGGCAACTGTTTTTCCGTGATGTAATTCTTTACACTTGGAGCAAACACTTCATGGACCCACTCCATAAAAAATTGCCTGGTTACTAATGCTTTACTGTTAGCTCTCCACATGACATTTAGTTTACTTTTCAAGACATTAGTTTTCTTAAAAACTCTCAGGTTCTCAAAATGGTACACAAGCAAAGTCTGAAGTTTTAAGTCCCCAACTGCATTACTACATAACAATAGAGTTAGCCTGTCTTTCTTTGGCTTGTGTCCTAGCAGTGACTTCTCCTCCTTGGAGATGTAAGTCCTCTTTGGCATTTTCTTCCAAAAGAGGCCTGTCTCATCACAGTTGAACACTTGTTGGGGAATAAAACCCTCAACTTCTACATAGTCCTTAAATTCCCTAACAAATTTATTAGTAGCATCTTTGTTAGAACTGGCACCCTCCCCATGTCTCACCACACTATGTATGTCACTTCTCTTCCTAAATTTTTCAAACCACCCCTACTAGCCTTAAAGGCATCACTTGTATCAGCACTCGTTCCAGGGGTGTTTTTCAGGAGGTCAGCATACAACTGCTTTGCTTTCTCACAAATGATGTTTTTTTAGAAATGCTATCACCAGCTAACCGTTTTTACCCAAATCAACAACAGTTTTTCTTCCTCTTCTATTGTTTGTGATCTTTGTTTCGTAAGCACTGTCACTACTTTTGAAACATCAGATCCTTTGATGACCTCTTTATTTTTCAGTATGATGCAGACTGTAGACTTCACCATACCAAACTGTGTACCAAGGTCAGACACCTAAACACCACCTTCATACTTCGTTATGAGATCTTTTTTCACTTCTGTTACGGCTCTAACAACTTTTCTTTTTGATTTGCTGCTTTCATTATCCTTCTTTGACCCCATGGTGACTTATTTAATCAGAATATATAGAAAAACAATAAAAGGAAAAACGAGAACATTCATATCATATTTTAGCGGGGATGTGGACTCAGCGACAGGTGCGGGTAAAATGTTTTGGACAAGCTTGGCGTGGGCCGAAAATGGTCAGAGGGTCGTCAGTCGGGTTATTTCGGGGGTTCGGACCACAACAGCTTAGTTCGACAACCGAGACATTTTTTTTTTCTCAAACAAAATGTTCGAAAAGCGAGGTACCACTGTATATATAATAATATGTTATTAAAATTAGAATTATTTATGAGAATATTAGTTCACAAATGAAATACAGCTTGAGATATTTAGATGCTCCCTCTTTCTCACGAAATGAAAAAGGTTACAATAATCTGACATTATCTATTCACTTTCAAAAAATAGGTTAAATATGAACATTACATTTGTTAAGTAGATACGTCAAAAAGTCTGGTGTGTCACAGTGATTGCGAATTAATTTTGTATTCCACGAACTAACAATAAATAATATATTTTTTACATGTAATTTTTAAATAATAAGGTGGAAGGATATTTAAAGTTTTGTTTGATAGACAATTTACTTAACCAAGTTGTATGCTGTTCCAGTCGCGTTTGTAAAAAACAAAACAATAAAAATATATTACATATTTAATTATTCATTACACTTCATGTAAAAATGTGTACGTCATTAAATTTGGCACAAAAGTCGAAAATAGCTAACAATATTATTGTAAAGAAAGTATCTAACCGAATAATGTTAACTATTGTTTTCTTATTGTAAGCTTTAGAGTTAATATATCTTCGGCTAAAATAAAGACGTTTTATATTTTACCAAAATGAAATGTTGCCGTCTCTAAACTTGGGTTGGTGGTGAAGGCGATTTGGCATTGGACTGCGAACGTGTAGTATTCATGTCTTTTAGAACGTATGCAGAAGAGTGTGGTCCGTGAACCTGGTTGGTTACCGCTGTTCCCGGTCCGTTGACACTACATTCTGCCCTTTTCTAATAACAGAAAAATATATATATCATAGGTAAGCTGTGTTTCAGAAGGTAATTACATTTAAAATTAAGAATCGATTACTTATTATATTTCACTAAGGCACATGTTTGTTTTATGTCGAACCAGAGAGCAGTAATAAAAACACGACTTTTGGCGTCTAAGCCTTCAGACTTCTCGTTGAACGACTGCATGGCACCAGACAACCGTTTGAATGATTACTGTTCAAAATTTATTAACAAGGGAAGAAATTTCAGGTTTTCTTTCGAAAACTACACCAGTGTTTTACAAAATTTCTTATAAATAATAAATTTATCGAATCACGTTAATTAAGTATTATCCTATAGCTGTGACAGCGAACCTATGGCACGCGAAAAACTTTTGCTAGCACGAGGCATGAAGTGCCGCCTCTGGATTCTTTAAACCCTAATGCTAACCCGTAACAAATAAATATATACAATGATTATCATTATTACCAAAAACTGCAATGAATGATCTATTTTCAAACCCGAGAGCAATGAGAAATGTTCACAGGAAATGTGTCACGCCCTCTTGACGCCAGCTTTGCGGTTGCGGGAACACGTGACATCGGATGACACGTTTTGAATTTTTCACAGATACAGTGCACACATCAGTATTTGAGTACAAACACAAGTAAACTGTTGGTATTGGCTTCGTTCTGTTTATTCGTTTCTTCTGTTGTTTGTGAGTGAATACTGGATATTTAGTGATAACAACGGTAAATATATATTTATTTTTTTCACAGTAAATATGTGAATCATATTTTTAAAATTATGTTATTTGGCGTGGTATGCGTATATGTGTAATAGACAGTTAATTATACATTTATGTTTATATCAATGACAAATTCTCACCTGTTGTTAAGTTATGGGAAATTAAATTATCGTATTTAAGTTAATTTTAAAATTGTATTTACCATTTTCAGCTTGTCAGAATGTCAGCTCAACCAGCAAAGAAATAAAAACGTTCAAATGGTTTGTTTGTTTTGGAATTTCGCACAAAGCTACTCGAGGGCTATCTGTGCTAGCCGTCCATAATTTAGCAGTGCAAGACTAGAGGGAAGGCAGCTAGTCATCACCACCCACCGCCAACTCTTGGGCTACTCTTTTACCAACGAATAGTGGAATTGACCGTCACATTATACACCCCCACGGCTGGGAGGGCGAGCATGTTCAGCGCAATGCGGGCGCGAACCCGCGACCCTCGGATTACGAGCGCACGCCTTAACGCGCTGGGCCATGTCAGGCCTCGTTCAAATGGAAGGAACAGTGACAGAGATTTTCAAGAATCGTGAACTGAAATATTTGTCATGATCAGAAAGGTTGATAAAGTATTATACATCTTATGTTCTGTCACAGTGGTGTGCAGGACTTCCTCTGTGAAGTAACATTATGAAACTGTTCACAAGTGGATTTGTGATAACAGTAGTAGGAACAAACAGAACACATCCCATGTCAGCAACAACAACAACTTACAGTTAATGTTTCGATGTAATGTGTTTCAGGTAGTTACAACTCAGTTGCTGCTAGTTTTTATATTTCAAAGATTACAACTTAACATGATAAACCACTTAGTGATGGACAGGATATTAAAGAATCATAAATCTGCTCTTTTCCTTTACGAGGGTTTTCCAGAAAAATAAAAAAATTATTCAGCGCATAAAGGAATTTCCAGTCAGTAGAAACAGAGTAAAATATAAAATATTAAACATGGAAACAAACATTACAAAACAGCTAATGAAATATATTGGTTCATATAAATATCTTTTCGCATGTCTTGATGAGAACAGTGATGTTACATCATCAGCTAAACTAGCCATTACTGCTTGATTCTGCAGGGCTGATGAAATCTGCGAAGAACTGGTTAACTTGGTAATGTTACCTGAACATACAACAGGGGCTGAAACATATAAGGCAATAGTAAACGAATTATCCAATCGAAAGGTTGACTTTCCAAAAATAGTTTCCATGACAACTAATGGTGCATGACTGGTAAAAAAGGTGGTTTTGTAAATTTGTTTACAAAATATGTTGGACATCCACTAGTAGGTTTTCATTGTATTATATACGAGGAGGATTTGTGTGCAAAAGCTAGCCTTAACCTGTTCAGTGTTGTAGACAGATAACTCGTGCAAGCCTATCGGTAACACAGTGCCACGGACGAGTTAATTCATTCTCAATAATACCTAACTTTAACGCTATATGGCAGCACCGTATATGCATTTGACCTACTTACAAATTGTTTTACTTTCTATCCAAAATGGCGTTACAAAAAACTTACAAAATGGAGAAACATCAAAGTTGTACTAAATTACTTGGCAATCAACAGGTTAAGGAGCTTGAAAAGTGATGGAATCTGTAACCAAGGTAGTTATAGAAACTGTAACCAAGGTAGTCAATTTTATTACTGCGCATGGTTTGAAAAAAAATTCAGAATTTTCTAACAGAGGAGTAATACGCGTACACAGGACCACTTATGTACAACAACGTTCATTGGCTAAGTAGAGATTCTGTCCTTAACTATTTGAATGTTTGGATGAAATTCGTCTGTTTTTCATAAATGAAAAACTTTCTTGTCAAGAATTATCTGATGTATGGATTTGTAAGTTAATGTTGCTTACAGATTTCTCCTCACATTTAAATGACTTGAACACCAAATTACAGGGATCTGGCGAAACACTTGATGTTATGTTTGATAACATAAAAGCTTTTTAAATAAAACTGAATTTTTAAACGTGATGTTTACAAAGGCACTTTAAATATTTACCAAACCTAAAAATACCCATGACAGATCTTGAAATTCATAAGAAAATATACATTCAAAGTAAATACAATTTTCCAGTGTCATTAATTCAACGTTTGAACAATTTTCTTTAAGATTTAATAAGATTTGAAAAAAACTAAAATTCATAAACTAAATTTGAAAATGTTACGGTGAACTGACTTGGATAATTTTGTATTGGAACTGATTGATTTCAAATCAGTTCAGTTTGGAGACAGAAACTTGTCGACTTAAGAGCTGAACTAGAAAATATTGAAATAGATCGGTTAGTGACTGGAATAACACGGAACATGAGGCTCTGACTCTATTCCTGAAACTTCTGAGTCTCTGAAAAGTGTCACAATGTCAGTATCAACAGTATTTCCATCAGCATATTTATATGAGTCGTTATTTTCAGTGATGAACTTTGTAGAGTGTAATTATAGGAACAGACTTAATGATGAAACTAGTGTTACATGTATAGCTCTCAAACAACCAAACACAAGCCTGATATAAAACATCTGTTGGTTCACCAGCTAAAGTCTCACTTAGAGTAAAATGTGTTTATTTTACTTTCATTGTTTTTATTTTTTATATGACATAATCTGAACCAATGCTTATCATTTCACAAAATGTTTTCTGTTAATAATAAAACAATGAATAAACGTAAATGGGCCCGGGCGTGGCTAGGTGGGTTAAGGCGTTCGACTCGTAATCTGAGCGTCGCGGGTTCGAATCCCCGTCACACGATACATGCTCGTCCTTTCAGCTGTGAGGGCATTATAATGTTACGAATAGTCCCACTATTCGTTGGTAAGAGAGTAGCCGAAGAGTTGGCGGTGGGTGGTGATGACTAGCTGTCTTCCCTCTAGTCTTACACTACTAAATTAGGGACGGCTAGAGCAGATAGCTTTGCGGGAAATTCAAAACAAACAATGGACGTAAATTAGCAAGAGGACTCCTCCTTTTTCCTTGAAATAATTCCATGATTATTGTTACTAATTCATTACTATTGTTTCTTGTGAATTACTAAACTTATTAATAATATAAAACTCCTAAAGCTGTTTAATTTAAAATAATTAAGAATAATAATAAATGATAATATGCTACTAAAAATTACCATGGACGCACGAGAGAATCTTTAAGAAGATTATGTCCAATTTGGACACACACTCTCATAAAGGTTCGCCATCCTTGTCCTATAGACCCACTGACCCACCAAATGTTTTAAAACAGAGATAAACATAGACATATTAACTTAAAGAAATGTCAAAACAAACGTAGTTGAAGTAATCAATGCTAACGTAGAATGCCCCCTCCCACGTGACATAGCGGCGTGCATCTCTGAGGGCTCACCACGCTAAAATCCGGGTTTCGATACCCGTGGTGGGCAGAGCACAGATAGCCCATTGTGTAGCTTTGTGCTTAATTCAAAACAACAACAACAATCTTACAATAAATATTACTTCGGAAATAGATACACTGACATTTAGCCAATAATGATAGAATTTCTGTTGTTACATAACCTTATGATAACCCTACGTTCCCCGGGAATATCCATATTTTAATCGTGGAATAGATACCTTAAGTTTCGCTGAAAATTATAGTCCCTGTAAAACATTCTCGTCTTTTAAATTCTTGTTAAAAATTCATTTTGATTGTCATACATACGATTGAAGTTTACGTATTTCTGTATTACAATGTGCGTTTCTACTCTAATCACGTAAGACAAATGTTAAACCCATTTAGAAATTTAGTGTAAAGAAAAATACAAATTCGATTCGTAATTTTGGAGAAAAAAATCGCGTGCTATTTATTAAACTTTGACCTATGTGGAATTTAAGCTTCGTGTTTGAAAATTTAAATCAGCTGAGAAAAACAGAAAATAGAATGTTTTAATATATTAATTTAAAATAATTCTTTAACCTTCAATAACTTTCCAAAAATACTCCAAAACAAAGAGAGAAAAATGTTGAAGTGACTGAAATACCATTTGTCTGATTTCTCCTTTTGTTGATCCTTCTCTATTGTCTGAGGATTCAGGATGTTCTTTCATTGGACTACGAAGAACCTCCTGACTGCCAGAGGGCGTTACTAAAATATTAATTAATGCGAACTTCAGAGTACAACACTTCACAAATATGTCCCTATTTATTTTTGTCTTAAAAGACTCAAACGAGATTTTTTTAATGATCTGGTCTAAAGGTTTAAGCCTGATATTTTTCAACGTTCATAAACTAGTTCTTAGTTACCTCCTTGATTAATAACTAGTGAGATATTTACGAAAGTTTGTGGAAGGCAGGCTGACGTCGAATCACGTGATCCGCTCAGATCGGTAAAATAATGAATGGCCAAGCAAGGATTTTAACGTTATGACGAGAAACCCACTTGAAGTAAAAATGTATTCTCAAGATGGCTGGTATGGGTATTGAAATTTTAATTAAAATAAAGTACAGAACAAAGTTTCGACCTTCTTACGTCGTCTTCAGGTTAACAAAGAGTTTGTTTGTTTTTGAATATCGCGCAAAGCTATTCGAGGGCTATCTGCGCTAGCCGTCCCTAATTTAGCAGTGTAAGACTAGAGGGAAGGCAGCTAGTCACCACTACCCACCCTCAACTCTTGGGCCACTCTTTTACGAACGAATAGTGGGGTTGACCGTCAAATTATAACGCCGCCACGATTGAAAAGGCAAGCATGTTTTGGTGCTAAGGGAATTCGAACCGGCGACCATCAGATTACGAGTCGAACGCCTTAACCCACCTGGCCATGCCGGGCCATTAACAAAGAGAGTTCGAATCTCCGTCACAACAAACATGCTCGCCCATTCAGCCGTGGAAATGTTGTAATGTGACGGTCAACCCCACTATTTGTTGGTAAAAGAGTGGTCCAAGAGTTGGCGGTGGGTGGTGATGACTAGCTACCTTCCCTCTAGTCTTACACTGCTAAATTAGGGACGGCTAGCGTAGATAGCCCTCGTGTAGCTTTGCGCGAAATTAAAAAACAAAGAGAGTTTGCATCTTACTTACTAAATGTACCAACCGTCTTGAGAAGAAGTATGTGTTTGTTTATTAGATAAACCTGCCAGAACTGTCGCAACAAGAGCGACATCTAATCAAGAAGAAAATCTACAATAACTTTAAATTTTAAATGTAATAATTAAAACTGACAATGGTAAACCATAATCTACAGCAAAACTTTATAATGTCTTCTAACTATCAAAATACACTTACCTGAACGAGGGGAAGGATGTGAACGTTGAGAATAGTTACTCGCGCTCGGCCTTCTGGACACGGGCACGTGCAGACTTAAATGGCTGGAACGTTTGCTGTTACTTTTACGTTTCTTTCCCAGTTTAATGTGCATCAGTCGTGGATGTGGAGAGTTGAAAATAGTTCTCTGGTTACGAAACCTGGCCCTGTCAAAATATGTAAATACGTGTTGAAACCTGGCCCTGTTAAAATATGTGAGTACGTGTTTAGTGTCTGGCCCTGTCAAAATATGCGAGTACATGTTTAGTGTCTGGCTCTGTCAAAATATGCGAGTACGTGCTGAGTGTCAATCACAGCTAAACTTTAAATAACCACATCGAATCTTATGTAAAACAAGAAGGACATTTTTTCAGCCGCGGCATAACGGCTCATAAGACGGCTCTGGATTTTTTTTTTTAAGTACAAACGTTTAGTTCATAACTCTCACCCCCCTGTGGTACAGTGGTATATCTGTGGACTTACAACGCTATTATCCGGGTTTTGATACCCGTAGTGATCAAAGGACAGATAGTCCACCGTGTAACTTTGTTTTTAATTTCAAACAATCATAGATTCGTCATTTCTTCACAGATTTGAAATCTGATTATAATTTTGGAGTTCGGAGATCGAGTCTCTTGGATTGTTGTGTTTGGAGTTCGGAGATCGAATCACTTGGATTGTTGTGCTTGACCACGCTTAAGGTCTCACAAAGAGGCCAGATTGAGGTAAATTAAACTCTGATAACTTTATATTTTTTCTTATCAGGTATATTTTTGGTCCCATCAATACCAAGCGTGGGGCGCGCGTGTGATTATATGTTATTACTCATCAGGACCTTTAACAGCCTACCCTCTAATTAAAATTATTTTAAAAACGATTAAAATAAATTAATTTATGAGACCTTGAGTCAGATATATCAACAGAGAGGGATTGAATTTCTGAGTCCAAAATTAGATCTCAAGTACGTCAAGACATGACAAAGATTCGCTTCTTCTTTGTGGGTATGTTGGAAATTCTGATACCCAAAAGACGAAGCTTTGAGTTAAAAGTTTGTTTGTTTGTTTGTTTGAATTTCGCGCAAAGCTACACGAGAGTTATCTGCACTAGCCGTTCCTAATTTAGCAGTGTGAGACTAGATAGAAAGCAGCTAGCCATCATCGTTAACTCTTTTACCAACGAATAGTGGGATTGGCCATCACATTAAAACGCCCTCACGGCTGAAAGGTTGAGCATGTTTGATGTGACGGGGATTCGAACCCGTGACCCTCAGATTATGAGTCGAGTGTCTTAACCACGTGGCCATGTGAGGCCGAAAAGTTTGTACTCATAAAAACAAAACACAAAACAAAAAATTCACAGCCATTCTGTAAGTCACGGCTAAAAAACATCTTGTAGATTAACTAATTCTGCCTAAAGTAATTTGAAATGCCGCGACTATTGAGTGTTCCCTATTGTTTTATAAACCCAGACATGACGTGTGTTTGTGTGATTGGACAGCGGTAAGTGTACAACCTTACAATGCTCATATCCGGAGTGCGATTCTCCCATGACTTTTCTCTGAAGCAAACAAATTTAAAAACATAACATTTTTTTTTTATATTCCTATAAACCCGGTTTATAGCGTCATAAGTTCACAAACTAACTGCCGATTCACTGAGGGGCTTGTGACACCTTAAGACATTAGAAAAAGAAAACTCAATCAACCAATGAAACCAAGAAACGTGATAGACCGTAATTAACGTCTTCCCGATGCTGTGTTTTAGGCCTAAAGGTCAACACACTTCGAACTTTAGCGTTTTGCTATATGTGACGTCAACAGGTTGTTCGTTATTAAGTTATAAAATAAAAAAATATATCTCCGGCTAAAAGCGACCTGAAAACAACTTATTAATTAATAAAACGGCGACTTTTCTGTCAGACAATAAAAAAAAAAAGTTGCTTGTTTTTAATCATTTAGCTATCCACCGCGGAGAATCGAGCCTCCGATCTAAGCGTTGTAAATCCGTATATCTACTTACTGCTCTCTCATTGGTGGACAGGTAGATGGGTTGTCTAAGCTATAATACACTTGCCTGCTAAACAGCTGTAAAGCGACACACATTCCGATGAACATTATTCCTAGAACAACGATAATAGGTATCATTGTCCTGGTTTCTAACCCTTCGCTTGTCGGCCATTCTTCGTCGGATATTCCTCCTGCATCCAAGGGATCATCTACGAACGGAGAGGAAATACAGCCAATGCTTCAGAAAAATGGACACTTAAGAGTAAAGTGAATTATCTGAACAGAAATCTTTTAAAGTGGTTATCATATACAACTGTTTTAATTTCAAATTTCCGAAAATGCAACTGCAATTTTATTTATGGCAAACTAACTACGGCTGTATGTCGGCGTTTCTAATTTTAAATGATAGGCTAGAGGGAAGGCACATCGTCAACGGTACCTTCCGTCAACTGTTGTGCTACCGAATTGTCGGTTTGGTTTGGAATTTTGAATTTCGCGCAAAGCTACACGAGGGCTATCTGCGCTAGCCGTCCCTAATCTAAAAGTGTACCAAAAGAGGGAAGGCAGCTGGTCGTCAACTCTTTGGCTACCGGGATTGGGCGTCACGTTATAACGTCCCTACGGCTGAAATGTTGAGTGTATTTGGAGTGATGTGGATTCGAACCCGCAACCCTTAGATTAAGGGTCGAGTGCCCTAACCATCTGGCCATGTCCGACCCAAAAAGTGGGACTTTATAATCACGTTTGTAACACATCCAAAGTTGTTGGTTTTTAATCATGTTTATAACACATCCAAAGTTGTTGGGTTTTGTTTTTTTTCTCGCATTAACTGGAAGCAAGTGACGCTGCACACCAATACCAACCTTTATTCGTGTTCTAAATGAATTTAAAGCGTTCTAGATTCAGTAACTAATAATATAAGTTCTGTTGTTGATTTCGCCGTGTAAAGCTACACGGCGACTTATCTGCACACTGTACACCACGAGGAATCGAGCCCCAGATGCTAGCAATTTAAGCACGTAAACTCACCGCTGACCCACCAAGTAAACACTATAAAAGAGAAAAAGTAAAATAACTGTTAATTTTTACCTTCATAATTAAACACAGATTAATTCCAATCATTACTGTAGTAACAAGTTATAAAATGAGAGCCAGAAAGATGTTACTTGTTACATCAACTCTTGATAATGTTACAAATACACCTTTGAAAACAACAACAAAAGGAATTGTTGATGTTCGCAGTCTTTGTTGTCGTTTCGTCATCAGGGAATCTTTTGTTTTCTTGTCAATATATTTTTATTCGTTTAAAAACGTAATGAACGTAATTTTCAGCTTTAAGGCCTAACGAAAAAACGCTTTGCAAGTTTCTCTATATTGAGTTTAATATAAAGTTTATCCAGGTTAAACCATTTACGGTAATTTGCTGCAAAAAAAGGCCATTGCATCCAAGACCAGGTTGATTATTGCACAGCTAAACCAACCATTTTTCTGAAACTGTACTAAATCTAGGATTCAAAAGAAGCCAGACATTAACACAATAAATATAAGAATAACGACCCCAAAAACCCTGGTCATTAAACGGAAGGGCCCCGGCATGGCCAGGTGGCTTGAGGCGTTCGACTCGTAATCTGAGGGTCGTGGGTTCGAATCCCCGTCGACCAAACACGCTCGCCCTTTCAGTGGTGGGGGCATTATAAGTGACGATCAATCCCACTATTCGTCGGTATAAGAGTAGTCCAAGAATTGGCGGTGGGTGATGATGACTAGCTGCCTTCCTTATATTCTTACACTGCTAAATTAGGGACAGCCGGCGCAGGTAGCCCTAGTGTAGCTTTGCGATAAATTCAAAAGCAAACAAACAAGTTTAACGCAAATGTTCATAACGTAATAACTGTTCCAAGTACGCAAAAGAGGCTTAGTTCTAATTAAGATACACACATATATATTACATTGGTTTAGTTAATAGAACGAATATTTACGAAGTACCTGAAATGCATGTTGAAACATTGACATTCTGGAACAGTGTGAAGTTATCCCGACATGCGCATGCTCCGTTCTTGCATAATGAATGCACGTCACTTGCCTCGCAATCTCGGTCACTGACGCATGACTCGCTGAGTTGTTTGACTGAAATAAAAGGAAGTAAAAACGTTTGTTTTCAGATACAAATAAACGACATAATGAATAGTGTTACCTTACCTTCAATACTGAAAAATATCTAAGTATCAAATGGTCAAATATAAGGGGAACCTAGATGTCATAATGTCATAGACATATAGCTAATTCAAAAAGATCTTGTTGAAAAGTTAGCTTTGAAACTCATTCAAAAAGATCGTGTTGAAAAGTTAGCTTTGAAACTCATTCAAAAAGAACATGCTGAAAAGTTAGCTTTGAAACTCATTCAAAAAGATCGTGTTGAAAAATTAACTTTGAAACTCATTTAAAAATATATTGTTGAAAAACTAACTTTGAAATTCATTTAAAAATATCTTGTTGAAAAACTAACTTTGAAATTCATTCAAAAAGATAATGCTGAGAAGTTAGTTTTCAAACTCAATTAAAAAGATCACGTTAGAAAGTGGTTTGGGCTTCAGCTTTGATGTTGTTCACAATGACCGACTTCTTCACGTTAAACGTTACCAAGAAACTCATCAGCGTTCTTTAGGTTATTTTTTAGGTGAAACAATAATTGAAACACAGAAAAACACTTTTTTTATAATTACAAATGCAAATGAAATAAGACCAATCAGAACTAAATTAGCCAACAAATTACGTTGAATAATGAACGTGTTTATCGTCTACCTGGTGTCATCTTCAACGACTCCTCTGCACTCGTAGTGTCAGTTGTTTGAGTATGTAAATAAATCCATCAGATAATCAGGTAACAAGAACAAAATAAGTGTCCTTATTACCAGTGCTTCTACTCTTATTTCTGGACTACCTAAACATGTGTGATCAAGAGAGCAGTATTTTATATCCAAATAATGATCAAATGAACCCCAGATCCTTTTAGATGAAATTTTAATCGCAAGTTTCTTGTGTCAGTAAAATTACCGCTCTTTGTTAAACCTAAATCTTTATTATTATGTCTAGTGACCAGATATTTGCGAGTCTCGAGCAAATGTGTGTGCAGGTGACCTACTCATCACATAGAAACCGATACTATATAAACAGAAGGTTCATATTTTTATTTTTAAGAAAACAAAATAAGCGTTATGAAACTTCGTTACATGTTACAGACTTGAAAACTATCAAAAGTGCTTTGTTACGTCCCCCGCTATTACAGCGGTATGTCTCCGGATTTACAACGCTGAAATCAGGGGTTCGATTTCCCTCGGTGGGCTGAGCAGGTTTTCCTATGTGGCTTTGCTATAAGAAACGCAAGCAAATGCTTTGTTATGCTTACAAAATATTAAAATATTTTATGGGAAACAGTGGCCAGAGAAATGTAACAAAGGGATAACACATAGAGTATATGATGTCTCATTTTATGGGGTCAGAGTTTTGGGGCATCCTGTACTAAACACAATAAAATTAGGATGGAGTTTCTTCCATACACCAGTCTTTTTCTTTAATGAATGAATGTTTGTTTGTTTTGAGTTGTTGTTGTTTTGAATGAAGCACAAAGCTACACAATGGGCTATCTGTGCTCTGCCCACCACGGGTATCGAAACCCGGATTTTAGCGTGTAAGTCCGTAGACATACCGCTGAGCCACTGGGGGGCGTTTGTTTTGAGTTTCGCGCAAAGCTACTCGAGGGCTATCTGCGCTAGCCGTTCCTAATTTACCACAGAAAGACTAGAGGGAACACAACTAGTCATCACTACCCACCGCCAACTCTTTTACCATCGAATAGTGGGATTGGCCGTAACATTATAACGCTCCCATGGCTGAAAGGGCGAGAATGTTTGGGGTGACGGGGATTCGAACCTGTTATCCCCAGGCTGAGAGTCAAGCGTCCTCAACACTTGTTCATATCGGACCTGTGGGGGTGTTATAATGTGACATTGAATCTCACTATTCGTTGGTAAAAGAGCAGCTCATTAGTTGGTGGCGGATGGTGTTGACTAGGTATATTCCCTATATTATATCACTTCAAGATTAAGGAACAGACATCCCTCGAGCAATTTAGTGTGAAATTCAACAAGAACACAGTTAAATATTATCTGTAGAATTTAATTATACGGCTAACGTAACTGAAATGTAAAGAGTATACAATTGATACAAGCATGTAAAATATTCAAAACATACAGCTGACGCAATGGACGCGTCAAAGCGATATGCAATCAAAGCAGACACGCGAATTCCTCGTGCAACGGAAGTGAACAAATGTGTCAGATGTTTAAACTATATAACTTATACAGAGGATGTATTCAAACTAAAACAACTGATGTGTTGGATAGTGATGATTTTAGTGTTAAGTTGGAACTGCGCAGACTATTAAAGTGAATTAAACCCCATAAACAGAGTACAAGATGAAAGGAATCCGGACCCGGTAAGTAAATAAGTGAAAGGAACCCGATGAATAAAACAAAGAAGCGGAATGAACCCGGTAAGTAGAATAAAGAAGTAAAGAGAACCCGGACAGGATTAAGGAATCAGTTTTCCAATAATGTTAACGGTCAGGAAGAATTACGAAAATAATTACAAATAAACAGTTCGTTATCATACTTGGAAATGATTTGGGAAATAATGGACTCTACAACCTCTGGACTAACATTTCATGAAATGTCAAGCTTGGACGGAACACACTTCCGTGCTATAACCCCTCTGGCAGGCAGTTTATTAGATAATTCGAATCCAACTATAAACTTTCTAGTTGGTTCTTTTGTTGTCACGTGTATTTGGCCCAACATGGCCAAGCGTATTAAGGCGTGCGACTCGTAATCTGAGAGTCGCGGGTTCGCATCCCCGTTGCACCAAACATGTTCGCCCTTTCAGCCGTGGGGGCGTTATATATAATGTGACGATCAATTCCACTATTCGTTGGTAAAAGAGTAGCCCAAGAGTTGGCGGTGTGTGGTGATGACTAGCTGCCTTCCCTCTAGTTTTACGTTGCTAAATTAGGAACGGCTAGCACAGATAGCCCTCGAGTAGCTTTGTGTGAAATTCAAAAATTAACAAACAAATCTTTAGTTGTTGAAAATAACCTATGTTCCAGAAACGAAACAACCACCAACCGTAAACAATCGTGCAGTAGATGGACAACTACCAGGATCCGAATACGAGAAAGTCTTTTCCATAGACTTTCTTGGGTTACCATAGTAACCAGCAGGTTGTCCAATCACGTTAAAAGAACAGTCAACTTCACAGACGCCGTTTCAAGCATCTACAGCTCATGGTATATATATATATAAGGTTTAAAGAGGCCCATATAAATAAGAAAACGTGGTGACGTAGTTTCCATGTATATATATATATAAGGTTTAAAGAGTTCCATATAAACAAGAGAACGTGGTGACGTAGTTTCAATATTTTTTATATCGTAACTGTACGTATCACTGACCATATTTAAATTTACAGGACGAATCAAACTGTTGTTTATGATAATGATACAGTTCAGTTTCGTGTGTTGCTTTAGTTCTGACATATCTGAACAATGGTATATATCGTTGTGGTTAAAAACCCTATTTCAGATCATTGTGAGAATTTTATATGGGGATGGAACCTAAAGTAGATTTTTCCATTTCTACGCAATTAACACAAACCCTTTTCAAGAGTTTTGTATCAGATAATACATAAAACTCTAAAAAAAGTGCAAACGTCAACGTATTCATATGATTATGGTCCCCTTTGCGCTTAAACTCAACTGTAGATTAACACTGATGTGAACACAAACCAATTTTTATCTTAAACTCAACTGTAGATTAATACTGATGTTAACACAAACCAATTTTTATCTTAAACTCAACTGTAGATTAACACTGATGTTAACACAAACCAATTTTTATCTTAAACTCAACTGTAGATTAACACTGATGTTAACACAAACCAATTTTTATCTTAAACTCAACTGTAGATTAACACTGATGTTAACACACGCCGATGTTCAGCTTGAGCGAGAGATTATAAATTATCTACACGTAAAGGAACTAAAGCGTTAATAATCTAGTTTGTTGAAGCAGGGATAGTGTAAAGAGGCGTTAACTATCTGGTTTATTGAAACAAAGATAATGTGAAGAGGCGTTAAAATCTAGTATGTTGAAACAGGAATAGTGTGAAAAGAAGGACACATAATAAAGAAACAGATATAATAACATTTTGGTAGCAAGTGACAAAATATATAATTTAGTGTGTAAGACAACCATCACAGTACATATATATAATTTAGTTTGTAAGACTTAACGATCAGTGTACGTATATATAATTTAGTGTATAAGACTTAACGATCACTGTACATATATATAATTTAGTTTGTAAGACTTAACGATCACAGTACATGTATGTAATTTAGTTTGTAACACTTAACGATTACAGTACATATAGATAATTTAGTTTGTAAGACTTAACGATCACTGTACATATATATACATGTACGTACACAATGTACACAGTACGTCTATATAATATACTTTGTAAGACAACGATCACAGTATATATATATATAATATAGTTTGCAAGACAACGATCACAGTACATATATATAATTTAGTGTATAAGACTTAACGATCACAGTACATATATATAATTTAGTATGTAAGACTTAACGATCACTGTACATATATATATAATTTACTTTGTAAGACTTAACGATCACAGTACATATATATAATTTAGTATGTAAGACTTAACGATCACTGTACATATATATATAATTTACTTTGTAAGACTTAACGATCACAGTACATATATATAATTTAGTGTGTAAGACAACCATCACAGTACATATATATAATTTAGTGTGTAAGACAACCATCACAGTACATATATATAATTTAGTGTGTGAGGCTTAACGATCACAGTACGTATATATAATTTAGTGTGTAAGACAACCATCACAGTACATATATATAATTTAGTGTGTAAGACTTAACGATCACTGTACATATATATAATTTAGTTTGTAAGACAACGATCACAGTACATTTATATAATTTAGTTTGTAAGACTTAACGATCACAGTACATATATATAATTTAGTTTGTGAGACTTAACGATCACAGTACGTATATATAATTTAGTGTATAAGACTTAACGATCACTGTACATATATATAATTTAGTTTGTAAGACTTAACGATCACAGTACATGTATGTAATTTAGTTTGTAAGACTTAACGATCACAGTACATGTATGTAATTTAGTTTGTAACACTTAACGATTACAGTACATATAGATAATTTAGTTTGTAAGACTTAACGATCACTGTACATATATATACATGTACGTACACAATGTACTCAGTACGTCTATATAATATACTTTGTAAGACAACGATCACAGTATATATATATAATATAGTTTGTAAGACAACGATCACAGTACATATATATAATTTAGTGTATAAGACTTAACGATCACAGTACATATATATAATTTAGTTTGTAAGACTTAACGATCAGTGTACGTATATATAATTTAGTGTATAAGACTTAACGATCACTGTACATATATATAATTTAGTTTGTAAGACTTAACGATCACAGTACATGTATGTAATTTAGTTTGTAACACTTAACGATTACAGTACATATAGATAATTTAGTTTGTAAGACTTAACGATCACTGTACATATATATACATGTACGTACACAATGTACACAGTACGTCTATATAATATACTTTGTAAGACAACGATCACAGTATATATATATATAATATAGTTTGTAAGACAACGATCACAGTACATATATATAATTTAGTGTATAAGACTTAACGATCACAGTACATATATATAATTTAGTATGTAAGACTTAACGATCACTGTACATATATATATAATTTACTTTGTAAGACTTAACGATCACAGTACATATATATAATTTAGTATGTAAGACTTAACGATCACTGTACATATATATATAATTTACTTTGTAAGACTTAACGATCACAGTACATATATATAATTTAGTGTATAAGACTTAACGATCACTGTACATATATATAATTTAGTTTGTAAGACTTAACGATCACAGTACATATATATAAATTAGTGTGTAAGACTTAACGATCACAGTACATATATATAAATTAGTGTGTAAGACTTAACGATCACAGTACATACATATAATTTAGTGTGTAAGACAACGATCACAGTACATATATATAATTTAGTTTGTAAGACTTAACGATCAGTGTACATATATATAATTTAGTTTGTAAGACTTATCGATCACAGTACGTATATATAATTTAGTTTGTAAGACAACGATCACAGTACATATATATAATTTAGTTTGTAAGACTTAACGATCACAGTACATATATATAATTTAGTTTGTGAGACTTAACGATCACAGTACATATATATAATTTAGTTTGTAAGACAACGATCACAGTACATATATATAATTTAGTTTGTAAGACTTAACGATCACAGTACATATATATAATTTAGTTTGTGAGACTTAACGATCACAGTACATATATATAATTTAGTTTGTAAGACTTAACGATCACAGTACATGTATGTAATTTAGTTTGTAACACTTAACGATTACAGTACATATAGATAATTTAGTTTGTAAGACTTAACGATCACTGTACATATACATAATTTAGTTTCTAAGACTTAACGATCACTGTACATATATATACATGTACGTACACAATGTACACAGTACGTCTATATAATATACTTTGTAAGACAACGATCACAGTATATATATATATAATATAGTTTGTAAGACAACGATCACAGTACATATATATAATTTAGTGTATAAGACTTAACGATCACAGTACATATATATAATTTAGTATGTAAGACTTAACGATCACTGTACATATATATATAATTTACTTTGTAAGACTTAACGATCACAGTACATATATATAATTTAGTATGTAAGACTTAACGATCACTGTACATATATATATAATTTACTTTGTAAGACTTAACGATCACAGTACATATATATAATTTAGTGTATAAGACTTAACGATCACTGTACATATATATAATTTAGTTTGTAAGACTTAACGATCACAGTACATATATATAAATTAGTGTGTAAGACTTAACGATCACAGTACATATATATAAATTAGTGTGTAAGACTTAACGATCACAGTACATACATATAATTTAGTGTGTAAGACAACGATCACAGTACATATATATAATTTAGTTTGTAAGACTTAACGATCAGTGTACATATATATAATTTAGTTTGTAAGACTTATCGATCACAGTACGTATATATAATTTAGTTTATAAGACTTAACGATCACAGTACATATATATATAATTTAGTGTGTAAGACTTAACGATCATAGTACATATATATAAATTAGTGTGTAAGACTTAACGATCACAGTATATATATATAATATAGTTTGTAAGACAACGATCACAGTACATATATATAATTTAGTGTATAAGACTTAACGATCACAGTACATATATATAATTTAGTATGTAAGACTTAACGATCACTGTACATATATATATAATTTACTTTGTAAGACTTAACGATCACAGTACATATATATAATTTAGTTTGTGAGACTTAACGATCACAGTACGTATATATAATTTAGTGTATAAGACTTAACGATCACTGTACATATATATAATTTAGTTTGTAAGACTTAACGATCACAGTACATATATATAAATTAGTGTGTAAGACTTAACGATCACAGTACATACATATAATTTAGTGTGTAAGACAACGATCACAGTACATATATATAATTTAGTTTGTAAGACTTAACGATCAGTGTACATATATATAATTTAGTTTATAAGACTTATCGATCACAGTACGTATATATAATTTAGTTTATAAGACTTAACGATCACAGTACATATATATATAATTTAGTGTGTAAGACTTAACGATCATAGTACATATATATAAATTAGTGTGTAAGACTTAACGATCATAGTACATATATATATAAATTAGTGTGTAAGACTTAACGGTCACTGTACATATATATAATATAGTTTGTAAGACTTAACGATCACTGTACATACGACGGATATCCTGGTTAATTGTATATTAAATTCTTTTGGTTGGATGATATTACAAATAAATGTGATGCCAAAACGCTGATCATTTCTTTGACCATAAATCCGGGTTCTGCCAACTCATAAAGTGAGCAGATAAAACGTTATCTGCCATTTGAGCATGCCTTAGTGGTGTCCAAACAACTTCAGAGACTTTTGAAAGACACTTGATTTGTGATGTAATATGTCTGTTTGCACGTGTTAGCATGTTTGAATGCACCTGATAACATATTTGATTGCACCTGGTAACATGTTTGATTGCACCTGGTAACATGTTTGATTGCATCTGATAACATACTTTATTGTGCTTGGTAATAAAGCTGGACTGCATCTGATAACATGTTTCATTACACCTGATAACGTTTCACTGTAAATCTCACTTGTAGGGAGGCAACGACTCCACACTTAAACCACCCCTGATGTTTCCATAACGACCCATATTTTAAGTCGTGAACTTTCATTCATCTGAAGGGTTCCTCTACTGAAACTAAAACTAATAATAATAACAGTTGGAACTTTCGGAACACGCGTTAAATAAATTACAGTGACCGAAACAAAGGTCGTTGTCCAACAACAAACTCGAACATCTGGAACGCCAGTGGAAAACCAATACTTTTAGGATGATTGGATGTAATAGAAATGAGGAAACACATCCGTATCGGAAGATACTGTCATGCTGCAAAAAAACCCAAAAAAACCTGATTTTTGCAAAGTGGACAACATGATGGACGAGGACCTCAATCAATATCTCTCATCTGTCTGCCAAAAACAGCTTAGGCCAGAAAGTCGATGATTATTGAAGTAATGAATGGACAAACCAGCTGACAAACGTCAGATAATATTTATTATTTTGTGTCGTGATCAATAACATAGCTCTTTGTATATATATATAATGTTATTTTTATTTATTTGTGTTTTTTACTTGTTTTAGTGCACAGCTACACAATGGGCTAGCTGTGCTCTGTCTGCTACTGAAAATCGAACCTGGATATCGCATTGCAATCATATTGATGTTTTTTGTACAGTATTACATTATCAAACCACTCACGTTTTCTTCATTAACCCTAAGCATGTTTTTAAACTATTCATCAAATTCCTTGTGGGGCCATGAATGCATCTTTCACAATGACTCTTTTAATATATGAGCAAAAACAAAATATTCTTGATATTTTAGGCAGGATCAGAGCAAATAAGTATATTATATGTTTTTCTCCTTTTTATTAGCTATATCTCTGTGTGACAGCTATATCAAGCAATAGGCATGCATATACTCGATTCAATTTTGTTGCTCGTCAGAATCTGTACCAACCTACCCTCAAATTGAAATTATTTTAAGCAAGATTAGAGTATATTAACCTGTGGCAAAGACTTCAATCGAAAAGGTTTGAACTCCGGAGTTCAAAATTGCAATTAGGTCTCAAATCGGTCAACAGATTACAGAGGTATGATATAAACATTTGTACCTGCATCTGAAGAAAACAAACAAACAAGAAACATCTGAAAGCCGTTATGCCACGGCTGAAAATATACCCCTAATATTGCAATTAATCCCGCTGGAGGCCGCTTTGTACTGTACACTTAAAATAGGTGATTTTACTTTATGAGAGGGGGAGAAATCTTTAATTGTGAGTGTTGCCGCAAGAAGAACAATGAAACTAAACAATATAATGTACAATATTCCCCCACCGCTAGGGAACTCTAAAAGGAAAGTCGTTAACTTGAGGATTAAGTAATAAAACTTAGCTTCATATTTTCGTTTTATATAACACCGATTATATTTGGTTCCGAACTGTTAAGTTACTTTCCAATCCAATAACTTAGCCATGTTTGACATTTCAAATAATAGGGTTTCAATACTCGCAGTTGACAGAACACATATAACTCGTTATGCCTAACAATAGACATAATTTGTCTTCTATTTTCCTGTTTCTTTTTTTTTTTTTACAATAGAAGCACGTGCCCAGGTGGTTGAGATACTCGACTCGTAATATGAGGGTCGCGGGTTCGAATCCCCCTCACACCAAACATGCTCGTTCTTTCAGCCGTGGGGGCGTTATAATTGACGGTCAATCCTGCCATTCGTTGGTAAAACAGTAGCCCAAGAGTTGGTGATGACCAGCTGCCTTCTCTCTAGTCTCGTAGACTGCTAAATTATGAACGGGTAGCGCACATAGCCCTCTAGTAGCTTTCTCCGAAATTCAAGAGAAACCAAACATTAGAAGCAAGGTGAAAGAGTACTTCCAGCTTTATCATCTGTAATTATGAGTTGCATACGTTCATAGATTTAGAATGGCCTAACATTCTATATCACAAACAGGGGTATTTAAAAGATAAGGGAAGTACGAGGGGTTGAATAAGAGGTTATTCCAGATAAAGGGTATAAAAAAATAACAGCTAGTTCACAGAGTATAAACTGGATTGTTATTGGCTGTTAAAATGTTGTTGTTGTTTTTTAAAGCGTGTAACCTCATAAGCTGTCATCTAGCGTAGAATGTTTTTAAATAATATAAAATAAAATATTAATAAAACAAATAATCGAATTGATGAAATGTTAATATAAAGTTAACAATTACCGTGTATACGAAACTTCACAGATGCCTCAACTTCAAAATTTTCTGCTTATATAAGTTGTTGTTATCGTTATCAGGTCGGTTTTCAGATCGAGAAAAGTTACATGTTTTCAGGGTATGGTGTACCCTGATCTTGATGTAAAGTTACATGTTTTTAGGGTATGGTGTACCCTGATCTTGATGTAAAGTTACATGTTTTCAGGGTATGGTGTACGCTGATCTTGATGTAAAGTTACATGTTTTCAGGGTATGGTGTACCCTGATCTTGATGTAAAGTTACATGTTTTCAGGGTATGGTGTACCCTGATCTTGATCTAAAGTTACATGTTTTCAGTGTGGTGTACCATGACCGTGATGTAAAGTTACATGTTTTCAGGGTATGGTGTACCCTGATCTTGATGTAAAGTTACATGTTTTCAGAGTGTGGTGTACCATGACCGTGATGTAAAGTTACATGTTTTCAGGGTATGGTGTACCCTGATCTTAATGTAAAGTTACATGTTTTCAGTGTGTGGTGTACCATGACCGTGATGTAAAGTTACATGTTTTCAGGGTATGGTGTACACTGATCTTGATGTAAAGTTACATGTTTTCAGGATATGGTGTACCCTGATCGTGATGTAAAGTTACATGTTTTCAGGGTATGGTGTACGCTGATCTTGATGTAAAGTTACATGTTTTCAGGATGTGGTGTACCCTGATCTTGATGTAAAGTTACATGTTTTCAGAGTGTGGTGTACCCTGATCTTGATGTAAAGTTACATGTTTTCAGGGTATGGTGTACGCTGATCTTGATGTAAAGTTACATGTTTTCAGGGTATGGTGTACGCTGATCTTGATGTAAAGTTACATGTTTTCAGGGTATGGTGTACCCTGATCTTGATGTAAAGTTACATGTTTTCAGAGTGTGGTGTACCATGACCGTGATGTAAAGTTACATGTTTTCAGGCTATGATGTACCCTGATCGTGATGTAAAGTTACATGTTTTCAGGGTATGGTGTACGCTGATCTTGATGTAAAGTTACATGTTTTCAGGGTATGGTGTACGCTGATCTTGATGTAAAGTTAAATGTTTTCAGGGTATGGTGTACCCTGATCTTGATGTAAAGTTACATGTTTTCAGAGTGTGGTGTACCATGACCGTGATGTAAAGTTACATGTTTTCAGGCTATGATGTACCCTGATCGTGATGTAAAGTTACTTGTCACACATATGAGACACCACTGATGGTGGGAGCACTTAGTGTACTAACCCATATTTTAGTCACACAACTGTTTTTGTAACAGACGATTTCGTTCATGTGATGAACCGCTGGAAAACGAAGTTGTGCGGGAAGATTTGAGAGCTGTAACGAATTTGGGAATAAATTAAATACGATTGCATTTTTATTATCCGTCGTCTACCAGATCTGGACAATAACACGTATGGAAACATTCTGGCTACGGAAGTGTTCCCTTTATGATATTTTCAGGAATTTCTAGACACATTTTTAATGTTTTAAAGTGCATTGTTTTTTTACATAATCCATAAGAATAACAGTTTTAAACAAAGCAAATGTTTTTAAAAACCTTAAACTTATAAAATATTTTAAATGTGAATCACAGTACAAGTGATTAATAAGTGAAGATGGCCGATGGGGGAAAAAAAAAAACGTAAACAAAACTACAGCAGCGCCACTAAGCTACAGCGAGATTTTATATTTGGAAATAATTGAAATTTTCGGTCAAAGAGTTTTCCGAATAAGGAGATGACGGATAAAAAACTTTCACTATAATTATTATATTCAAAAGCAAAAAAAATAAAACACCTTTCATTTACAGTGCTAAGAACAACATTTATAAGTTATAATGTAGAACGTGCTCTCTAGTATAATAACTTAAGGTGGTGACGCTGTAATTTAGGTTGTTTTACCATTAGAAACACAGGTGGAACTGTGTGGTTTTGGTTTGTTTTGAATTTCGCGCACCCAAAGCTACACTATCTGCACAAGTCGTCCCTAATTTAGCAGTGTAAGACTGGAGGGAAGGCACCTAGTCATCACCACCCACCGCCAACTCTTGGGCTACTATTTTACCAGTGAATAGTGGCATTGGCCGTAACTTATAACGCCCACGCGGCTGAAAGGGCGAGCACATATATGTTAGCTTGTTTAGTTTAACGATTGCACGCGACGGGCGATTATTGTTGCTCTGTCAACCTCGCTAATTCACCAGAGAAACAGAAAAAACTGCACGAGGGAATAAGAACATGAAAAATATTCGGACAATTATGTTTTAAGAGTTTGGATAAAAAAGAAGGAATAACAGAATGAATATAACAAATAAAAAGAATTGAAAAAACTCTTACAACACAGGTGTGTGCCATAATGACCTGATGCAGTGACACGTGAACAATCTTACAAAAACAAATATTATAAACGAGAGCGAGCAGAGCTCGCGATAAAGTGGGAAGAGATGAATCGTTTGTCATAACAATGCTCAGAGTGGAGAACTAGAACAGTATAAATATATAGGGCCCGGACATGGTCTGGTGGTTAGGACTCTCGACTCTTAATCTGCGGGTCTTGGATTCGAATCTTGTCAGCAAATACACTCGTCCTTTCAGCATGGAGCGTTATAAAGTTACGGTGAATTCCACTTTTCGTCGATAAATATTAGCTCAAGGGTTGGTTGCAGGTAGTGTTGACTAGCTGCCTTCCGTTTAGTCTATCACTTCAATATTAGGGACGACTAGCGCATAAGTTTTTGAGTAGATTTGTGCGGAATTAATAACAAAATACATTTCTCACGCTGCAATTATCACATAAAGTAAGTTTGTTTCATTTGTCTTTTTGGCACGCGGGCCTCTCTGCTGTTTCCAGTTCGAGTACTGAACTTCTGATTCCAGCGTTGTGAGTCTGTAAAGTTACCACTGTCTCAACAGGACGAGCCCGACGTAACCAGGTGAGTTGAGGCATCCGACTCGTAATCTGAGGGTTGCGGGTTCGAATCCTCATTACACCAAATATGATCGCCCTTTCAGCCATGGAGGTGTTATAATGTGACGCTCAATCCCACTATTCATTGACAAGAGAGTAGTCCAAGAGATGGCGGTGGGTGTGGATGACTAGCTCCCTTCCCTCTAGCCTTACACTGCTAAATTAGGGACGACTAGCACAGATAGCCCTCAAGTATCTTTGTGCGAAATTCAAAACAATCAAACAGTCATTTGGGGTAATATAAGCTTTAGATCGCGCAAAACAAAATATAAAATCGGTGATGTACCCTAAATAAAATGATAGAGCTTGTAAGAAATATTAACCCTGTAAAAAAATACTCTGTGTGTGATCGAAATTTCTTTGGAAATTAGACAAATACATTTGTTCTTTTTAATTTTCTTGGAAGATACCCCTTCCTCCCGATAACAATCCAACAGCGACCTCTAATAACTCTCTAACTTTTAACTGGTAAAATAGAGTAAAAAGAAAAACCAATTAATGAACACTGCCCTCTGATAATTCTTAGGTTATTTCAATCAAATACTAGAATTTAACAGTGACTCTAAAAGCAAAATGTATCTCAAGACAGATAGTATGGGAATTAAACCTTCAATTAAAATAAAGTACAGAACAACGATTCGACCTTTTTAGGTCATCTTTATTAACCTGAAGATGACCGAAGAAGGTCGAAACGTTGCTCTGTTCTTTTTTTAATTTGAGGTTTAACACCCGTACTGACTTTGGATTTATAGTCCTTCAGTCTAACCATTTTACTACGCGTAGCTCAAGTCAAAATAAAATACTAATTTTACCAAAAACTTCACATCTAGAAGAAGGAAATTAGGTCATGTTAGACCACAAGAAAAAAAACTGTAATAAACTGTACCGTCGTCATTAAGAACGAATTTAAATTATAAAAATTAACTTAATCCCCATAAAAAATAATTTCTACTATCAGTGGCGGCATCTGACGTTTATCAGAGGAAATGCGTTACGAGTGATTGAGCATTTAAAAAAATAAAAACTTTAACAAATAATTTATGAAAGTTATCGAATTATGAGTTTAATTTTGGGAAAATAAAATTGCGTAAACTCAAGAAAACTTTGTTTTGAAAGAATTTAGGCGACAAAAACCAACATATATCTCAATAAAAACACTTTTTCTGTCGAAGTGCATGAGGCAATGCTAAATGCTGCGAAAGGTATTATTTTAATTCTCTACCCCCACTTTTTGTCTTCTAAAATCATTTGTTTGTAGATGTTATACATTAGCTGAAAACATTCTATATTGTTTTGTTTTTTTTACAGATTTTGTTCAAAATCCATGTTTAAGTTCCCAGTGAATAAATAACCTGTAACGTTAGGTTTAGTTTATAATAATAAACCGTGCATCAGTCACAACGATCTGAATTAGGCCCAGCATGACTAGACTTGTGAGGGCGCTCCAGTCGCCATCTGTGTGATGCATGTTTGGATTCCTATCCCACCAAACATGTAGCTCAATTGTTGGCGGTGGATGGATGATACCTTCCCTTTTGTCACTCATGTCTGTATTAAGTTTGCTAACTCAATTATTGATAAATAATTACAACAAGGTTTAGGTCCATATTCAGAGGAATATTTGGCACAAAACTTCAAATACCTTACACACACTTGTAATCACAAATCCTTTAAAAAAGTCCTATTGTTACATAACTTTTAGAACTGGTTTATTTAAAAGCCAAGAAGGAGAAAGAATTACACAAACGTTTGATAAGAACCATTTGTTGCACAGCTATCACAACCGTATCAAAAAAGAAACTATTTACAGCCCGGTATGGCCAAGTGTGTTAAGGCGTTCGACTCGTAATCCGAGAATCACGGGTTCGAATCCCGGTCGCATCAATCATGCTCACCCTTTCAGCCGTGGGGGCATTATAATGTAACGTTCAATCCCACTCGTCGTTGGTAAAATAGTAGCCCAGGAGTTGGCGGTGGGTGGCGATGACTAGCTGCCGAGTAGCTTTGTGCGAAATTCAAAATAAAGAAACTATTTATAAGACTTCAAAATGTTTTTTTAAATAATTCAAACCTATGTCACATAGTATTTTGACGTGCTTTTAAATCAGAACTAAAGAAAAGCTTTCGTTACACGCTACGCTTTAAAATTCGGTATAATTTACAGCCACGTATTGTGTTATTTTCAGCGTAGGTTCCACTTCAGAATTTCTCCAAACCACGTGTCACATAATTTTTACCAGTTGGTTTAAAGTTGACATTTAAAATGTAATTACATAACTTTCAGTACCAAGTTAAACAAACTATTCAGAGAACGTCACTACCTTTTCTCCCAGTTCAATATCTATTAGATTCATCAAGCTTATACACCTAAAAACATCCCCAACTATAAACACAAATAATAACAAAAATTATATATATAACGATCTTCCTACAAAGATCAGTCAAAATGTCGCGGTTCTGATACTTAAAACCGATTTGTTTTGTATTATATAAAATGTGTGTTTAATAAAAACAGTTATTTAACTTTTCGATTCTTATTACCCAGAGCAGCGAACCCTATTACTGTAATGAATTTTATACGTTTAATACACAGAAAACGTATTTTGTTAAGCCTTTTCAAATTACATTTTCCTTTTACCAGAAGCAGATGTCAATTACAAGTACACGGTCTGAGAGACGTCATAATTCAAGCTGTGACACAAAAAACTGCCTACGTTTGTTCGACGAAAAACATTTCAATTATAAACGTTTCATGATAAAGTTAGCTCAAAAGGAATGACAAAAGATTGGTTATTTATATCCAAGACATTTTCAGTTTTTGTTTTAAGATGTCAGTTTAATAATAAGTTGAACTTCAACACATGTTCCTCTCACGAGCTTGTCAAGTTTTAATACGATGAATTTATTCTAAAAGGTCACCCATTCATGGTTTTCAGTCCTTTCTACATTTTTACGCAATCGTACGTGAGAAATCTGAAACACGACGAAATCGTTTTTTATACTAAATAATAGAGGTCGTTTGTAAAAAAATAACATAACTGTATGAAGAGTTTTTTTTGTGTTTTTTGGAATTTCGCACAAAGCTACTCGAGGGCTATCTGTGCTAGCCGTCCCTAATTTAGCAGTGTAATACTAGAGGGAAGGCAGCTAGTCATCACCACCCACCGCCAACTCTTGGGCTACTCTTTTACCAACGAATAGTGGGATTGACCATCACATAATAACGCTCCCACAGCTGGGAGGGCGAGCATGTTTGGCGCGAACCCGCGACCTTCAGATTACGAAGCGCACGCCTTAACGCGCTAGGCCATGCCAGGCCCTGTATGAAGAATAAAGAATAAGTTTACCCCTTCGTTAAATCCCCTTTAGATGCTAGCTACACACACTGGCTGCTTTGGGGGAGGAAGTAATTGACCCATCTAATTGACCTTAGTTCTTGTATCTTTAAAACGGTAGTCTACAGAGAAAGTGGAAATATGTCCTATTTGAGGTTGTTTATTATTCCGCTTCTCAGACAGAAATCCTAAAACCAAATAGTCCATGTATACTGCTGGACGTTGTCCAATTACTATAAAAAATAATCAAGCCAGCAAATGGTAGGTGCGAGTTACTTGCTGGTTGCTAAGCGCAAAGTTACACAATGAGTAATCTGTGATGCGTCCACACTGAGTATCTAAACCCGAGTTTTTGCGTTCTTAGGCTTCAGAGTCATAAATAAGCCAATTAGGCGCGTAGGTAGTGGAAGCGAAAAGTATATTTAAAAAAATGAAAATGTGCCTTATTTCAGATTTTCAGGGTCTTTTCCCTCCAACTCAATCAAAACTCATAAAACCCAAACATCCCACGTCCATCGTCAGCCAAAGGCCACTTACCACAGAGTAATAGACGATCTTTATACTAAGATATGCTTACATTTACACACACATATATATGCACAAGCATATAGTGTAGTACTGCACGTTGCTTGCCTTCTCGAGACAGAACATGTCCGTGTACTATTACCATAGTAACCAGCCAAAACATTTTATAATACTGTTATCTCTGTTTGGTGGATCTTATGTTACAATATTTGTTTCTGTACTTACGTATCGTTGTCTTGTTTATAGCTGTTTGTTAATTAGACATAGTACTTGTTTATTATACCTTAATTTCAACGATTCAAAAATAAATAAAATACAAATGAAGTGGATATAAAACGCACAAAATATTATTTTACCAAACAGGATTGTCTTTAGGGAGGAAGGTGAAATACTATGTAAAATATATATATAATAAAGATAATATTTGTAAAGACACAGGAATAATAATTCACACATTTATGTTAAAACATATTGAAAAACGTCATCGAATTAATAACACGACCCGGGAGTGATTTACATTGGAAAACGTCTCACGTTACGCAATTACCTTCCGATTATTCAAATATCACAGAATTTCGTGATTTCAGTCGATCCGTAATGACGTTTCTTTCATATTGGGAGAACATTCGATATAGACTTGACTGGTTAGAAATACTGTTAATTTAAAACAAGAGCAGATAAGGTTGTTCACCAAATAAAATAAACTTAACACCAATAAGATGAGGAATATAAACTGATATCTGGGAGAAGAACAACGGAGTTGTAACAAACTGATATCTGGGAGAAGAACAACGCGGTTGTAACAAACTGATACCTGGGAGAAGAACAACGCGGTTGTAACAAACTGATACCTGGGAGAAGAACAACGCGGTTGTAACAAACTGATACCTGGGAGAAGAACAACGGAGTTGTAACAAACTGATATCTGGGAGAAGAACAACGCGGTTGTAACAAACTGATACCTGGGAGAAGAACAACGCGGTTGTAACAAACTGATACCTGGGAGAAGAACAACGGAGTTGTAACAAACTGATATCTGAATGAAGAATAACGGAGTTGTAACAAACTGATATCTGGGAGAAGAACAACGCGGTTGTAACAAACTGATACCAGGGAGAAGAACAACGGAGTTGTAACAAACTGATATCTGAATGAAGAATAACGGAGTTGCAACAAACTGATATCTGGGAGAAGAACAACGGAGTTGTAACAAACTGATATCTGGGAGGAGAACAACGGAATTGTAACAAACTGATATCTGGGAGAAGAACAACGGAATTGTAACAAACTGATATCTGAGTGAAAAATAACGGAGTTGTAACAAACTGGTATCTGAGTGAAGAATAACGGAGTTGTAACAAACTGATATCTGGGAGAAGAATAATGCGGTTGTAACAAACTGATACCTGGGAGAAGATTGTTGTTGTTTTGAATTAAGCACAAAGCTACACAATGGGCTATCTGTGCTCTGCCCACCACGGGTATCGAAACCCGGATTTTAGCGTGTAAGTCCGCAGACATACCGCTGAGCCACTGGGGGGCCCTGGGAGAAGAACAACGGAGTTGTAACAAACTGATATCTGGGAGAAGAACAACGGAGTTGTAACAAACTGATACCTGGGAGGAGAACAACGCGGTTGTAACAAACTGATACCTGGGAGAAGAACAACGCGGTTGTAACAAACTGATACCTGGGAGTAGAACAACGCGGTTGTAACAAACTGATACCTGGGAGAAGAACAACGGAGTTGTAACAAACTGATACCTGGGAGAAAAACAACGCGGTTGTAACAAACAAACTGTTGCTCGAGAATTTCTCTATCTAAAATTCTAGACAATCATTGAACTCAAATAAACATTTGTTCTCTGATATTCTCCGAGGGGAGGTGTTGTGGTCAAGTTAACACTGTAAATTTTTTTTACACTTTAGAAATGTCGCAATATAGTTGTTAGTTCCAGTGAATATAATTTGAGATTCTTGTTAATTATTGAAATATGATGACAGACATAATCGAAGAGGGCCTGGCATGGCCGAGCGCGTTAAGGCGTGCACTCGTAATCCGAGGGTCGCGGGTTCGCGCCCGCGTCGCGCTAAACATGCTCGCCCTCCCAGCCGTGGGGGTGTATAATGTGACGGTCAATCCCACTATTCGTTGGTAAAAGAGTAGCCCAAGAGTTGGCGGTGGGTGGTGATGACTAGCTGCCTTCCCTCTAGTCTTACACTGCTAAATTAGGGACGGCTAGCACAGATAGCCCTCGAGTAGCTTTGTGCGAAATTCCAAAACAAACAAACAAACAATAGATGTAACCAATAATAATTGATATAACTATACGTTAACAGCTATTGTATTATGACGTAAATAATGTATATGACTCTATAGGCTAATGGCAGTTATATTATGACAGATATAACCGATAGCCAGTAAGTTTCGGCTAAAATCTAAGTTTTTATTTCCCGCTGTGAACACAGCAGATAAACCACATAGAAAGTGGTTTTACTCTGACAACAAAGAAACACCAGAGCTGTGGTGTTATGGTTATTTTGAAAGTATTTGTGTTTTAGGTTGTGTAGGCCGTTGAAATAAAAATTCTCCGATAATTTTCTTAAATAAAATTTTTTTTCTTCTAACTCTATATCATCCAAAATATTGTAAAGATTTAATACATTTGCCTTACTGAGACGTCGTTAGGCTTAATTGACGACTAATAATTTCGTTAGGCTTAAGGGAGAACTAATAATTTCATGAGGCTTAAGTGACGACTAATAACTTCGTAAGGCTTAAGTGACGACTAATAATCTCACTGGGGTATTTTACTTTGTCTTGAGCCCCCTAGTGGCTCAGCGGTATGTCTGCGGACTTACACGCTAAAATCCGGGTTTCGATACCCGTGGTGGGCAGAGCACAAATAGCCCATTGTGTAGCTTTGTGCTTAATTCAAAACAACAAGATTTCAGTGCCCTTGGCTCTTTGCCAGTTCTGTGATAATCCCGATAGACCTGAATATAATTTTCGAAACTACGAACCTTTTTGGAACTTTTCCACGATGTCGTCTCAGAGGATTTTCTTTGTACTTCAGGGATCGTGTTTCGGGTGATTAAATCACTGCATGTAGTCTCCAGAGCAACGAGGATTTAAAGTTCATTACCAAATAATTAAGGCATACGTTTGTTTGTATCGGATATTCGTATCTAGCTACATAATGATTATCTGTGGTAACCGTCTTTAATTTTCAACAGGTATAAATAAGGCACTTAGTAAATAGCTCACGACAATAGCTCACACCGACCATTCTTAGACTGCTTTAATTGAATAACTGGATTAGACTGGCACTCTTATAATCCAGCCAAGATCTCCGAATGCGGAGCACAGTAAGCAGGAAAATAATAATTATTTATTATGTTATATATTAACGGATATAACATATAAGTTAACCAGATATATTCAGTATAACATATTCATTGTGTAACACGAAACATCGGTTCTCTCAGAGTGCGTGTTATTGCTACACTACATTCTACAGGTTGCGCACACATTTCAGTTGTTTGTGGCAATATCGATGGGAAATTTAAACTTAGGGAAACGCCGAAGTTCTTGTTGAAAATACGTTATTTTAAAGTGATACCTATGTTTTAGGATCTCGTTTACCTTATGATCCGTCCGGCATGGCCAAGCATGTTAAGGCGTTTCGACTCGTAATCCGAGGGTCACAGGTTCGAATCCCGGTCGCACCAAACATGCTCGCCCTTTCAGCTGTGGAGGCGTTATAATGTGACGGTCAATCCCATTATTCGTTGATAAAAAGAGTAGCCCAAGAGTTGGCGGTGGGTGATGACGACTAGCTACCCTCCCTCTAGTCTTACACTGCTAAATTATGGACGGCTAGCGCAGACAGCCCTCGAGTAGCTTTGCGCGAAATTTAAAAAAACAAACAAACCTTATGGTCAAGCAATGTTTAATGGAGTAAAGCGGTCTAAAGAAATTAGATAGTCTTGGAAACACAGAATGCTCTTTTCGAAAGAGATTGTTATGAATTCCTAATAAATTTTTGTTTTGTAATATCCTGTACAGATATTTCATCTTAAAAAACAACAACGTACAATCAGATCAGTCGGAATGTTACACAACTCATCCGGAACAATGGCTGAAGTAAACTTGTTTTTTTCTGTGAATCTTAAACGTAAGTGTTTCCACTTAAGTGGCTCCAAACCAACATGGTTGCTAATATCCGTTCTCATCTTTTCTCTCTCTCTCTCTCTTTCTTTTTTTTTCCTTTGGTAAACATGTTGGTCTGAAGGCTTGTTAATCAGTAACAAATTACTAACAGTCACCTCCCACATTTTCTGGTAATATTTCTGGGCTTGATCACATACTTAAAATTAAAAGTCTTGCTTTGTCGGGTCGATTTTTGTTTGTTTAGTAAACGCCATTTTTAAGCCTTGTTCCGTGAACTGGAACAGGGTTACTTGTGGAAGACATATTTGTGTATATTATTGGATTAATTCCATGATTTCCAACCTGTGGTACACACGTACCCTTGGGGTTACATGGTGATTGATCGGGAAACACAAAGACCTTTGAAGAAAAAATGAAAAGAAAATAAGTTTTACGTCTCTGAATTGGATGGAAAGCAGTTTGGATGAGTTAGACACGTTTTCAGCTGACTCGTACTCAATGATGGCGAAAAGTTGACGCATCTTTCACTCATTTATTTTCGTTTATCTTTCATGATCATAAAATACTCTACGTTTTAACAAATTATGCTTTGGAGAATAAACTACCGACTCAAAGATCTAAGTGGGTTGAGGGATATGACATAAAATGATTAGGAACTATTGGTTTAATCCATGAACTTCACACAGAGATTCACAGTAAAATTTTGTATACTACTATAGAATTGTTCGTCAAGCCTTGGAAAGCTCAGGCTGATGGGCCATCTTTAGTTTTACTGATTTCCGCGAGTAGTATCAAGTAGGTCCTCTTTGAAGTTAAACAAAATCAAGTTTTGTTTTTCAATCCAAAAGAAATGTGATACTTGTCACGTTCTTTATGTTACGTCAGTTTACTTGACTGGAACGTTAAGTAATCTCTTTCTCAGTTTGCGGAATAGTAAATAAGAATGATACATCAAACAATAATTTATATTTTTGTGAGTATTTGTTGTTAAGCCAGGCGCAGATAGCCTCGTTGCTTTGTGCCATAAAACACTAAATCAATCAATCAATCAATTGTTGTTAAGCCACAGTTACATAAAGTTTTATTTGTGCTGTGTCCACTCGACTCGTAATCCGAGGGTCGCGGGTTCGAATCCCTGTCACACTAAACATATTCGCCCTTTCAGCCGTGGGAGCGTTATAATGTGACGGCAAATCCCACTATTCGTTGGCAAAAGAGTAGTTCAAGAGTTGGTGGTGGGTGGTGATGACTAGCTGTCTTCCCTCTAGTCTTACACTGCTAAATTAGGGACGGCTAGCGCAGATAGCCCTCGTGTAGTTTTGCGCGATATTCAAAAACAAACAAACAATCGCTCGGTTAAATATACCTTATCCCTCTCTCATACACACACACACACACTTTAAATTTGCCTCTTACCATTCTGATTTGTATTTGTTGTCTAACGCATGCAAAGAAGATAGTCTTACTAACTGTCACATAAAGTTGTGTTTGCACGAATTTCTGTGTTATTATAAATACTAACATACATTTCTACTTTATTCAAACCAGTCTGATGCTAACCAAATTATACCAGCATACTACAGTTAAACCAGATTAAGTCAACAAATAAAAATCAGAATATATACTAGATTAAATCAACATATTATAATCAGAATATATACCAGATTAAGTCAACATATTATAATCAGAGTATATACCAGATTAAGTCAACATATTATAATCAGAATATAAACCAGGCTAAATCAGCATACTACAGTTAAACAGAAACCAGATTAAATCAACATGTTACAGTCAGATATAAATCAGATTAAGTTAACATGTTACAGTCAGATATAAATCAGATTCTCTCAGATATAACACGAATTAAACCAACATAATTCTGCCAGATATAAATCAACATTCTGCAGTGAGGTATAACCCGGATTCAGCCATTGTACAAGATGTCATCCTTAAATACGGTGGTCCCTAGAACGTTTTGTTGGTTCCATAATAACCAAAACTGTATTTCAGAAGCCATTTGCTGTTTCATTACGGTTATTATTCTTTTTGAAGATGAAAATGCTAAGAACCCCCCGTTTGATTGGTAGTTCAATTGAAATTTGCATATTTCACTCTCATTAATTTCGAATATTAAATTAACCAATACAGACATTGAGAAAATAACGTTTAATGTGTTTTTTTTAATTAAGAATTTTTAGTACGATGTACCGTTGGGTCAGAGGTAAGTTTACAGACTTGTAAAACTAAGATTCGAGGTTCGATTTCCCGGAGAACAAAACTAATAACCTACTACATAGTTTTCTACTAAAACAGCCCCCCAGTGGCTCAGCGGCATGTCTGCGGACTTACACGCTAAAATCCGGGTTTCGATACCCGTGGTGGGCAGAGCACAGATAGCCCATTGTGTAGCTTTGTGCTTAATTCAAAACAACAACAATCTACTAAAACAAATACACCGCAATGATACATTTAAAGATAAATATTCATGTAAAAATGTCAAACTAATTGTATACTATTAGCCGCTACATATCGTGTCATAGAGTGGCTACCTGCTCACAGCTCAGTCATCTCTTTACCGATTTGAGATCTAATTACAGTTTTGGACTCAGGAAATCATACTTTTTCGATTGCTCTATTTGACCACGCCCAAGATCTCATACAGTAATTTACTCTAGTCGTGCCTAAAATAATTTCAGTTTGAGGGTAGACTGGTAGAAATCCTGATAAACAATAAAATCGAATCGGGTAAACACATGCCCAACGCTTGGTATTACTGGTACACGCCCCCCCCCCAGTGGCTCAGCCGCATGTTTGCGGACTTACACGCTAAAACCCGAGTTTCGATACCCGTGGTGGGCAGAGCACAGATAGCCCATTGTGTAGCTTTGTGCTTAATTCAAAACAACTACTGGTACACACGTGCCCAATGCTTGGTATTACTGGTATACACGTGCCCAACGCTTGGTATTACTGGTACACACATGCCCAACGCTTGGTATCACTCTTTGTTGTTTTGTTTCGAGTAGGCCCAGATGGCCAAGCGTGTTAAGGCGTGCGACTTGTAATCCGAGGGTCGCGCTAAACATGTTCACCCTCCCAGCCGTGGGGGCGTTATAATGTGACGGTCAATCCCACTATTCGTTGGTAAAAGAGTAGTTCACGAGTTGGCGGTGGGTGGCGATGACTAGCTGCCTTCTCTCTAGTCTTACACTGCTAAATTAGGGACGGCTAGCACAGATAGCCTTCGAGTAGCTTTGTGCGCAATTCCAAAACAAACAAAATTGTTTCGAGTACAAACTCTTAGTTCGTATTTCCATCATCTATTGACCAATTTGAAATCTAATAACAGTTTCGGATTCGGGACATCAAACCTTTTCGATTGATGTATTTGACCACGCCAAAGGTCTCATAAATTGATTTCCCCTAAACTTGCCTAAAATAATTTCTATTAATCGCGGCTATTGAGGATTCCCTCTTGTTTACAATTTGTTTTTAATCGTTTATCAAAGTAGTTAACACATTTCTTAAATCTAATGAAGTCACCAAATGTAACAATTTGAAGTAATGTGATGAAACACCTGTAGTTGCTTCAATACATCGAATTATTCTTCAGTTAATTTCAGTATCAGTACTCGGTCCTATTGAATAAATGTTAAAACATGGCAAGATACATAAGTAATTCATTGCTTAAATAGAAACGTACTCTTCAACTTAAGACTTGCGTATCCTAATGTGAACCTGAAAGACCACTGTCCACGTCCCGTTATTACAAAATCGCTTGGGGCTGTGAGTACATTATAACAGTGAAGATCAAATTCCAATATTCGACTAGTGTAGCCCAAGAGATGGCGGAGGGTGCTCTTGACTAGCTACTTTCCCAGTATGATATCAGCTTAAAAATTACTGTGAGTAGCCCTTGTATGACTGGCAGCAAATGTCTGAAACAAAGAATCAAACCTGAAGGCCTGAACTGTTGTGTAACAGTTACTATGGCAACAAAACTTACCGTGACCGATACGAACGAATGAGCATGACCCCGATGTTCAGAACATATCTAAAGAAAGGAAAAAGGTTTTGTTCAAAGTGAACAATTCGGTTCTTTAGTTTTGTTCCAATGACTTTTATGGAACGTTATTCACATCATAAAATGGAGTAACTTGATGTGAATGAACGAGATGTAATCCCTTTACTGAAAAACACAATAACACGTGGCAATCACAAAGTTAAAATAAAAAAGAATAGATCTAAAACATTTAAGATGAAATATATTTGCCGCTTGTGAAAGAACCATTTATTGTTGAATGTATTTTTTATAGAATATTCTAGATTTTCTGGTAGCAATTTTCTCTTGGGAATTCTAGAGAATATTCTATTGGTTTTGGTCGAGGTTTAACTCGTGAAAAATAATATTTTGAGTAATCAAATTACGCTGTGAAACGTTTCCCGTGTCATCCAGCCAGTAGTTCAATTGATATTCTTGTTGTTTTGAATTAAGTACAAAGCTATATAATGGGCTATCTGTGCTCTGCCCACCACGGGTATCAAAACCCGTAATTTAGCGTTGTAAGTCTACAGACGTACCGCTGAGTCACTGGAGAGCCGTGGTTTAGTACTGGAGTAGTTTTAACGAATTAGTAAGTTAACTTCCAGAAAATTAAAACTGGTGGCTTTGTTTGTTTGTAACTAAGCGCAAAGCTACACAATGGGCTATCCGTGCTCTTACCACCAGTGGTGTCGAAATCCGGTTTCTAGCGTTGTAAGTCCACAAATATACCATTGTGTCACTTCAAAGCTGCTATTGACAATAATTCTGAATCTAAGAGAGCAGGTTGTGGTATCATTCAAACAGTTAATAAATGTTGCTGCTACTAACACAAATGTTGTGTATTTGTTTAAGTTTTGGTATACTCTATTATTTTTTTTTAATGTCGCTTTCTTTAACAACATGGATTCAAATGTTTAGATATCTAACGTTATTTATTTACTATTATTTCGCAGATTATTTTGCATTTTATAGCTAAATGTACAGATCTAAGACCAATTAAAATCTTCTGATACTCACTCAAAGTTGAGAGATATTACTGGGTTTACGGCCGAAAATATTGTTAGCAGCGAGGGTACCCATGCAATGTAACGGCTGTTTCTTATCTTCATAATCATGAAGGGAACATTTATTTAGCTATACTTACGACTAGGTTGTTTCATATTCTGCTTTAAGTGTGTGATTTATTTACTCTGATAAGAAATCAATACTAATTGTGTTGAAAAACCGGTTTTTCTAAAAATTAAGAGGCCCAGCATGGCCAGGTGGGTTAAGACGTTCGACTCGTAATTTGAGGGTCGCGAGTTTGAATCTCTGTTGCATCGAACATGCTCACCCTTTCAGCCGTGGGGGCGTTATAATGAGACGGTCAATCACACTATTCGTTGATAAAAGAGTAGGCCAAACGTTGATGATGACTAGCTGCCTTCCCTCTAGTCTTACACTACTAAATTAGGGACAGCTAGCACGGATATCCCTCGTGTAGCCTTGCGCGAAATTCAAAAACAAACAAAAATTAAGTGAGTAAAAATCGTCTTCTGAAACCATAGTGAAAAATATGTGAAATAAAAACAGTCACGATCCAAATGAATGTTTTATTACCTTTCTTTACCGCCAGGTGGCCTTCTCAAATAAAAACAAAAACAATTATGACTCTTGCCGCAAAGCTATCATTCTGTTGTTGTTGTTTTGAATTAAGCACAAAGCTACACAATGGGCTATCTGTGCTCTGCCCACCACGGGTATCAAAACCCGGATTTTAGCGTGTAAGTCCGCAGACATACCGCTGAGCCACTGGGGGGCCTATCATTCTGAACTGACAATAAACTTCGTACAAAGAATTGTGTTATGAATTTTGTTTGGCCAAACTGAAGATGGTAAACCTAAAGCGTTACTGGAAAACAAAGGTAAAATAAAAGTTATCTTAATTCAACACACGTGATAATATTATTCAAGAAACTGCCACGACAGTTGATAGATAACATAACGTAACATGGAGGCCTTTTTACACGAGAAAAAACGAACGAGAATGTTCAAAATTTTGACTTTCGTGTCACATTTTGTGTAACAGAAAGCAGGAAAAAAAAACAATACCATAAAACATCAAATAACACATGGAAATTCAATACCGAAATAATTACCCTAATCAAAAAACGAAGACAATTAAGAAAACAGTTCATGATAACAAAAGATAGAGACACAAAAACGCAAATAAACAACATAAGAACTCACATCAGAACATAACTAAAACAACAAAAACAAGATAAATGGGATAACTTCTCAAAACTGAATGATAAAACTTACCCGAAAAAAATCTAGACCCACCTTAAAAGACTCACCAATGAAAATACAGTCGCAAAGATATATCCTGCACTCGAACATAATAACACACACGAATAAAGAAATAGCCGAAGCTTTCAAAGATCAACTTCAAAATACTTTCAAAACTCACACAGACCCAGATATGGATACATATTTCTACAATAAAGTCACTAATCACATATTAAACAATAAACATCAATATACATATTTCTTCAATCAAGTCACTAATCACATATTAAACAATAAACATCAATTTGAACCAATTTTTCCAATAAGGATATATATCTGAGACAAACAGTAGATGCAAGCCATCCTCCTAATAAAGGGCACTCTGAAACTATTTGACAACCTAAAAGTACTTTTTAATTTATTACTGTCCTCTGGATACATACCAGTTTCTTGGAAGCATTGCCAATACATTACTGTTCCATAAGGAAGGAAAGCCAGCAAATAAACCTAATAGTTACTGACCAATCAGCTTGACCAGCTGTGTAGGAAAAATTATTGAGTAACAGACTTTCCACATTCTTGGAGATAACGTCAAAATTACCAGAAGAACAAAATGGATTAAGAAAATTTAGACAAACAACTGACCACTTAATCAGACTAACAGAAAAGGTAATAGATAGTTTTAACAAAAAACAATGCACTCTTAACTGCATTCTTGACGTTGAGAAAGCATTTGACACTGTATGACACAATGGTCTACGGTTCCATACGAATGAAATGGGACAACCGCGTGGAATTGTTCGTTGGTTGTCTACCTTTTTGGAAAATAGAAAATGTAGAGGGAACCTATTCTGAGTACTTTACTCCAGAAGCTGGCGTCCCTCAGGCAAAGGGTGGATAGCCCTATACTCTTAATCATGTATGTAAACAATATACCATTGAAGTATCCTAATCATGGATTCTCCTAACAGTTTGCCGATTATGTGGCAGTCTGGAAAAGTGCCACAACACAAACAATAGCAGCCATAAACATACAACCACAACTGAGTAGAATAAGCAAATACTGTCAAAAATATAGAATAAAAATAAATACAGTTAAAACACAACTTGTCTTTATAAAGCTAACAAAATACAAAAAACTACAGCCTGTAATATACATGAATGGAACACCACTTCAGACTGCCACATCGACAAATGAAATATACATGAATGGAACACTACTTCAGACTGCCACATCGAGCCTGAAATATACATGAATGGAACACTACTTCAGACTGCCACATCGACAAATGAAATATACATGAGTGGAACACTACTTCAGACTGCCACATCGAGCCTGAAACTTACATGAATGGAACACTACTTCAGACTGCCACATCGACAAATGAAATATACATGAATGGAACACCACTTCAGACTGCCACATCGACAAATGAAATATACATGAATGGAACACCACTTCAGACTGCCACATCGACAAATGAAATATACATGAATGGAACACTACTTCAGACTGCCACATCGAGCCTGAAACTTACATGAATGGAACACTACTTCAGACTGCCACATCGACAAATGAAATATACATGAATGGAACACCACTTCAGACTGCCACATCGAGCATGAAATATACATGAATGGAACACCAATTCAGACTGCCACATCGACAAATGAAATATACATGAGTGGGACACCACTTCAGACTGCCACATCGAGCCTGAAATATACATGAATGGAACACCACTTTAGACTGCCACATCGACAAAATTTCTAGGTCTAAACTGTGACTCAAATTTAACTTGGATTAATCATATAAATGAAATTAAAAGTAAAGTCTGGCGAAGAACCAACTATGCTAGGAGTCTAACTGGTAAAAACAGTGGAGCATCTACAGATAATATACTAAAAATCTACAAAACATATACAAGACCAGAAATAGATTATACAGCTCCAGCATGGATAACTGTAAGTGATAAAACAGTTAAAACCAAGCGACAAACAATACAAAACACCTTCTTCACAACAGTATGCAGAGTTCTCAAAACAACATCATCTAAATTTATACACAAATATTCAAACATACCAGATAGACTCCTACATGGTACAATAACGTATTTTAATAAAAATTGGATGAAAAACGAATTATTATGTGAACTAGACAGGAACTTCATACATAATGAAGTTAGTCCTAAATATCTCCTAAACATTTTATTTAATTATCAAAATAAATAAATAATAAATAAAATAAAAATAAATAAACAAATAAAAATGTATGTACATAATGAATTAAAAACAATCATAATTTAAAGAAGTGCTACTGACAATCTTGACATCTTACTGATAGGGTAAAATAATACCTATAAGGCCAAGCGTGTTAAGGCGTTCTATTCGTAATCCGAGGGTCGCGGGTTCGAATCCCAGTCGCACCAAACATGCTCGCCCTTTCAGCTGTGGGGGCGTTATAATGTTATGGTCAATCCCATTATTCGTTGGTAAAAGAGTAACCCAAGAGGTGGGTGGTGATAACAGTGTAGTCTTACACTGCTAAATTAGGGACGGCTAGCGCAGATAGCCCTCGAGTAGATTTGCGCAAAATTCAAAAACAAACAAACAAGCAAACCCACGTGGATCAGTGGTACGTCTAGAGTTGAAAATTGGGTTTTGATACCTGTAGTAGCACAACTCGTTGTGTAGGTTGGTATTTAACGACAATAATGCACAGCGATATTGTAATTCTATTAATGGCCAAACTTTATTCAGAACTACACGTTATTATTGTGGCTTCAAACAGTGCGTGAATGATGAATTTTTCACGCTCTAATTCTCGTAGATTATTTTCAGTTTGGTTAAAACAATTAGATAATTGTTTCCTTAACTCAACAGTCTACTGCTAACAGTTAGTTCTTCGAACGTTTTAATGTTTATTCTTCTTAAACAAAAAAGATAAAGGACGTTGTAATTGTCACCCTTAACGGCACGCTATACACACGTTGGCTTACATATCTTGTCAGGCCTAAAACTTTCTTTATCTCTCCAATAACTGGAAAACAAACGCGTTTCCGGTCTCTCCGCTCGTTTGATCTCCGCAATCCAATTAATCAAATGAAAAAAATAACAACATACTGAGTTACATTCATCATAAAGGTCAATGAAGGGTCAAAGAGAAATTTCTGACCGCTCCTAAGTTATCAAACCTGAATACCTACCAGGATTGGATATCGTGTCATGGAACCCTAGTTTTTAGAATTAGGGTATAGGTGTCCCTAATTTCGATATTCTGTCCATAACATCTGCCACTACGCTAAAATGAGGTTAATCATATCTTAAAAACAAGATATTCCACGTCACGTGCTGCACGTGGAGCTTCTGTTATCGTTGATCACGACTATTCTAAAGCTCCTGAATACACACATTTCCAGACACTGCACTTTCTATCGCATTATCCGTATGCGAATGATGAAAACTTAGATGTTAAGCTACACATTTTGACAAGCCCCCACAGGCTTTTCACTATATTTGGACTTCGCCTTCCGAGACCATCTTCAACAGGCCAAAGGCACAAAAATCTGGAGCTACACTGAAAAAAACATAAAACAAACACGTGGGAAGGCAGTAATTCTACATAGGACACTAAAATCCAGGGTTCGGTTCCCTGCGGTAGACACAGTAGATAGCCCAGCGTAGCTTTGCTAACATCAAACAAACATGAGTAATTAATTTTGTTTGTTTATTGTTAAATATAAAGCTGCATAGTGGGAGATAAATGCTGGGCCCACTGCAGGGATCACTCCCTGAATTTTAACATTGTAAGGCCTCAAGCTTAGAGGGGAGAAGGCTGTATTACGAACAATACTTGTAATTTATACTGGTAATAACACCGATTATAGATAAGTGAAATTGGTATTCAAGTTCAACCCACTTTGAGTCTTTGTAAAGGACTCGCACCATGGAAACCTTTAATATTTCAAAACAAATATGACAAAACTACCCACAGTTAAAGATTCGTCAAAACTTTCATGTCGCAGTGATCAGAGCTTTTAAATTAATAAAATTCAACTGGATATGAACATTATGAACACAAAGGGGTCATAATATACATAATGTAATGGAACAGGAAGCAGACAATGTTTTATTACATTTACTACATTCAAAATTATTAATTAAATCACAATTTATTTCTAGAAATTCTTGACTGTCTCGCTGTTTGGGACAACATATTTATGCCCAGAGAAATCAGTGTGAAGACTCGACAAAAAATATAAATGGAGCTTCCATTATATATTTTCTTAATTGTATAATTGTGATTGCCTAAAAATAGAGCAATTTCATTGGTTAACATTTAACCAGTCACTGGTGTGTACTAACAGTAATTAGTTACTATAGGTTCTTTAACCTGAGCTACAAAAATTATATTTATTTAAACAACTTCTCACAAAGAAAGTCGAAACTACATTTAATAAATGTAATAAAGCCGAAACTACAGCCAACTAAAACTATGAACATTTCATGAATGTAATAAAACCGAAACTACAGCCAACTAAAACCATGAACATTTAATAAATGTAATAAAGCCGAAACTACAGCCAACTAAAACTATGAACATTTCATGAATGTAATAAAGTCGAAACTACAGCCAACTAAAACTATGAGACATTTAATAAATGGAATGAAGCCGAAACTACAGCCAACTAAAACTATGAACATTTCATGAATGTAATAAAGCCGAAACTACAGCCAACTAAAACCATGAACATTTAATAAATGGAATGAAGTCGAAACTACAGCCAACTAAAACTATGAACATTTCATGAATGGAATGAAGCCGAAACTACAGCCAACTAAAACTATGAACATTTCATGAATGGAATGAAGCCGAAACTACAGCCAACTAAAACTATGAACATTTAATAAATGTAATAAAGCCGAAACTACAGTCATCTAAAAACTATGCACACTAAACTAAGATAACAAACTGAAACTACATCCAGTTTCAAAGTGGTCAAGGCTGTCTAAACGTGTTCGATGGACCGGACGTTCGTGAAGTAAATCTAGCTTTTGTAAATGTCTAATATTTTTTTCATTACTGATGGGTGGCTGACGCTGTTCCATTTATTACACACACCTCAAACAACAAGGTCCTTCACAGAAGTTCTTTGAAGTGAGAAACATTTCACACAAGGTAGGCGAAAATTTAGCGCTGTTCAAATTCAACAGCTGCTCCTATACTCGTATATAAGGTGAATACACCCAATAACAACAACAAAGTTATGTTCTCTTCTAAGCTACCAATAATATGAATCTTGTTCTCTTTTAGCGCGTAGCTACATAATGAGCTATTGTATTTGTGTACGGGATCACTCTCAGAATCTTTACGTCTTAAGCTCATGTCGAGACAGCTTGGCATGAATAATCTAGTCATGTAACTGTTTCTGAAAAAGTTTTAAGTACATTGAGTAAAACAGTTTACCTTTCATAAGCGAAACGTGTTACTTATGTATTCAGTGACTGTCAGCCCCAGCATGACCAGGTCGTTGGAGCGCTCGACTCATAATCTGATGCTCGCAGGTTCGAATCTCCGTCAATTCCGTCGACATTTTCTATCGTGGGGGCATTATAATGTAACGGTCAGCACCACTATTCGTGGGTGTGGGTGGTGATGACTAGTTGTTTTCCCTCTAGTGCTTTTGTTTTCTAGATTAGAGGGCCGGCATGGGCAGATGAGTTAAGGCATTCGACTAGTAATTTGAGGGTCGAGGGTTCGAATTCCCGTTGCACCACACATGCTCGCTCTTTCAACCGTAGGGGCGTTATAATTTCACGATCAATTCCACTATTCGTTGGTAAAAGAATAGCCCAAGAATTGGCGGTGGGTGGTGATCACTAGCTGCCTTCCCTCTAGTCTTACACTACTAAATTAGGGACGGCTTGCCCAGGGAGCCCTCGTGTAGCTTTATGCAAAATTAGAAACAATAAAACAAACCAGTAAAGTTCGTGCTTCATGTTTGAATGTATAAGACTATTTTTTGCGTCACGGTTGTGTTTGTACAATAAAGATCATTTAAACATTCATCACGTGTGAGATATACATTTTACAGCATGACCACATGATATTAAACAAAAGTTACGATCACGTGATAAAGACTAAACTCCCTTGTATGTACTTGTTTTGTTTTTTTAACTTCACGCAAAACTACCCGAGAGCTATCTGCGTTAGCCGTCCCTAATTTAGCAGTGTAAGACTAGAGGGAAGGCAGCTAATCATCACCACCCATCGCCAACTTTTGGGCTATTCTTTTACCAACGAATAGTTGGATTGACCGTCACATTATAACGCCCCCACGTCTGAAAAGGCGAGCATGTTTAGTGCGGCCGGGATTCGAACCCGCGACCCTCGGATTACGAGTCGAACGCCTTAACACACTCGGCCATGCCGGACCCAAGACTAGAGTGAAGGTAGCTAGTCATCACCATGCACTACCAGTTCTTGAGCTACTCTTTTACCAACAAACAGTGGGATTAGCCGTCACATTATAACTTCACCACGGCTAAAAGGCGACCCTCGGATTACGAAACCACCTTAACCACCTAGCCATGCTGGGCCGACGATATAGGAACAACTTAAAATATTCTATGTACAATGGTCAAACTGAGTTTTGAGGCACAAATAAACAACACAAAATATATCACGTGTGGTTTGATTACCAACACAAATACTTCTCCCATAAAGGGGAAGATATTGTATTTTGGGAAACATAACATTCTAATCTCCCTTTTAGAAGAGGTAACAATTTAGAGAAATTTAAGCGAAGAATAAAAATCTGGCGAAAAACTGAACCAAACATTTAACTTTCGGAAAATGAAGAAATATTAGTTCTAACCTTACAAACAGGAAGTAAAGTATCTATGAACAAGTATTTGTAATAAATACAGTATTACATCCATAGGCTGGTAGATAGATAGACTGAAATGTTTATGTGGGTATGTATTTTACAAGCATACAGTTACAGAAATAATAGGGAATTGCGTCCTCTTCAGTCATGTGTTAACAGCTTACGCACATACATTTACAGACAATCTTACTATGCCTAGTTGCTATAGTAGTAGTGTTTTCCGGTCATGACCTCTTCAATGAAATTTGTAATAACTAGAGATTAATACACGGTTAAAGTTATGTGTAATTTCTTAGCTCTGTGAAACTCGCAGTGCTGACAATAGAAGTGATTTATGTAGAGACTCTTCAGTGTGAGGTTTCATGTGACGCGCTACAGTTCAGTAGAGCTATTGTCAAGAATGGTCATTGGATTTTAAACGATAAGATGAGTACACCTGCAGAACGGAGATATTGACATAATAATCTAACTTAAAATTATTTGGAAGCAATTACGGGAAGAAAAAAAAACGACATCATGCTCAACGTGTAGAGTGAAGAATGCACGAGAACTTATAAGAACGTGGACTGCGTTTCATTCAATAACGTCAGATATCTGAACAAAATTGATGGCATCCTGACTGCTGACAGGCCCATGTATATTCTTATCCATTATGCTATTCTATCACAAAGAAAAAGAAAAAAGAGAGCTGGTTGGCATGGGTTCGTCTTTCAGAAATACAGCGATTCCAAACATGCAGTAAATGAAGAGAAATTATAGGGGGAAGGCGATGAAACATTAGTAAATATGTCTTAATCCGCACAAATATCCTACAAGAATATCACTAATACATTATAATTACTTGAGCAAAAACGCACTTTATGCTAACGTAATAATAGGTAAAAACAACGATTCACAAGCATGAGGTAGAGTTTTATTGACGGTGAAACATGCTACATTTTTACAAGACTTTGTAAGCGTTTATCAAAGATTAAAACGCCAAATGGAAACCAAGTAGCTTGGCCGACTCTCTAGATTGATGACAATATTATAATAGTATTATGAACAAGGTTTAGTGTCCTGTTTAAAACAAATATAACACTGCTATTGGATTGAACAGCTCATTAGCTTACGTTACGTATTTTCTGTATTAACGTATTTTGCTAATTATAAATTTGGCGTTCAGTTTAGTAACTCGTTGTTTGGGGCTCCTATACGTGTATCAGCTGTGCGTTTCCATCATTATTTCCAGTAGTGTACGTCTGTCCGAGCACGAAACGCATAACTTAATGTATAGGTTTATCAACTCACGCAACTAGATAACATGTTACTTATCGTGCATCTTACGTAAAATACATCTTTTATGCAAAACGTTCTTGTTAACACTAGCATTTTGGAACACGTTGAAATGATGTATTTCTTTATTTTTATTTTAGTCCTTACCATCATTACTGCATCTTAGATACTGATGTGTCAACAATGATTTTTCTCCACATAATCCTTTCTTATTAACCTGCTAACTGCCAAGTATTTCAGCTGCTACAATACAACTCTAATGCTTCTTCATTTTGCAACTTTTTTCGTGACGCCATTTTGGATCGAAAGTGCAACAATTTATAAGTAGGTCAAATCTAGTGTTGAAGTTAGGTATTCTTGAGAACGAATTAGCTCGTCCGTGGCACTGTGTTACCGATCGGATTGGACGAGTTATCTCGTCTACGGCACTGAACAGGTTAAACAGTGATGGTAGCGAAGGCAGCTAGTCAACACTGGCCATTATCAGTTGTTGAGTTACTTTAATCAATTAACTGTTGCATAATCATCCATTCACGCCTAAAAAGACAAATATGTTCAGTGACGGTCAATCCCACTATTCGTTGGTAAAAGAGTCGCCCAATAGTTGGCGATGGGTGGTGATGACTAGTTGCTTTCCTTCTAGTCTTACACTGCTAAATTATGGACGGCTAGCGCAGATAGTCCTCGTGTAACTTTGCGCGAAATTCAAAAACAAACAAACAAGGTGTAAACACACGTGTATCTTACTAGTGTCATTGACAATTTTTATAACAGAAGAAGAAAGGGTACTGTTATGGCACAAGGGCTTCAATCCATCCACTCACCCACTGTGCATATCACTGTGGGTCATTAGAATATTTAAATTATAGTCGGTTGTTTATCTATCAAGTGGCTGAGTAAAACTTGGGAGATTAAATAGAATATTTTATACAAGCGTAGTGAAACGATAGGTATCAAAGTGTCCTTTGTGTACACTGTGATAGACATTATAAAAAAAACATTTAAAAGAGTAAAGGCAATAAAACCAGTCTGGTGAAGATATTTTAGGACAGATTCTTGCTGGAGTATCTGTTGTATTCACCTCGGGGAATCAAGTCCTAGATTTGAGTATTGTAACCCCGTAAAGTGGGTAAAAACATTTATGTTGTTTCAAGCATCAATACTGAGAATCGAAATTTATTTTGTCAATCCTTAACAGAAAACGTTGTGCTCCCTCTGTATTCTCCTGTTGTAATTACTTTCTAAAAAAACACTAAATAGGCGCGTCACCAAGTTATTTTAATAAGAGTTGTTTGTTTGTTTTGGAATTTCGCACGAAGCTACTCGAGGGCTATCTGTGCTAGTCGTCCCTAATTTCGCAGTGTAAGACTAGAGGGAAGGCAGCTAGTCACCACCACCCACCGCCAACTTTTGGGCTACTCTTTTACTAACGAAAAGATTATAACGCCTCCACGGCTGAAAGGACGAGCATGTTTGGTGCGACCGGGATGCGAACCTGCGACCCTCAGATTACGAGTCGCACGCCTTTAAACGCTTGGCCTTCCCGACCTAATAAGAAGGATCTCACTTTTAATCCTCCAATTCCTAAATGATATATCATAGTTACCAAATATTTTCCTTGTACCTTATAATGGTTACTTAGCAAACAACAAAGTGCTGTATCTTTTTTATTGCTTAAAAGTAGTTGAAATTAAATATGAATATTGTGCTACCCATCTAAATATGGATTTTTTAATTCATGTTTTCTTCACCAAAATTTTAAATTTTATGGCCAATGGGAAGGTTCATTACGCGCGTGAATATAAAGGAAATTTTAATAGGTGCCACACTGCTGTGTTATTAAACATTTTGGTTCTCGATATAGGAATTTGCATTAACTCCGGAAATTCTTCTTTGCCTCGGAATTATTTGGGGCTCGCATTCTTTAACTTCGAAATATTCTGTGAGCTCTATTTGTTTTTGTCTCTTACTCAAGGAAACTTTCATTATGACAAGTGAGTCTGAAATTGAAAAGCCACACGATTGAGTAAGCGAAGTCTTTCACAGACGTACAGTTAAAACAACTACGAAATAAAGTCTCAGATGGTATATGCAGCAACAACAAAAAATCCACAAAGAAAAACTAATTTTACATTTACAAACACATAATTTATTTATCGTTTATTGACACATTATAATCTAGACTAAGCCTACTACTAAGCCTTCCAATATTAACATATATTTAGTTAAAATTAACTACGTTTTCGACCTGAGTTAATGAATGCTTTTTGGTGTTTTAAAGTACTGCTATTAATTATTTTGGATGGAAATTCAATCCTAGTTCTACCGAAAAAAATTTAGTCTTAGAAATAGTTAATATTAAGTCAGCATACTAACTCTGTCCATTTTAGGCCTAATTTTGTGTGGCCTTAAAAATGTATACCTGCGTAACGTTGGTTTCTTTTTGGTCTGGTTAGGCTCGGCATGGCGTGCGACTCGTAATCCGAGGGTCGCGGGTTTGCATCCCCGTCGCGCCAAACATGCTCGCCCTTTCATCCGTGGGGGCGTTATAATGTGACGGTCAATCCCACTATTCGTTGGTAAAAGAGTAGCCCAAAAGTTGGCGGTGGGTGGTGATGACTAGCTGTCTTCCTTCTAGTCTTACACTGCAAAATTCAGGACGGCTAGTGCAGATAGCCCTCGAGTAGCTTTGCGCGAAATTAAAAAAACAATCAGACATTTGTTTATGCGTTTTGAATTCCTAATCCTAAAGGATTAAAATATTTTACGCTTCTATTATATTTAAAGAACAACTTATTTTATGCAAGTATTTGAAAATTACAGGACAGGGAGAGAGTTGAAGGAAAAAAATTTATAAAAATTCTTGTTCTAATATTATTATTATTGAATAAGAAAAATCACAGATTTAGCAAGTTTTGTGTAGATTAATCACAAATAATTGAAAAATCTAATACCACGGCGTAAAAAGTTTCTAAATATTTTTTCTGTGATTTAAAATCTTCACGTAATATAATACAGGTTCTTATAATCACGTCTACAGTTACTTTAACTAACAAGTTTTTTTTAAATAGTAGAACTTCAGTAATATAAGAACTAAACTTAAACATCAGACAAATAATGATGTTTACAATTAAAATACAAGAGAAACGTGAGACTGACAATGTGTAGTCAGAACAAGCAACCAGTCGGCAGCACCAGTTATCTGTTACGCAACTAATTTTAATCAAATAGCTGGATTAAATGTAATTGTATTAAAGTATCCACAGTTCAAAACATATCCAGCAGTGTATTGAAAATTTCGATCTGGGCATTCTAATCGACAGCCCACCGCATTCAACGCTAAATCAGCCCGTTATATCGCTCAGATTCAGAGTTCAATGTTTTTCTTAACAAAAATCTATTTCACATAGAATTTTAGTTAGTTTCTAATAATCACTGAAATTTATTTTAAGCTTTAACAAAAACGTCTTGAATAACACCCACATTGATCAATGATTAAACTTAAAATTAACTCCATGCAAATCAGAGAATAACAATATACTGGATATCGTTGTTTTTTCTGCTCATTTATTAGTTAATGTAATTAACAGTAATTACTTTGTGCGTTTTCTACGCTGTCTTAAGTTAGTTCTTAACATGGTTTACAGAGAGATAGGAATTTATGTCTATAAAAAAAACAGGATTGACGTCAAAGACCTTTAACCAATAAACGTAAGTTTTATTTTATTGTTATATTAGGGTACTTTATGCGTTGTTTTAAATATCGTATTCAAAACTATAAAATCAATACAGAATAACTTGAATGGAGCTTTAGAAGAGGATAGTTGGAATAGTTTTTAAGCTTTAACCAACAACACCAAAAACAATTCACGATAGCTACAGAAAATAAACACAACTGTTAAAACATAAAAGGTAACTTATAGACAAAAGGAAAGACAGCACCTTCCGCCAACTCTTGGGCTATCTTTTTATGATCAAATAGCCGAAGTTGTCCTTCACTTATAGTGCGCCCACAGTCCCAAAATACAGGGCAATGTGACGCTAACCATGAATCTTTTGAATCACGAGACACACCAACTGGCCCTCCAGTGGCTCAGCGGTATGTCTGCGGACTTGAACGCTAAAATCCGGGTTTCGATACCCGTGGTGGGCAGAGCACAGATAGCCCATTGTGTAGCTTTGTGCTTAATTCAAAACAAACAAACACACCAACTGATAAGCCAGGTCTGCCCTAAAGTGTGAGAGAATATTGTATTTGATACAAAAAACTCATCACACGGTAATTATTTTAAAAATATATATAAATTATAAACGTAGTTTAGTTTACCTTTTCACAAGGTTTATCAGTTATTTTTCTCAGTAAATAATTCATTTTCTTATCATTTCTATTACGACGAGTATAAACACTAGACTTTCCGTTTACTTACGACATGCACAGAACCTTCTTTACATACAGATATCTTTGGAGAATAATAATAAAAACTAACCTCACAGTTAGCCCACAGTTGTCAGCAATTGGAGTTTTAAAACCTGCAATAAATTTACATCTTCCCCTCTAAGCACATAACTAAGAAAGAGTAAAATGTATGAAAAATTGAAACTGTATGTTTTCTTTGTATTAAAAATATTATTGTATTTTACTGGTTTATTAATCACGCCCTCTGCCATGAACGCGTTTTAATACTTGCTATTATCTCTTCTCCCCCTCGCGCCCGCGTCGCGCTAAACATGCTCGCCCTCCCAGCCGTGGGGGTGTATAATGTGACGCTCAATCCCACTATTCGTTGGTAAAAGAGTAGCCCAAGAGTTGGCAGTGGGTGGTGATGACTAGCTGCCTTCCCTCTAGTCTTACACTGCAAAATTAGGGACGGCTAGCACAGATAGCCCTCGAGTAGCTTTGTGCGAAATTACAAATACAAACAAACAATCTTCTCCCCCCCCAAAAATGCAATACTGTAACTGTTTATTGTTATTATTTAAAGGCGTGATTAAAAATGTAACAGAATGCTACTTTATAATATGTTATATATTTTCAAAACATTATCTTTCACATGTTCGTACCCTACTGGTAGGGAACCAATGAAATATATAAGAAGGTATAGAGACATTTATTCAGTGTGAAATACTTTAAACGCATAAAAATTTTCTTGATTTTAAGGCGTGGATTCAAGATAGTTTTTTACGTGTTCCTAAGAGGCACATCAGGGTAAATCACACCAATGACAACTGCACGTCTGTCTCACCTACCGCATTTTAAAGTCTAGCAGGAAACCCAATCTACACTGCACAATGATAGCAATTAGAAAATATATAAAACAGAGGTTGGAAAAACAAACAAACTGAGAAACGTTACAGTTCGCTGATCATATAAGATCATAATACTGAAGTAACCTGCCTAAAAACATAAACAACTGATAAAGTATTCCTGAAAAGAATATTTTGTAAAACCTGTTCATATGGATATTAACTATTGGTAGGCCGACCAATATTTTCAAAATTAATAAAATTTCATGATGTTTGTTTAACGAATATTTATTTCAACGTTACTTACATATCTCACCTGTTGATTTAAACATTTCTCTCACGTATGATATTCCAAGCAGAAATATTCTATTATGTGGGTTGAGCTAATATGAAAGTAACTAATTTACTTTTGATTATTTAACTAATATCGCATTTTTTTTCAGAACTATTTTGATTGTTCAACTTTCGTGCATCTAATTATGAAAAATTGTTTCACAGCAAGTTTTAAGCCTTATTTCCATAACCCATAACGTTCGTTTTTAGATCTGTACTTTATGAAGCACTGAAGACGGATTGTGACGAATTTCAACTTTAAGTTGTACGTTGTTAATAAACGCTTATAAAAACCTAAAACTTGAAATATTTAGAATAAGCATCTTGTCGTTCGTTGTACAACTAAGTACGTATAGCTTCTCCCTCAGTAGTTGTCGTTTTTACGCAAAGGGGATATTTTTTTAAAGAAATTAACATGGTATATAGAATCCATTGGAAGTATTTACCAGTGACGCCGTTTTTCTGACCACTGGAGGGCGAAAGAGTTGTAAACTGGGTATTCAGCTGAGCATCAGAACCAAGTTGTGGACTCCAAAGCAAACATAGCGCTATGACGTTTGCAAGCGTTGTCCAGGAACGGCTTGAAACCATCGCTATCTTCTGTAAAAATATATTTCCAATCTAAACTACAAGAAAGTACGTTACACTCATATCACTCCACCTGTGCTCGTAGAAATAATGAAAGATTTTGAGCGATTATTAAAAAGGCGCCGTAGAAACCATTTCCTTACCAGGGTGAGTCAATAAACATATATTGTGGGTTACAACTGAAAGGCAAAGTTTGTATTTGTAAATAGTAAAACAACACGTGAAGGTATCTACCGCCCCTTGAAAATTGGAATGGTCTATTTCGCTTTCTCCGTGTGCTTGTAGCGCTACCTACTCTTATTAACATGCACTAGCTCAATTCCTTTCTTAATGGCTGAAACGTTCTTGCATTTGATCAACCAGCCTCAAAATAAAAATGTTATACTTTTGTAACCCAAATATTTTATATCAAATTCAACGCTAATACAGACACACACACTGAAATCCAATGAAAACGTGTTACTTTGTCGCTTTGTAACACTAAGTATATACTTTTAACTAGTAAAATGATTTCAGCTTAATTGTGGGCAGTTGTCAGGCTTAACAATCATAATGGCATTTAATATCAAAAGTAAATTTATGTATATACGGTCCCTCAGGAAAGCTTATATAACTTTTGTTTGTGTCTTTTTAATAGCCAAGCCACATAGGGCTATCTGCTGAGTCCGCCGAAAGGAATCGAAGCTCTGACTTTAGCGTTGTAAATCCATAGACTTACCGCTGTCCTACCGGGGGACCGTATGTTCTGTATCGTTTTGTTTGTATTGTTATTAATATATGAACTAAACTTGCATTTTTTTCTGAATGATTTTTGAAAAGAAACGGTATGATTTCTGTATGTTTCTTCAACAGTATTCTCACTTCTTTTAGGCTTAGCAAGGCTTGACTAATTTCTACTAATACGTGTACTCGTAACGACACCATCAAAATTTGTTGAACATACTTTATTTTAGTTTTGCAATACTTCATGTAAATAAAAATTATTCGCCTGTAAAACTCGGGCAAACCACGAACTTATAGAATAACTCTTTCTTTGGTTTGTTGTTGGTTTTTTGCACGTTAGTTATCTGCGCTAGCCGACTTTAATTTTGAAACGCTAAACTCGAAGGAAGGCAGCTAGTCAACACTACACACCGCCAACCCTCAACCTACTTTTTACCAAAGATCGTAGGATTTTCTCTCACATATAATGTCCCTGGAGCTTAAAGGGCAAGCGTGTTCGGTGGTGAAATTCGAATTTAAAAACAACTTGAAATATTTAATGTTTGTTTGTTTGTTTGTTTTGGAATTTCGCACAAAGCTACTCGAGGGCTATCTGTGCTAGCCGTCCCTAATTTAGCAGTGTAAGACTAGAGGGAAGGCAGCTAGTCATCACCACCCACCGCCAACTCTTGGGCTACTCTTTTACCAACGAATAGTGGGATTGACCGTCACATTATACACCCCCACGGTTGGGAGGGCGAGCATGTTTAGCGCGACGCGGGCGCGAACCCGCGACCCTCGGATTACGAGTGCACGCCTTAACGCGCTCGGCCATGCCAGGCCTATTTAATGTTTAATAAAGTCCGACCTCTTCTCGCCTTAAGCAGCTAGAATATTTTCTTCAATTGTTTGCATTCTAGTAGCCTGAGGTGACGTCAGTGGATTGCTCTTTCATGATCAACATTAAAGTAACGATGTTTTACTGCTATTTATTGACTACGATTGTATGTAGCAATAAACAATCGTTAAAACTTATAACATTTCCCAATGAACAATGTTTAAGCAATAACAGTGTTTTCGAGCACATTGTATACTTGAAAATAAAACTTTCAAAGTCAGTGTTAAGAAACTTAAGTCAACAAAATGCTGTTGTAAGTATAACACATTACTAGAAAACAGAATAAGTTTACGGACTTGAAACGCTTAAATTAGGAGTTCAGTTTCCATGGTGAATAGAGCGCAGACTACATTGTGTAGTTTTGCGTTTAATCGTCAACAACAATAGAACTTGAAAGGTTGTAAATACAAATTCGTGACACTTCACTAGTGCAACGACATCCACATAACTGGACTGAATATTTTAAGAACTTACTGTATATTATATTCACACTTAAATGTCCTACTGAGAAATATGTATATTACTCACCATTTACCACTGGTTTCAGAATAAATTTTATTTTCGCGATTGCAAATAAAGTTTCATGTTTGCTGTTCGCGCGTCGTTTCTCGTAAACGGTACGGCAAAAGTAAAGTTGTACTAATGTAAAAACCGCAGTTGACGTGTTTCCACCAGATGCTTACCCTTTCAACCGTGGGAGCGTTATAATGTCACGCTCAATCCCACTATTCGTTGGTAAAAGAGTAGCCCAAGGGTTGGCGGTGGGTGATGATGACTAGCTGCACTCCCTCTAGTCTTACACTACAAAATTAGGGTCGGCTAGCGCAGATAGCCCTCGTGTAGCTTTGCGCGAAATTAAAAAAACACAAACAAACCAGGTGCTTCAACAGCAACTATTCAAAGTGGACATCTCCGGTGTCAAAAATGCACCGCATCCATGCAATAACGAAATATTATAACAACATCTCGCATTCCGTGTAGTACGTTGGTTAATTTGGGGACAATTGTATCCTTGACATATGAAATTATACGAGGTTTTCTTTGGTACACTAGACGTGATTTCAGCGCTTGAACATAATGCAGTTTACAAGGAGACATTTGCAGAGTTTTTAAGAAAGTTTTACAAGCTGTAAAATCTACAAATACAGACACTAGGTAACATAACATGCACTGCTGCATCCATGTGTACGTATATGTCTTTTTCAACTACGACGTGGCTGACTTCAGAGATGGGTTTGATAGATGTAGTTGGTCTGTCTGTATGTGGCCCAGCATGGCCAGGTGGTTAAGGCATTCGACTCGTAATCTGAGGGTAACAGGTTCAAATCCACGTGACACCAAACATGCCGTGAGAGCATTGTAATGTGACAATCAATCCTACTATCCGTTGGTAAAAGAGTAGCCCAAGAGTTGGCGGTGGGTGAGGATGTCTAGCTGCCTTCCCTCTAGTTTTACACTACTACATTATGGACGGCTATCGCTGATAGTACTCGTGTACATTTGCGCGTAATTCAAACAAAACTGTTTGTACATAACTTATCAGAAGCGTTAACCTGTCTCCTCAACTTTGTTTTTAAATTGCTTTCAACAATGCTATGCATTCTACAGTGTTCGTCGAGAGCTGCCTCAGAATTGCATACTATGATTTAATAATATTTCACTAGCTTACCTCGCTATTATTTGAATGAGTCGCACTGTAACTGACAACATAGGAAATATATAGATAAAATAACAATAACACCTCTTCTGTGACATGTGAAAACTGTGACACTTACAGACGCATATATCGTTTATATTCCGTGATGACAGGAAACCTACTTGAAGTAAAAATGTATCTCATATGGGTAGATATGATATCTACATGTACCTTATATGAATATAGAACTTTTTCACAATCTATTTGTTCAGAAATGTGCAATTTAAATATAATACATTTGTCAAAAAAATCTTTGAGTTCCTTTTACTCTAACTACTTATTGTTCTGTGTCATTCACCTAGAACAGCATTATTTTTTGTCTTCCCATGATATAGCAAAGTCATTTTGCTATATAAAGTTAAACAGTAAATGTTTCCACTAGCAATCAGGTAATCTCTTTAGAATATGACCCCTCGTATGTTTCATTAGGAATGACCAGTCACTTAAATATGTAATATGACTTTAATTCAGTCTGGAACAGGATCTGAAGTTCTTAACAAAGTAAGTTAAAACAACTTTAAAACTAACCCTCCAGTGAGAGCGACTGTCTCTTATGGTAAGTAACTTGACAGATCACCTGTTATTTTGTGAACATATCTTATACTTTTGAGGAAAATTTGTGCACCATGGTAATATTGCATAGAGCGCAGACAACACACTGCGTAGCTGTGCACTATAAGAAATAAACTTATCTTAACTGATAAAGTGCTCTCTGCTCTGAAACATTTGACGAGTTATTAAATTTAAAATTATATACTTATATACTGCATATAAAAATGTAAAGTCACTTAACACTGCTTGGCATATCCCTTATATGTAAATTTGATCATATATAAAAAAAGAGGTTTGCACTAAAACGAAATAGATACTATTTAGCAAATATTCTCTGAAATATTTTGAAACCCAGAAAATAAAACTGTACTTGCGATTACATTTTAATAAAAGTAGATTTTTGTTGTTAGTAAATAACGTAAATACATAAAGGTCCACTTTCAATTATTCTAACTATACTTCAACAATTTTACAACAAGAAAACGCATAAATTTATGTTCACGTTTGATAAAAAGTTAGTTCGTTAAGTGAGATACAAGATTAAGTTTAGATTTAGTTTGAATTTCGCGCAAAGTTACACGAGGGCTATCTACGCTAGCAGTCCCTAATTTATCAGTGTAAGACTAGAGGGAAGGCAGATAGTCATCACCGCCAACTCTTGGTCGACTCTTTTACCAATGAATATTGGGATTGACTGTTACATTATAACGCACCCACGGCTGAAAGGGCGAGCATGTTTGGGGGAAGGGTGATTCGAACTCGCGAACCTCAGATTACGAGTCGAGTGTCTTAATCACCTGGCCATACTGGACCGTGAGATACAAGAAATAACCACAGTTTGACTCTAATAAAGTCACAGTTGTTTTAGAAACATGTACATTTTATGTCTGAACTACATCGATTCAGCTTGTCAATAAGAAAAAATACTATGCTTTATGCGCACGCGTTGTAACAAGCACAGGTAGGAGTTTTGCTGTTGCAAAATCGATTGTGATAACTGGAGTTTTATACAACGGATTAATTAAAATAAGGAAAGACAGGAATGAAATCTGCAACGGTAGGCAATTGATTTTAATATCAAAAACGGTAAAAAGTGGAATACATATAGCTCTAGCCTTTTCTTTTTCATTATGAAACTTGAAAGGTAACTTTCATTTTTAAGTTTGTCTTTATTATAATTTATGTTGTTTTTAACTTCAGTTATACAAAATCTGATTTACTACTACTAGAATTTAGAAACTCACCTTGTGCTGTGCAGTTTCGAATTTCATTTCCATAGTTTCACTGCTAGTAATAACTTGTACACAGTGTAATTTGTAAGTAATTATTGTAATTAATAAACGTAAACTACTGTAAGTACGACTAGGCGTCGTATCAAACGCTTTACGTCTTTAATTTTGAGAATAATTTCAGAGTTTAAGTAAAATTATACTAAAATATCTTTATAGAAATTAGAGGGCTCTTATTTATGCTGTAAACTGTGTAAACAGACGTATGACAAATTCAGAAAACCGTTTTAGCTTAAATAATTTAAAAATAAACGAGGTACACCATAACATATTTTACTTTCAATTCACTATATTTAAAGTATAGTATCTGGAATTTTCGGAGAAGGAAAGAGGAGGTGTTTTTTTTTAAAGATTGTTACTTATTGTCAAATTTCCATGTCAAACAGAAATCTTTGTTTCATTTCTGTATCAAAACGAGAAAGAATTTATTATTTTATATCAGATAAACTGTGGAAAAATTAATCAAGTGTGTTAATCTTATTTATTTTATTCAGAAATCCTTGTAATTTATTTTTATGATCGAAAAGCAATAATTTAAAAAATCTGAAAACATGTTACAAAAACGCTGTATTTCTAATCCCTAATTAGTAAATATCTTTGCTATATTATTATTTGGTGTTTTATGGCACAAAGCAAGTAGGCTATCATGGTGCACAATGCTATATGTATATTATACTTTAAGTTAAGATGCATGTTGTCTTCAGTTTCATTGATTAGTACAATCTGCATTGAATTTAGAATAACTGGAGTTACAAGTTTTATATTACCACAGTACAATGAGAAAAGTATTGAATGTATGCATACAATATTATTCACCTGTATATATATTTATATATATATACATATACATATATTTGCAAATAAAGATAATTTCTAATCTAATTTTATTGAAATCCATATTTTTGTAGGTTGCAGCAAATGTGTAAGACAGTGGATCACAGACTGGGGTCCACAAAAGTTGGCTTTTCACACCTGTAAAATTAATACTCTCTTTGTCTTGAACAAAATGCTTTCATTGAAATTCTTATTTGTTACCACAAATATAGCATAAAATTTAAGGGCAACAAGAGGCATGTTTGTTAGTTCCATCCAGGCTATCCTATCCACTGACTGTTTTTTAAAAATATTGACAGCCAGCTTTTATTTAAGTAGCTACTAAGTCTTCTCTTAAACTCACTGTTTTCATGATATTTGAAAGTAACCAATTCCAAAGGACAACCACCCTGTTAGAAAAATAAAACTGTCTTTGTTAAAGATGACTTCTACCCTACCAAAATATATGTTTTAAGTCCCTTGGTCTTGTCATTCACATCTTTTAAATGTGAAAAACAAAGAAGAAAAGATACATTGACACTATTAATGAACATATGCATAATAGAGAAAGAATATTTTGGTGCCCACTACCCCAACCTCCATGGAGGGAACTCTGTGATGGGATGCATTACAGTGCCAAACATTTCAGAAATATCATGGTCTTGTTATCACTATGCTTAAACACCACCATTTCACATAATGTCTGCAATATCCATTGAGAACATCCAATACTGGTACTTGGTTGACCCTAGCCAAAGTGTATCAGCCAGTTCACCCCGTAGGAAGGAGGGATGCTCCAAGGCTGTCCATCTACAGGAATTCAAGGGCAAAGTAGTGTGTTAGGGTTGTACCTCTCAACCACCAGGATCCTCTCCTTTCCAGTGTTACCACACACAGCAAACACATGGGTGGGTATTTAGATGTACACTGAAAGAACAGAACCTTCCCTGAGAGGTCACACTGAGAGGAGGTTCATTTGACAGGTGGACATTTCTTCACCTGAAACTCTACATGCCAAACTACTGGCAACAGTTTGTTGCTCGGATGGCAAAAGTAACTGATGAACACCAAACTATTTTCTGTCATAACACCTCTAAGGTTATTTCTATCTAAGATGTACCTATTACACTATATAACAAAATTTTTGCTTTTTCTTGTTCCTGGACAGAAAGTGTTATTTCCCAATTGCTCATGCTTAAAGTGAATGGAAAAGACCTGTTTTTCTCTTCAAACTTTGCTTTTGTGACCTGGGAGCATATAACAAAATCATGATGGGAGAGTGTATTTAGGGGCTGATACGTGAAAGTGATTTACGTTACAGTTGCAAATCTCGAAAAACTTCTCACTTCTAAACATTTTTGAATAACTTTAGTGTAAATGCATATGTAAAATCTATCTTATTAGCCTCATATCTTTGAGGATGAGTTTTAAACTCGTGAAGTTATTAAAACTATGTTGTCAGTAGTTTATTTATGTGATGCAACAAGTATTGTTGCTTCTGGTTAACATTTATTTTATAGTACAAATTACCTTCAAGTGACAAAACCAGTTTATCTTGCAACAGAAATGAAAAAAAAAATTAGTCTGTTCCAGTGAGAACTGTAAACTACACTTAACTGGTGATACAATAATAGTAACAACTTCACTTACATATTTTTTTTCACAATGAAATTTTGGCAATACCTTCGTATTTGTAATCCTTATCTTTTGTCGGCTGTTTCTGTGTTGCTTGGTTTGTGATTTTTCTCAATATACTTAAATTAATTTCTTCATATTAAACTTTTTGTGGTAAGTAAAAATATATTAATAATAAAACACCAAAGCTGAACAATGCTTTTCTCACAAAGTTTTAAAGAAGATCGAATATCAGATGTGTGAGTTTGTTATCTTTAGTAAGACGGTGAGCAGCTGCCAAGGAATGGAGAATTGCTAATTTTACTCTAGGACCATTATAGGCCAATCTATCTTACTTGGAAAATTCTAGTCTGAGGAGCTGAGTTATCATTATTTCTTCCTTCGGATGCAGTCTACTGTTGGTAATCATTACACAATGTGTATTATTAGTTTCTTATTTCATAACACACTTATAATACTATCCACACATGAGTTTTGATAACAGCAGGTTACCTTGTATCTCAGGATGGCTGGTTGTATTTTTTTACCAAAATAAAGCAGAGAACAGTGTTTCGACCTGTTAACCTGAAGATGACCAAAGAAAGTTGAAATGTTGTTCTCTGCTTTATTTTGGTTAAAGTTTTAACACCTGTACCAGCCGTCCTGAGATAAATTTTTACTTCAAGTGGCTTTTTCAACATCATTAACAGGCTTTCTATTTTCAGTTGGTGCAGCCTTCTTACCGAAGCTTATAATATGACTCATTAGCTGCATGTTTTATACAAAGCATTTATCACATTGTGTTAATTATTGTAAACATGTAACACTAAGAAGATTATTGTTGATCAGTTTGTGACTTAGTGTTATGTTAATTATTATAAGCATATGGTACTTAGGAGGTTATTGTTGATTGACTTGTGACTTAGTGTTGTGTTAATTATAAGCATATGGTACTAAGGACGTTATTGATCAGTTTGTGACTTAGTGTTATGTTAATTATTATAAGCATATGGTACTTAGGAGGTTATTGTTGATTGATTTGTGACTAAGCGTTATGTTAATTATTATAAACATCTAGTATAGTTGGAAACCTACTTGACTGCCACCTGAATTCAAACAAACTTTGGTATAGTGGTGAATAACTCACTTGAGACCACTGATGCAGTGCTATGTTGCTAGTAGTAAAACTAGTGGAATTTAAGATTGTATTTACAGACACACTAATCACAAGTAGGGAGAGAGGTTCTTTATACATTACCAAGTGGGTCTCCCAAGGAAAATACCCTTTCCAGTTGTGGTCTCCTTATCTAAGGAGGGATATATAAATTTTGGAAATAATTCAGAAATGGTCTACAGGGATGAATTTAGAAAGGGCAGGAATTTGGAGATAGGTGAGATTTCTTGTCATGCGAAAATAAGTGTAAGAGGTCATCTTACTGGAGTAGAAGGGTAAAAGGTCATCATACTGGTGTAGTAGGGTAAGAGATCATCATTCTAGAATAGTAGGATAAGAGGTCATCATACTGGAGTAGAAGGGTAAGAGGTCATCATACTAGAATAGAAGGGTAAGAGGTCATCATACTGGAGTAGCAGGGTAAGAGGTCATCATACTAGAATAGAAGTGTAAGAGGTCATCATACTGGAGTAGAAAGGTAAGAGGTCATCATACTAGAGTAGACAAGGTTATCGCTCCAATAGGTTGTTGCTTTATTCTGAAGGTAACAGGAAGTTTAAGATTTAAACATGTTAGGCTTGGTTCTAGGGTAATTAGATTATAGAAGGAGTTGCCGTCACATTGGTAGAAACCACCTCTTCATGGGAGACTAAGAAGGGGTTTTCTTGCAAAATATAAGGTGGTTTTAAATTCCTACTTATTTTAAGGGTGGTTAAAATCTTGTGGTTTCACTGATTGTTCGGAACACATGCAGTGATGTTGTTGATTATATGCCTTCAGGGTCTGTGGGGGCTCAGATCTTGGAATACATGAATGTGTGGTAGACCATAAGGACAGTCTAGATGGTCTGATATTGTGTGTGTTTTACCTGTTCACATTGGACTACTACAATATTTATAGAGATGCCTCAAGTTTTTATAACTCCAATTTCTTTATGTGCCTAATATGAGGTAATTTTCTTACTTTTCATAACAAATACATGAACATAACTTTGTCTCTTTTGATATTCATTGTTTTAGTATAAATACATGTAAATCTTGATTCATACGTTGTTTTATTCAGACCCTATGTAAATGAAAATGTGCAAATTTGTCCGTTTTTACATAGAAAATAGGTTAATTTATAAATTTCATTTTCCAGGTCAGAAAAGCAAAGTTTGAAGGGAATAATGGTCATTTTCTGTACTTTTACAACATGAGTAATTAAGAAATAACACATACTATCCAGGAATAAAATTTGTGTTACATAGTGTAATAAATACATTAGATGTAAACTTAATCCTTATTTGTGCATAGGGTGACAAAGCCTGATTATGGCTGACATAGTGGCTATCTGGGATGTTCCTCTGAGTGACAAGAACCACAGGATTGAACTTGAACATGGAACACTTTCTGGAAAAAGAGTTATTAGAGTGGATGGAAAGGTGAGTTCTCTATAACAAGCTGTTAGTTTGTTTTTCCAACTGTCAGTTTTCTTTGTACACCACATCTTTGTTCACCATGTCATAATTTTGCTTCTTGTTCACACTTTGATTTGTATGTGTTTTTAAGTGTTGGAAATGTAATGGATCATTGAAAAAAACAAAGACCATGTGAAAAAAATATTTATGAGTTTAAAGAAAGTTGTATCATTGTTCTAATATTAAGTGATTAAAATTATTTAAATATTTTAATGTTGCACACTATTTCTTTTTATCCTGTTCAGTGGTTAGTGGTGCCTGACCAGGTATTCTTTATCAGGTGTTCCACAACATTGCTTATTGGTTATTTACTTCACAATATTTTCTTTTTAAAACAGTCTGTTCCAGACAGTACCACCCATGAACTACATGGGTAAAACAGAAGGATTTGCTGCCCATTCTTGTCATGCCTCAAGCAAATAACTCGGTGTGGTCAGGTTTATGTGGTCACCCATTGCACTGTCTCTAGTGATGACATTCCTTACATAAGTGATATGGTCACCTTGTAACATTTACACAACCACTGTAGATAGATTGGTGATGATCCTTGAGCAATGCCTAGAAATCAGTGCACATCTTAATCCCCACTTCTTTGGTATGAGGTGAAGACAGTGTGATCCTCATTCTATCCTTGTGTGGATGCTGGTACCTCATGATAAAGTTTAGATGTAATTGACCAATAGAGTGCAGTCTACTGTACTCTATCCACATTAAACTTCACAATTTCAGCCTCTGTGTACTACATACTCTACAAACGGGCAAAGAATATGCCTCGCTCAGAAGAGGTGTGGTTCCCCTCTTCTGACCTTCAAGTCTGTTTCTGTCATTATTCAGATGCTTTGAGGGTACTTATGTTTCTCCCTTGCACTGGTCCCTCTTCCTTATCAGTGTGGGATTTTAACTCATTTCTGAGAGGATGTGAGTACCACATCAGAAGTTATAATTTTCTAATGCTGGAAATATCTTTCCAATAGGTACTTGCTTTCCTCTCTTCTGGTACTGACATTTGCCAGACTTTGAAGTGATAATTTGGAAATGGAGTGTAGAGGAAGACACTTGCATTGCATGAGAAACTTGTGATCTTATTGGTTAAGTGGTGATGCATGATGGTTTACATAAGAGATGTGTTGTAATTTTCCAGTTCCAACAGGTGGAAAGCTTAGGATATGCATAAAGAAAAAGTTCACATATGGAGGGCACACCGAACAAGAATAGATAATCTTGTGAGAGGAGGTAATTACCTATTGGAAGTAAATTTTAACTACAGGAAAATTATAGCTTTTAATGTAAATTAGTTTTGTGCACAGCTGAGTTTTGCGAGAGACTGTAAATGATAAAAACAGTGATAGTGTTTTATATCATGCATCTGGCACATATTTAAATATAGTACCACCTTCAGGGCCTGGGACAATCTCTCCTGAGTTATTGGTTTTTACATCTTGGCTTGCATCTTTGCAACCATTGAGGTGTGGGTGGGTGTCATTCTGAATGGACCCTCTAATAAAATTATCATGGTCCATCGTTAAGACCATGGGCTCTGGGGCTGAGCCCCCTCTAGCCCCTACCTAAATTTGACACTGATGTGTTACAGAAGTTGTGTTCTTATTATATGTTGTGTTACACTGACTGAACACATTTTAAGTATAATTATGAAACAGCTGTGAGCCTTACTTTATTTACGTATATTCTTGTAGGAAATTTTAAAAAAAGACTGGATGTTTAAACTGGTTGGATCGGAAAGTTTTGAAATAGGAAGAGCGAAGTGTGTTATCACGATCCAAGCTATCGGTGGCTTCACCTACGAATACAGTCTTAGTGTAAATGGAAAACTATTAGAAAAATTCAGGGAAAACCAATCTAAGGTTATGAAAACTTGGTTGGTACAAATTGTGGGAGAACCCACCCGTATTGTCCTAGGTAAGTTGAACGAATATCTTAGTTTTTGAGAAACCATTTGAGATTTGTTTGTTTAGGTGAAAGTGTGTGATACACAAAACTATTGACATTTCAGTTATCGATATTATTTTCCTATTTATTGGAATTTGATGCATTAAAGTGCATTGTAGCAATATTAAAATTCATAGTTTTAATTTGTAATTATGAACTGAAGATGCAGAGTGAAAAGTTACTTCACGGAAAGACATCATCCTACACGTCAAGTGACTTAAGAATATATTATTTAAATTGTTTTTCGTTTCTTATTCTTACAGCAGGTAAAATAAAACGAGTAATCTCCTTATCCTTGCACACACACATGTATGTCTGTCAGTGAGTGTGTGGGTGAGAAATGTCCTTATCTCATTTGTTTTAAATCGTATAACTCGTAACTTTCAAAATTTATGACACATTAATTTTCATCATCTTTCAAGTTGTGTGTGTTCAGACATGTCTTAGGTTTTGTTAAAATTAGAGTTACAAGTATAGGCCGTACGGTCAGTAAGCTTTCCATGGTAACCACATTATTGAACTTTTCCCCTGTTGCTGATTGCTGTTGCTTAGCAACTTGTGTATAATGATGTTTACAGAATGTGCCTTTACACGGCTCATAATTAAAAGTAGTTTGTTAATTAATGTTCTTAAATGTTCTTATGACTGCAGACAAGTCATAAATATGATAGAAACTTGTGTTCTTTAATAAATCAGATCTGAACATTTTGTTTAAATCAACAAATATACTTGTAGCTTTATACAGCTCTGATGAATATTGTGTGAAACAATGTTGCTTATAACCTTGCAGTTTAATATCTTGACAATGAAAATTCTCCATTTTTCAGAGGTTCTTTACATAGTTTTTTTTTTACTATGTGTATTGGAACTTGTTATATTTTTGTAAATAAAAAAAAAAAACAGTCAAGCTATGCAATTCATTACACTATATTTTTACAATTAAAAGGGTTTTTCTGTTTATGGTGATGCCTAATTTAAAGGAAGTTCTCAGACTTTTGAATAACTTGTGCAAAAGTATTAATGTATGACTATTTAGGGCACTGTAATAGTGCTTGAAATAACTTTTATAAGTTTACATAAAAATGTTTTTGCTCTTTGTCTGTCAATCATGCGAACAATTATAACCGATACTTGAAACTGTCAATACTTGGTGAAACTCCATGACTACCAAATTTAGTAAGAAACACAAAGATAGTTGTATGTTTTACAAAATCACTGTACCTGGTACTGTCTTTACTGGTGAAACTGTGGTTACAAATAAATGAAGTTTTTGTGAAACATACAGTTGTCTTTTATCATCATTATATTCCTAAGTTATGTGTTACACTTGCATATTTTATAAACTGAACAGGTAAAGAGGGCCTTTACATTATTTTTAATGTCACATGATAATTTCACAGAGTTATGATTGGATATCTATATATGTATGTGTACATAAAATATCAAACATGTTTTTATTTGACAAATACTTGTATGGTGCTGATTTACTAATAACATTTAAAATGTTCTATATTTATACACAACATGCTAGAAAAGGATACACTTGATGTGTGGATAAATGGACAGAAAGCTGAGACAGCTGTGAGTAGATACTCTTAGAATTTTGTCAGATTTTAGTTGTATAATAAAACCACAAGGCAGTATTTCTCCATCTTCTTGATCTACGTGATTATCCTTAAAACGTGTTGTTAACTTTAAGATTTTTAATTGTGGATCTCAAGCCAGGATTGTAACAAGATCTGTCTGATGAGTCAGTTTAGCATTTTGTTTTTTACTTATTTATATATTTCTTGAACAGGATTTAAAATTTGTAGATTTTTTTCCCCCAATTATTTGATTTTTATTTTTCAAACATACAAACTCTTTGCTTTATTACTTCCAGTAACATATTAAGACTTCTCAAGAAATCTCTTGTATTTTGTGTGTCTCAGGTTACTTGGTGTGATTGTTTTAATATTTAACGTAACCAATGCATTATTGGTTACCTAGAACAGGTTTTCAAATTTTATGGGTCGAGTAAGGTCAAGTGAATAGCATTATGTACTTCTGAGCCATGACTTTAGAAGGGTGACAGTTAGTGACAGTGACTGACTACTTTTCTTCTGGTTCATTAGCTCATAGTTAGGAATTCTTACAACAGGTGGCCATAAATATATCTTTACTCAGTTATTCAGAACAGAACAGGTTTTATAGGTAATTTCAATGTACACTGAAAGTAAAGTGAAAACATGTCAACCAATTTGTTGACTAGAATTGCAAGGGAACTTTGATGGCATATTTGCTTCTTCAGTTCTTCAACATGCATCATTAGCATGTTCATTTCTTTACTTTTATTTTATATGTAATTAATTTATTTATTTATTCACTTCTCTTGTTTCAGTAAAAAATAACAAATGCTTTTGTTTTTGAGAGAGCCAGTTATCAACTGTCTCAGCTGAGAACAGGGTTGAAGGGTTTTAGAAACTTGTACAAATTTAGTAGTGACTTTGAAAGTTTCAGCTTGCTTACTTTACATTATTATATTATTCATGTGTGTTGATAATTGTAAGTCTAACACAACTGTCTATGAAATATTTATTGATAAGTGTATGAATGACAACATGTATAATTATCATTGATAAGGTATTGTTTTTTTTCTGATAGATAATTGTTTCATATATATAACTATAAAAACTTGTAATATTAATATACACCCCTTCTTTATAGTGTTATTATTTCTTAACTTTAATGTGCCCCCCCGTATGTCTCTAAAATATTTTTAAAAAAAGAATTATTCTAAAAATTCACATAGTTTTAAAAATATTTTTATCTCCCAGTGTGACTACATTCAAATATTAAGTGGAATAATTCATAGAAATACGTAATTATAATAAATGGATTTGTCAAAGAACGTAGAGAAATTTATTTCTTGTGGAGTAACAGAATAAAGTTTGTAAATTAACCCTTATTTTCGTTTTGTTTAAAGGTTATGATTTCCCTTTGTGTGCTTTAAGAGTCATTAGTAAAAAAGATGTTGTTTAGAACCTCTTGAGTGATGGTGTTATAGAGCCACCTACATAAAATATATTTCTTGTATTATATTAATATATGTAATATAAGTAAATATATTAAGTTGCATTGTATATGGTAGTAAAATCTGAACGTATTTCGTAGAAACATATTTTCTGTGTCAAGATTACAAATGTAATATTTTTTATTAAGTAATTTAAATTTTTTTTTTTCTAATTTAGTCAAGATTAAGCAAGTTTTGATTCATGTTATTGAAGACATACTGTTAAGGTTTAAGCCTTGTAATAGGGTTAGGCTAACTGAGATCATTATGTACAGAAAATGTTTTAAAAAGTATTTTTTAATGTTGTATGTAGTTTTTATACTTTCATAAATCAGTGTTCATTTTCAGGGAGAATTTGTTGAAGATGGGACAGAAACTCACTTTAGTGTGGGAGATTATCAGGCCTACATCAAAGCCGTAAGCACTGGAAACAAACGTAAAGGGATAGTTCATAGCTTGTTTGTTAATGATGTAGAGATTCCAGAGAGCGTTGAATGAAGGAAACACAGCCCTAGATCTGAAAATGTTTATACTGTGGCTTAATTTTGTTGTGGCTCGAGTCAATTAACATGTATTCTCCATGGTAAAACTATGATGCTATTTCAGATATCTGAGTATTAACAAGACGTATTAATCACAACAAACTGAGAAGTCATCGGAAAAGTAGGGTGTACTTTTTTTTGCTTTCTGCACTTTATTTCAAGAGGTAAAAAAATTATTGTCATCCAATTATACAGTCTGAATAAGCAGTTGATTGAGAGACTAGTTAAGCAAACCAGTACGACATAAGAATCATTTATATCTGTGTGTATAAATAAACGTTAATCTTGTATGTGTATTTAAGTTTTAAAAAAATATAAAAACATTGCACTAATATTTCATCTCTGATTCCTGAAGAAAGGTTGTAATAGCTTATAACGATGTCGCCTTTAGGAGGGAAAACCTAAATGGTGTTAAGTCAGTCAAATATTTCACAGCATTTTATATAACAAAAGTAAAACCTTTCACAAATCTTTATTTAAGGTATTTGAATAGATAGTAGTAGTTAATTATTAATAATAGAAAACAGTTTTAAATATCGTTAAACTGTGAAGATATAGTTCTGTATTCTGTTTTTAATTTTAAAAAATAACTGTAGTACATCAGAAATAAGTGTAGTTGTAAACATTATTAAACTGAAAAGATGTAGTTTTGTACATTTGGTTTATAATAAAATCTGCAGAAAATACCGAGCTTTATATTTACCGCTTTATATTATTCATTACATTATTAAGGATGCCAACAATCTGCTATACATCATATAAAACTAATGTTTAGTAATTTTTTAATGCAAGATTTTCTGTTAAGCTGTTCATTGGTGGGCTCAAGTGACAATGGCTTTTGTGTGTGTGTTTTATTTGTAGAAGAGTATGCCACAAACAAGATTAACAGTAGAACACAACAGTTTGTAAGTATACGGACTTTTGTGTGCAGACAGCACTGTAACATAACACAATAACTATCATTCTTTTGTTCTTAGATGAGGTTAAGAAATACAAGATGCTCTGAAACAAAGATTTAATTTGTTGATATCATATTGTTTAACTCAAAACATTTATTCTGTAAGCAAGTCTTATGAAGTTCATAGATGTTGATTTGCAAAGAAATATGTTTCTTTGAATGAATAATATTTGTATGGCATAATTTTTTTTTTCTATGTCCTCAATTTAGTAACAACCTGGACAAAGAAATAAAATAATATTCTGCAATTCTAAAACGTTTTTGGATGAATAAAAACAGGATGGGTACATTTCTCTGAATTAGTATTTTCAAACATGTGCAGTGATTAACGGGAATAGGACCTTAATCTTTGAAAACTGAGACATTTGGGAGGGCATTACAGTTTTATGTTTCATTAGGATGTTTAATGGGAAGTCTCTGATGAAGTCATGAAAATGTTTTATGAAATTTAAGTTGGTTTTGGTAAGCCTTAAAATGTATCTGTACAATATATTTATCTCTGGTTTACTTTTCCACTTGAGAGTTATCCCATGTTATCCACATCTTTTATAATAGTGTGAATTGGTGGTTTGCTTGTCCACATGAGTGTACTAAAGCCCATAAATGAAAATTCTTTTTTTTTTTTCTCTTTTATTTACACTGTTATGAAAATATAATTTTTAAGTGATTTTGTTAACTCTTAATGCTAGCAGAACTACAAAGGTTGGAAAATATTTAAGTTCAGTGAGAATGAATTATATGATAATTGTACAAAGTGACGTATAAAAATATACCTCGTGCAATAAACTGCAGTTGTATATCTTTAACCCTTTGGATGTTATGATCGGATTCATAATCGATCCAACTTGATGTTTGTAGCCTTTCACTGCAATACACGTATTTACCTCACGATGTCACATTCTTCAAATTTTATTTGTGAGTGGATAACTGACTTTTTGAGAACATCACAGTTTAATTATGCACTCAAATAGTTAATGCTTTTTATGTTATAATCTTCAATAGTATGTAATTATACCATGATATTCTTGTTGAAAACATTTGAAACATCAACTGTCTTAACTTGTTGTGAATGTAATAGGAAGTTCTTAACTGAGACTCACGTTCTAAGCTTTACATGGCAGTTTGGAGTCTTAACCCTAATTTCACCTACTTAAATCTACCTAAATATATGTGTTATTGAAGTTTCAATTACTGGGGCAGGTTAACATACCAACATTACAAGAACATTAACATGCTGTAACAATGTTCAGAAAAGAACAAACTTAATACTTATGGCTTAAAGTAGTAGATATTTCTTAGTTGTTCAAAACCAAAAACATATCATTAAAAAGTAACACAATAAATGTGAAAAGTGATACATAAAATTTATTGGTTTTTTCTCAAAAAAATGTAATATCTCTTAAAACTAGATAAAAGCAACACTAAATTCTAATGTATTTTTCTTTTCAATGAAAATTAGGAAAATCAGAAGGTTACCATGCTGCATAAATTTCTCCATATACGTTGACTAAAAACAGAAAAGAAGTACTTTTTAAGAGAATATATAAAATAAGTTATTTTTCTCATTTCTTTCTCAGATTTAATATTTCTGGTCACTTAAGACAATATTTGTTTTGTTTTTTTGATACATTTGTTGTTGATTTGCATAAGAATAACCAGTAATGTTGTCAGTTTTGTATTTATGGTACATTTGTTTTTATTTCTTACAGAGGTTCTGAATTTGAGGACAAGTAAACTGATGAACAGTATTACCTTTTATCTTATAATCTAATCCTTAATATTATAAACATTTTTCAGGTTTGATGCAAACACAGAGATGTGTGTTGGCTGAATATAAAAAGATAATTGGATGCGCTACTTTAAGTTTAATTTCTAGCAGCTCACAGCCGTGCCGTTGTGAGAGTTTTTTGTTTGTTGTAGTTTTATCATGGTGGAAATGGAGGTTACATTTTTAAAAAAGTGTATGCATTATTATTACACGTATGTAGAAAAGGTTTCTGTTGGAATTATATATACATGTATGTAAGACCTGAATAAAATGTTTACACTGCACTAGAGTGGAGTTTTTATGATAAGGTATCTGCTGGAGAAAGTCTTGAAGGTTTTACCTGAATAATCTTTCGTTAAAGATGCATGTCCAAAAGTTTCGGAAAAGAAACTTTAGGTTCATGCAAGTGATTATCATGTCATTGAAAGACTTGTGGACGTTAATTTTGTTTTCTGCTTTTATTGGTCATTTTTTTAAAACTATTAAAACTAAAATTTTTAGTTTTATGGGTTAGGTGATGTTTTATCATCTTATTTTTATCTACTATTTTATTTCTTATTTCTGGTTAAATTTTTTTAAATTTAAATTTTATTTTTAGTTCATATTTCATGTACTTGTTTAATATAGCATCATAAGGGATTTTTTTGAATTTTTTCTTTTTATTAACCAGCCGTAATCTACTAATTTTGGGAGAATGTGAAGTTGAAATATTATCTCTAAACATCTGAAATTAAAGAAAGAATTAATATAGCTAGAAAAATTTATAACTCCAGATACAGTAATTTAATTTTATTATTTAAAGATAAATACTTGGTTCATTGAATCAACAAAATTTATAAACAGCACACAGTAAAACTGAATATTGCATTACATTATTTTAATGACCAGTTTTGGTTGATGTGAAATGTTTTATAACACTAGAAATAAGTTATGTTTTTCAGTGTACAAAGGAACCGAATGATGTGTCTAATAATGAGTAGTGTTAAAAATAATTTCTGAATTGCTAATGTTAAACAAAAATTGCCTGTAAAGATATAGCTGTAATAGTGTCGAAAAGTGACTGTAATGAACATTGATACAGCGTGGTCAGTTTTACTTTTGTAAAATATTTTGCCACGTTAATATTTTTAATAATTATAATAACATCTAACTCTTCCTATTTCTAACAGACTTCCCTCAGTGTAATTTCCTGTATGTGGTGAGTGGGGCTTACAAAAAGGGCTCTGCTTGTAAAATCTCTTTTATCTGAGATACAAAATTCATACTTGTATTAGTCATTATTGAAATAATCCCGGTGGTTAAACAGTATCTGGGACACTGTAACACACCATCCCTGAATCTCTGTAAACAAGTGTTCTTGGGATGGCTCCTCTCAGGGTTAGTTGGCTTGTTCTTTGTGGGTTGGTTTAACCAAGTGCCAGTATCACACATCTTACAAAACTACACTTTCTCGGTTTGATAGTGTAACATGCCCTCTTGCTCTCAGGTTGGCTCAGGGTAATGAATTTTGTGTGTGGATTAATGGTAATAATAAAAGAAACATAACAACTGTGTTTTGATGGTTGTAGGTACATAAATAGCTCCAACTGTATCACTTTATCAGAAACATCTTTCAAAACATTTTTACTTTTTCATTTACTCCCCCATCTGTGGCATGTCTGCAAACTTATACCACCAGGATCTGGGTTTTAATACCCATGGTGGGTAGAGCACCAATGCATAACAAGAAACAAATTTTCGTTTGAGAGACTAGTTGTTATCTGGTTCTCCAAAGTTAGAGAACAAAATTAAGATTATTGGGTTTATTCATGTTCAGGAGTTATTATTTGGCAAAGATTTCCTTGTTATCTCTGAGTTGTGGACTTTTTTAATTAAGTCCCTACTTGTAAAAATGGAATATATCGGCCAGTTTGTGTCGTTATTTCCATGTTTACATCAGCACATCCACCTGCCTTTGTGATGGTAGGTTACACTGTATAACACAGTTTTTGCTTCTTGAACACTGTTGGGTGTTCCTTATAGATTTTTGGCTGTTGATCACAAAAATCACATCCAAATTTGCTTATCACGTACCGTTTCATCGAGCTCTTCAGTTTAACCAGGACATTGCTACAATGGAAAAACGATATCAGGGCAACTGGAATCCGTCAATGCTTGCTGACTACTGTTGGACACTGCAACGTGATGCAATGGACATTGAATACAAACGAAAACCAGGAGCAAAACACTTTTAATTATGTTGAACTTAATAACGTATTAGAAACATAAACATAATTAAATATGTTATTGCTAGTAAACAGTTAACTGTCTATTTCACAGAGTTCCTACATGATGAAGTGAAACCAAAACTGTATTTGTGCATACCCACCAGGTACCTGTCACAATCAGCAAAAACTTTTCAAAAAGAAATTGTTGTGCAGCGTTATTTGAAACGCTGTGTCTTATATTTCAGACTCTCCGTTGTTTTTCAGTATTGGCCGTTTGGCATTTAAAGACGTCTTGTGGTTATATAACATGTTTACTATAGTGGCAAAATCACAATAGTTATGAGTGTTAGGTGGACCCACATTGTGTAGACTATCTTTGTTTTCATTCCTTTTCTTATCAACAAGCATTGAAGAAGATAATAAACCCTCTTCCAAAGTGAAGTTTTGCTCTTGTTCTTTGGATCACGGCTAGAGTGAAAGTGTAGACGAATCTCTTTATCCCACCAACAGAATTATTCTCTAATCATATTAAGGATCATCTTCCTTATATGGACAAATACAGAGACAAACCCACATCTTTTCCAACTTTTTTCCCAATAACTGACAACAGTGAGTGATAAGGTCCAACTATATTTATGCAGAGATGTAGAACCATTATTTAGTCATGCCATCATTTACTGGAACGACATTCATCTCATGGGAAACTCTTTTCTTGATCCAATGAAGGATACTTGGAGGTCAGCAAAATTTTTAAAAAAAGCATGGTGAAAGTCAGGATACAAAGACTTTCCAACTAAATCTCCAGTAAATTCTAGGGGAAAATGACCACAATGATGCTGTGGAACTGAAAAAAATGTTTTTGCTCTAATTTATACGAAATTAATGCCTTGATCAATTTTTACCACCCTGTGGTTATCTCTTTGGAGGTCACATTCCTTAAGACTGCTTATACCATCGCTACTCATCAGCTTTACTTGTATGGGAAAGAGGCTGTATAATAAACTGGTTGATTGACCAGTATGCACCAACCATGACTGTGCTACTCAATACAAAATTGAAGGAGCCAGTTGTCTCCATGAGTTATACTTTCACATGTTCTTATCTATTACCATAAGATGATTTCATCAGATGGACTTTAATTATGTTACAGAGCACTTGTCTTCATCATTCTGCGAGACTTTGAAAGATATATTCCTTTCTGATGTATTAAAGGTATTGATTTTTGGTCTTCGATCTTAGCCTTTTCAATATTGCAGCATCTACTTATTTATTTCTCCATTAAGGCACTTTTCTTGTTATGTGTGATTCATTTTTTTTTCTTGGAAAGTGGACAATATCCGAGACCCATGATCGTTTTCCCATAACTCTGAAGAATGGCTGTGATTGATGCCATCTGACTTATGTTCTACAGTGAGAGCTAAAGAAGTTGGACTGGCTTTCCTTTATCACTCTCTTGTTGTCACTAACCTGTTATTAACAGTTTTAAAGCAGTAACTAATAGTATTATCCAAGCAGCTTTTCTTATGATCTCTAAAACCTCTGCACATTTTCTGTGGTGACCTCGTCCGTGATGGACACCTGACTCTCAATAGTCATAGAAATGCCAAAAATTAGTTTATTATATCTCCGAAACATCCTTCTAATATTCCAAATGCGTCTAGGTATATAAAATTCAGATTTCCTGTTTGTCACTGTGTATCAAATTGTAGCTCCAAACTAACATAGTTTGTTATAGCAGTTGGTAGATGGATGGAGGTCGTGGATGCGAATCCCCGTCCCACCAAACATACTTTTTCAGCAGTGGGGGCGATATTTGTTGTTGTTGTTTTGAATTAAGCACGAAGCTACACAATGGGCTATCTGTGCTCTGCCTACCACGGGTATCGAAACCCGGATTTTAGCGTGTAAGTCCGCAGACATACCGCTGAGCCACTGGGGGGCTGGGAGCGATATTGCAAAAAAAGGTAGCCCAAGAATTGGCGGTGAGTGGTAATGACTAACTGTCTTCCCTAGGGATGGCAAGCGAAATTCAAAACAAAACAAACCAGTATTATAGTATTTTTTTTTTATGTTTAGTATATTTTGTAAGAATTGTAAAAAATATATGAATGAAACGAAAGGCTTGATACAATGTTTACTGAAATGAGCCGGTTTTATCTTAATTTTGTACAACGTTTCGCTTTTACATATTTAGTGATACATCAGTTAATTACCAGTAAGAACAAGTTAATTGTATGTAAATAATCTCATAGCTAAAAGACTTGAAATGGAAGCTAATTAAAAGTCGATAAAATAGCGAAGGGATTATTGTATCGAGCCTTTCGTTTCATTCATATATTGTACGAGTTAAAATACACGTCAACTGAAGCGGTGTCTTTACATACGATTAAAATAACGTAAGTTTAACGACGACTATATAGTTCAAATTAGGGTCTGGCATGGCCTAGCGCGTTAAGGCGTGCGCTTCGTAATCTGAGGGTCGCGGGTTCGCGCCCGAGTCGCGCCAAACATGCTCGCTCTCCCATCCGTGAGGGTCAATCCCACTTTTCGTTGGTAAAAGAGTAGCCCAAGACTTGGCGGTGGGTTATGATGACTAGCTGCCTTCCCTCTAGTCTTACACTGCTAAATTAGGGACGGCTAGCACAGATAGCCCTCGAGTAACTTCCAAAACAAACAAACAAATATTCCAAGTTAATAACTTGAACATAAATTTTGACTCTGTTTTTTTTATTTTAATTATAATAAAACTTCACAAACCACATTTGCAACTTGCTTTCCTCCTACCAACAAATAGAGATTTGTAAGGTGGTTTACTCTTGGACATCTTATTGACGTAGAGAAAAGCACGGTACTCTGAGAAACAGTCCCACCAACTTTCACACTTTGACTTGGAATCTCTTCAGAATGTTCAACAGTCTAAATTTTTATATCTATCAAAACTGTTTGAGACTGACTAAATAAGGTAAGAGTGCCCAACGGGCTTTATTAAATAAAATCAAGGTAAAGTTCAATTTTTAAACCCTTATAACATCCCTCACAGTTAAAGCGTTTAAATGTACTCGGAGAAGTCAGGATGCAAACAAACACACATTTCGTATTTGTAAATATAAACCAGGTAAATCGTTAAGTTGAAATAAATATGTTTTGGGGGCTTTGCGCAAGAAAGTTAGTTTTTAGCATTATAAAAGTTATTCAATCCTTTTTCACTGTAGAGGAAGGTCGCCTTGTCGTCATAGCTAACAATTTTACAGTGGCGTAGCTAGGCGGCGCGTTTGTCCCTGGGGGGAAGGGCTGAAAACCCTAGCTACACTTCTGCGATTTTATACACTAAATATATCAACTTGTTTGTTTTGGAATTTCGCACAAAGCTACTCGAGGGCTATCTGTGCTAGCCGTCCCTAATTTAGCAGTGTAAGGCTAGAGGGAATGCAGCTAGTCATCACCACCCACCGCCAACTCTTGGGCTACTCTTTTACCAACGAATAGTGGGATTGACCGTCACATTATACACCCCCACGGCTGGGAGGGCGAGCATGTTTAGCGCGAACCCGCGACCTTCGGATTACGAGTGCACGCCTTAACGCGCTCGGCCATGCCAGGCCAATATATCAACTAATTTCAAACTATACGTTCGTTTAAACAAATTCATCCCTTCAGAGTACATCTGTATTCAAGCTTGATTTTTCAAGTTACGTGTATCAGTAAACAGTGACATGAATTGAGAAACAAACACTCGCTTCGTACACTTGGGTCTTGGGTGTGTTAATGACTCGATCAGTCAAGAGTTGATGGCGAGTGTTGTTAACTAGACTTACCAGCTAAATTTAGAAACTGGATTACACAGCTAATCCTTGAAAAGCTTTGCGAGAACATTTGTTTTTTTTCAGTATGTACGGTTTATTAAAACTAATTTCAGTGTTAAAAATTGTAAGTCATTTTATAAATGTTATACTCTGGTTATTCTAACTTCAAACCTGTACCCAATGTCAGTGTGTTAGAGTCAGTTGTTGGGTATAATAAGTAATGCGTGTTTCAAGTTTCACATATCTTCCTTTGTTTCTGATGACTCAGTTATAGTCGTATGAATAATGCAAGCACAGAAGTAAATAATAAATGGTCCCCTATTTAGTACCAATACCCAGATAGCACTAGTGAGCCCATCAAATAGGGTTATGTTAAAACATCATTAGCTGTGCCGCGTGCCCTTGAATTTTATTATTACCTGTTTTCCACTACTACACCCGCTATAAATAATGGACGTTTTAAGATCAATGTGTCAGCAGACGTGTATGTTTGTTTGTGAATTTCGCACAAAGCTAGTCGGGGGCTATCTGTTCTAGCCGTCCCTAATGTAGTAGTGTGAGACTAGATGGAAGGCACCTAGTCATCACCACCCACCGCCATCTCTTGGGCTACTCTTTTAACAACGAAAAGTTGGATTAAGCGTCACATTATAACGCCCCCACGGCTAAAATAGCGAGTATGTTTGGCGCAACGGGAATGCGAACCCGCGACTCTCAGATTACGAGTCGCACGCCTTAACACGCTTGGCCATGCCGTGTACAAATGATTATACGTCAAATTTGTTTTTGTCGATTATAAATATTTTCAGGATGATTAATAAACATGAATGTATAAATGATAATTCAATTAATTGAAAATTGCATCTTTTGTGAACCATCTGAACGTAAATAACGATGTGATAAAAAATAAATTGATGTACATATATCTTGTTAAAAATTTTTGTTTTTTAACCTGTCTGTAAAGACGTAGAAATGACGAATCATGAAGTTATCTTCCGAAATTTCACATTATATCTGGATGTTTCCTTTAAATAATGGGCCTCTCGTGGCCAGGTGGATTAAGGCGTTACGGCTCGTAATCTGAGGGTCGCGGGTTCAAATCTCCGTTGCATCATACATGTTCGTTTTTTCAGCCATGGGGGCGTTATAATGTCACGGTCAATCACTACTATTCATTGGTAAAAGTGCAGCTGAAGAGTTGGTGGTGGGTGGTGATGACAAGCTGCCTTCTCTCTAGTCTTACACTTAAATTAGGGACGGCTAACGCAGATAGCTTTCGTGTAGCTTTGCGGAATTTCAAACCAATTAAATTACTATGATAACACCAAAATATAATACTGGGTGAGATAATAAAACATTATTACGTAACTAATAAACATCGCTTTTGTCGGCGACTCATTGTCTATATCTTGTGTAATATTTCGTCACGATAAAGTTAACGGTTTTATTACGACCTAAGTGCTCAATATGTATTCCAATAACAAGCATTTTTGTCTCGCACGTGGAATTTTATTTGTAAATAACTAATGATCATTATAGACGAAACAAGTTTTCTGTTATTCAAAGTTTCTCAACTGCAACGCCCCAGCCAGTACAACGTTAAGCCCCCGGATTTACAACGCTAAAATCAGGGGTTAGATTTCCCTCAGTGGGCTCAAGAGATCGTCCGATGTGGCTTTGCTATTAAAAAAACACACAACTGCAACACTTCTCCAATCATATTTAACATTTATCAATTTTTGAAGTTGCAACGTTTTATTTTAAAATCATCAGCACTTTCGTCTACTGAATTTTGAATTTAGTTATCTTATGTATTACGTTTTATTTTAATACATTTTACAAAGTGACATTTATTCGTGAATCTATCATTTTCAGAATTTACAGTTCTTCACCATTTCCAGAGACGTCTCACCTGTAGGTTGTTTTGCCATCTCTTGATAAATAATTGTTAATAATAATTGAATAATTAAAATAAACTCGCACGTTCTCATATTACATTAACGTCGCCCCAGAATGAAGAAAGCTCAATCTATGAAAGCTGAACATTCTCTTCTAGAAGGAACGTCTCGTTTTAGTTTTTTTACTATTTGCCTTAAAGCCACACAATTGTTTTTCTCTGTTTTGTCCACCTCGAATTAACAAACCCCAAATGTATCATTGTAAATCCAAAAACTTACCAGGCAACACTGCAATAAAATGTCATAAAATTATGTATCTTAACAGAAAAACCAAGTCGCCACCGTCCAAACCTCTATCTGTAAAAAATAAAAATGGATGACGCAACGTTCATTGGTTGTTTTTTGTTTTTTTTGCCTGTGATTATAAATGACTTATTTTGAACTTCGACCTTGGTTGGTACAAAATTAGGGTATTCAAACCACTTGTTAGGCACGAGTCCCTCGAGTCTACAACAATAACAATCCTATTTCAGTCTCTGTTTGAGTGGTTTGGGATTTTGCGCATAGCTATACGAAAGCTATCTGCACTAGCAGTGGAAAAAACCAGAGGGTTCAGATTGTCACCCCCCCCCCGTTAACTTTTTTTCCCAACGAATAGTGGGATTTACTGTAAAATTATAACGCCCTCATGGTTGAAGGGGATATTATATTTGGTGTGACGGAGATTCCAACCAGCGGCCCTCAGATTACGAATCCTAACTACCTGTCCATGCTGGGCCGATCTCTATTGATTAAAGTAGTTTTTTTTAGTTGCATCGATGTTTTTACTTTTTGATAGATTTATGCGTTAGACTTATTATACCAATACTCAAAACACTTACAAGGCTTCATAACAGAGGCACTCCTTATCATTAAAATCGTAATAGGCAAATAGCAATCGAACTATTTTATCTGGATGAATACTTTTTAGTTTTCATGACTCCTCTTATTTCGAGAAATCAACTGTGACGTGACACACACTAGTTTTATATTGATTAGGTATTGAATTACTCTACTCTTACATGATAAATACACCTATTTCTGTTTACCCTCGGCTCCTCAGTGGCACGTCTGCGGACTTACAATTCTAGAAACTGTGTTAAAAAAGCCGTGATGGGCAAAGAACAGGTAGCCCATTGTATAGCTTTGTGCTTGAATTTTAAAATAAAGTTTTGACGCTTTATTAAAGATCAAATCGTGACGTAAGCATGTTTAATCAAAATTCTAGTAATACTGTTTTCTTTTTAACAAAATGTTAACCTTTTCGCAGAAACTGACTAAATAATTATTTCAAATCAGTTTTTTTTATCGTAAATCAGAAAACAAAGTATTTTTTTACCTTTTTTTTTAATTTCGCGCAAAGCTACACGAGGGCTATCTGCTCTAGTTGTCCCTAATTTAGCAATGTAAGACTAGAGGGAAAGTAGTTAGTCATCAGTTATCACCACTCACCGCCAACTCTTGGGCTACTCTTATCAACGAATAGTGTGATTGACTGTAACTTTGTAACATCCCAACGGCTGAAAGGACGAGCATGTTTTGTGCGACGGGGATTCGAATCCGCGATCCTCAGATAACGAGTCGAACGCCTTAACCGGTTTCACCTGGGTATGCCGGGCCTTTTATCATAATTAAAATCATGATAAAATCAATGTTTTTAATTAGAAGTTCAAGCGAAAAGTATATTTGACCGAATGAAGTAAAAATATAAACTGTGTGAATCAAGTCAGTGAACAATTATAGAAATTGCACAAACAAGATAGTGACGTAATAAACAATACATTTAAAAACAAGTACATTAAGATAACAATTACCGGTATGTCAAATGTTACTGATTAGTTTAGCTAGATGGCGCTAAGGTGAGAGATCGCATAAATCAGACCATATCGAGAGACATTTGAGCTCAGTGTTATTTCAACAGTTATATATAATACGTATTTCAGTACGACACAGATAATTCTTACTGATTCTTCTTTTCAGTAAATACGTTGGTTGTTGTATCTAAAATTTTCCTTGCTGTTGTTACAGGAAGGACAATCTTGGCCGGTGTCCGATTAGGCCTGATGAAATGGACCAGATAGAAAACTTGAGAGGGCTGCATTGTGGGTACACTTAGGGTGTGAAACTCCTATGTAAGCGCTTTTTTGTATGTGGGGACTACAGTGTAGCTTACCACACGCTAGTTAGAAAGTTGAATTCCCAAACTGTCAACCCCTGTTACCAAGATATATTTAAGGGATTTTGTAAAGCCTAAAGTAACGGTCAACAGTAACACTTTTTGTTTTGTTTACAATATTTACATCTACACGACAAATTCAGAAAATAACTTCTTTTAAGTGCTTAAATATGGTTTTCTTGGCACTTGAGTTTAATGTCAAAATAATAACTAATAATAATGTAGACGTGGTAATAAGGTGTTAACCAAGCTTGTATATTATTTACACAGAACCATCTACACGAATTACATGTGAAACTTGAGGAAATAACTGATTGCCTTTTCTGTTGTATGTGTTGATAAAAAGGAGTGAGGGATCGTTTATTTATTGTTCTAGTTGTATGTATTAATAAAAAGGAGTGAGGGATCGTTTATTTATTGTTCTAGTTGTATGTATTGATAAAAAGGAGTGAGGGATCGTTCATTTATTGTTCTAGTTGTATGTATTGGTAAAAAGGAGTGAGGGATCGTTTATTTGTTTTTCTAGTTGTATGTATTGATAAAAAGGAGTGAGGGATCGTTTATTTATTGTTCTAGTTGTATGTATTGGTAAAAGGAGTGAGTGATCGTTTATTTGTTTTTCTAGTTGTATGTGTTGATAAAAAGGAGTGAGGGATCGTTTATTTGTTGTTCTAGTTGTATGTATTGATAAAAAGGAGTGAGAGATCGTTTATTTATTGTTCTAGTTGTATGTATTGATAAAAAAAGAGTGAGGGATCGTTTATTTGTTTTTCTAGTTGTATGTATTGATAAAAAAGGCGTGAGGGATCATTTATTTATTACATGGACTTTTCTGTTCTTCTTCCCACACCAGGAATCACGTTATACCAAAACACGTACAAAAGGAAATATCTGTTGCACATAATGTGTCAGAATAGTGGAGGGATTTACAAATGTTGATAAGAAAAGTTTATGTTTGGTGTGTTTTGTATTTTGCGCATAGCTATACAAGAGCCATCTGCGCTACCCGGCCCTAATTTTGTAATGTAAGACAAGAGGGAAGGCAGCTAGTCATCACCACTCACTGCCAACTCTTGGGCTACTCTTTTAACCAACGAATAGTGGGATTCGCTGTGCCATTATAACGTTCTCACGCCTCTACCAACAAATAGTGGGATTGACCATCACATTATAAAAACATCCCCAAGACTAAAAGCGTGAGCATGTTTGGTGTAACAGGGATTCGAACCTGCGACCCTCGAATTATGAGTCGAGTGCTACCTGGCCATGCCGGACCAAAAAAGTTTAGGAAAAACAGCCTTTTGCAACTTTCTCAGGGTTAGTACGCACAACTGTTTGATATTAAAATATTCTTTAAATTATTAAAACTGCTTGCAATTATTATTTTAATATTATTGCATAATTGTAACACTAACTATACAACTAATATTAACACACATCTATCAAAATAATTTGTAATATATGTGAAGTCGTTAATACAATAGAAACCAAAAGACCTTTGCGCAGGTATATCTCAGAACACGTCAGTATGTTTGACCAACACAAAACAGCTTCAACAGAAACAGTTCTTGTACAGACAGGGAACCCCAAACACAGAAAACCCATTTGATATCAAACAGTTGTATGTACTAACCTTCGTGAAGCCGCGAAGGACAAAAGTTAATTAACTTGAAGTTAAAAACAATTTTTGATTACCCATATCAAGGTCGTCTGGATTTACACATTTCTTAAAAATAAGTTATTACTAATAGAAAAATATGTGAGAGATAGAAATGCACATATTTAGGATAATAAGGGAACCATGGTCCGAGAAAAACAATGAATATTTACATATTTGCACACGTTTACAGCCAACTAGATAAGTTGTTATTTACGTCAAATTTAATTTATAAACACAACAAAATACATTACTTAATAACTACGCTGTAGTAAAGAAATAATCATGACAATTGTGAGTTAAGTAATTATACGTTTGCTTTATCTGTTATTTGAAATTGCGTCCAATATTAGAGAAAGCTAAATGAATAGGTAATATCCAAACAAAAAATTGTGTTTGCCCTCTATTGGTAGAATAGCGAACAAACAAAGCCGTGTTAAATCTGTGTTTTTGGCAAGCGAGAATTTAATGACTGAAAGTCGATGGAAATCATTATTTATATAAAATAGAAATGATGTCTTAGTAACGATTGTCGTCTGTTTTTTTTATCATGTTTAGTCTCAACATTTCCCACCAGGTGAATAAATAGCATTTTTAATGCCTTGAATGTCATTCTGCCACTATATTAAGATTTCTTTATATAATTATTAAGGTTCGGCATGGTCACGTTTTTGAGGCACTCGACTCGTAATTTGAGGGTCGCGGGTTCGTATTCCCATCACACCAAACATGCTCGCCCTTTCAACCGTGAGGGCGTTATAATGTGACGGTCAATCATATTACTCGTTGGTAAAAGAGTAGCCTAAAAACAAATAAACAAACAAACACATGTTCTTTGAAAGTAACAAGCATTTGATAGATAAAATCTAAGCAGCTTTCATGCAAATATCTTGAAGCCCACAAAAGTAATTTAGCGTGCTGTATTATGAAAGAGTATGCTGTATTTTTTCTTATCTTCATATAACTACCAAAACATGAAGTAAAAGTCACTTTTAGCCATGTTGGAAAGTGCTACGTATCAAGGTGTGTGTGTGGGGGGGGGGGGTGAGTCTAGTCGTAAATGAATAACAATGGTATTCCAACCTTGATTTCATGCAACAATAATTACTGTACGCATAAAAACAAACAGTATAAATTAAACTGCTGTACGCTACAAAATAACATTTTCACTCGTTTGCCTCATTTTGCATACGTTTCAAAATGTGTTTTGTTCTGTTTTATTTTCGCGCAAAGCTACTCGAGAACTATCTGCGCAAGCCGTCCTTAATTTAGCAGTCTAACACTAGAGGGAAGGCAGCTAGTCATTACCACCCACCGCCAACTCTTTGGCTACTCTTTTACCAACGAATAGTAGGAATGACCTAACATTATAACGCCCCTACGGCTGGGAGGGCGAGCATGTTTGGTGCGACGAGGATTCGAACTCGCGACCTTCGGATTACGAGTCGAACGCCTTAACAGGTCTTGGCCATGCCAGACCTGTACAAATCTGTTTTGTACATGCGATATCATAAAAAAACAGCTGATGTTTGCAAAATATTGTGGAGAGCCGTAGATATTCGGGCATCATTTTAATTATTGGGGGCACGTTCCCCTTAGTTACGATGTATATGAGTTTTGATCTTTATCATAATTTTAAGTCCGTGATTGTTGTGGTGTGAAAGAATGGTGTATTTAACAAGCTTGCATGACGCATGAAAAGGTGGATAGAAAAATCTTTTGAGTAAAATAACATGTTACATTCACGTGTCCTCACAGAATAACTTGTACTTTACTAAAACTAATGTTCAGCTGAGTAATAGGTTGTACGTTATTCAAAGCTCTATGGACGTTATCCGTCTCTGTCAAACGATGTTTGTTATGTATACATATGTTTTGGTATTAGATACGAGCCAAAAGAGACAATTTGGCACATTCGAAATATGTCTTTCTTTCTTCGCAAATTCTGAGAAAACCATTGTACTGTAATCTACATAAAGTACTTCTAAAGTAGCTAGAAAAACGTTCTTATCGTGCCGTAGTGTTTGAAATTTGAGCACGAATTCACATGAAACAAGACAAAAAACAGTGGCTGTATAAAATAGAGTGTACACATGTCACTGAACGTAAGTTAACATATATGCACACATTTATGTCAGCAGTGGGAAGACAAAAAGAGAGTCGCACGTCAGTAATGTTTGGGTGTTCTTTAGATAATTGATTTTTGCTTCTTTTTTTTTTAATTACCAGCAAAGCTACATGAGGGCTATCTGTGTTAGCCGTTCCTAATTTAGTAAGGAAGGCAGTTTGTCATCACCGCCCACTGCCAACTTTTGGGCTACTCTTTTACCAACTAATAGCAGGATTGATTGTAACATTATAACGTCCCCACGGCTGAAAGTCGAACATGTTTGTTGCAACGGAGATTCGAACCCGCGACCCTCGACTTACGAGTCGATCGCCTTAATCACCTGGTCATGTCGGGCCTACTGAGTTTTTGCACCGTTGTCGACATCTGTCTCACTTCTAGAACTGTGACGTCATAACATCACTTTTGATAGCAGCGTCAAACCGTCATTTACGTAAGCTTACCTCATAATACCTTGGAAACCAATATTCAGTTTACTTAAGCAATATTACCTATTAATTATTATGTAACGGTTGGATTCACACTCAACCAACAGTAGAAACATTAGTATAATATTAGGTTCTTGAGAGAAGCTAACGTATAATCCAATACTTTAATTATTATGCTATTTTCACACACCTTTGGAAACTTTCATAATTTCCGGAGACCAAACTCTCCACCGAGCACATAGCTCAATTTTGCCTCGACCTAATCTCTTCAGATGCACATTTTCTGCGAGTATGTGTGTTGTTGTATTCTTCCCATCATGGGTTTCGAAACCTGGTTTCCAAAAGTATAAACCCGCATACCTTGCACTGCGCCACTGGGAGGGTATTTAAGTATTAACATAATATTTCACTCCTTAGAATCAATCAACATCAGGTCGTATCTCTGCCCAGTTGATGTGGCAAATGACGCACAACATTATAACATATTGTGTGTGTTTACGTGTGACAAAATAATCTACCGCCCTCTCAAAAATTAAACAAATAATTAAAATAAACTTTATTGTCCGAGACTCTTTTCTATGGAAAAAAATCGACTCAATTGTATTAATTGTTGTTAAAATATGTAATGAATTCCTCTTTTCCTACATCTCATCTTTTGAAGAAAGATTTGAAGTTTATTATCATCAACGTGGCACGTATGGCTAAGAGTTATAATTTTCTTATCCTGTGTTTAAAATTACTTTTAAGCTATTAAAATCACATTTTTGTTGCTGTAATAGGTGAGTTTAGGCCTGACTGACGTCCATTTTGAAAACCGTATAGATATTTTCATCATATATTAATGATCAGTTACCACATTCTGGTAGCAGCATATTCCATAACTTTCATTTTCCGTTCAATTAACAAAAACACTTTCGGTTGAAAATAAATATAAGGTTTGTTAGAAAGACATGTGTACCTAGATGGTCTCATTTTTGTTTGACGTTGAATAATTTTATTTCGAAAAGCTGAGCTCCCGCCTCTGGGTGGTTCGATATGTACTTGCGTTATGTTCAAACTCCGCCCAACACGTGCAATTTAGGACCAACATGCGTAAAGCTGTTATTTGAGATATACGATGCATCACCTAACGAAAAAACTTTTAACGAATAATTCACATCTCGCACAGTACAATAATTGCTAGCTTCTGGTAAGATTTTAGATAAAGTGTTACTTTTTAACTTATTTATCTCTTATTCGAGCCACGTACCAAAGAGGTTTTATGTATATTTAGATTGCGTACAAATTTACACTAACAACAATCTAAAGAGGTATGATTTTTTTTTAGACAAGTTGACTTTACAATAAAGGCTAGCAAACGTCCCCTTGTGTTTACATAGCAAATCCACTAAAATTCATCACAGAAAATTAACTACACACTTAAAAAAAATACATAAATTTGTTTGAAATTACACACTTATTTTTTGCTGCAAACTTCACATTTCTACTGTAGCGGCTAACACAGTGTTATGAAGGGAAATTATAAATATAGTAATTAATAATAGAAAACTTAAGTAAACGAATAAAAGCAAGCGAAATCAAACTGCATGGACAAATATCCTAATAGGGTTTGTTTTCGAGTGTGGATCACCCGAGGGAAAGTAATAAAACTAATTGTAGATAATGGTAAAATTTGATCGGTATTCCACAGCTGTGCGTGAATTATTTGTATTAGTTCAGATAAACATAAGATTTATGACAAAAGCAAAGGTAAATATGTAAGAACTTTTCCAATTTAAATTTTTAAAATTGTTTTCGAAACCGATAGTTCGAGCACAAAATGTGCAGCTTTAGGCTTAACATTAAACAATGTTCAAGTAATTAATTATTACATATACATATTACAGTTTTTCTCCCAATTTCTCGAAAGGTAAAATTGAAAGGAGAATCCGTGACGCAGAAACATAACGTTTTCCATGATTGGCCTTACTCAATGTTGTGGACTGCAGTTTTCCATTTTGAAGGCTACATTAGCACACCTTTGGGCTGGGAAATTAAAGAAATACAATTAGGCCTCTTATAACAGCGATGTATATACAGCATTAATGGTTTTTTTAAGTCCTTTTCAATCACAGTTAAGGTAACCTAATGGCCTTAAAAATTTCATTGGTGTTTAAGTAAGTCTCTTTTTGAAAAAACAAATGCCCACTAAAGGCCATCTTGGGTGCAGTCATATCTTTTGTGACGCTCGTGACATTCGCTCTGTTTTTTAATAATCAGAGTACTGTTTAGGTTTGTTTGAATTTCGCGCAAAGCTATTCGAGGACCATCTGCGCTAGCCATCCCTAATTTAGCAGTGTAACATTAGAGGGAAGGCAGCTAGTCATCACCACCCATAGCAAATTCTTGGGTTTCTCTTAACCAACGAATAGTGGGATTGGCCTTCACATTATATTTGGTGTGACAGTAACTCGAACCCGTGGATTAGGAGTTGAGTGCCTTAACCACCAGGCTGTGCCGGATATACTGTTTACGATAACGATAGGGTGACAAAGAAGAGTTTGTAAGACATTTAATTTGGTTTGTTGTTACGTGATAAGTTCTACTCACCGTGGGAAATGAAACCCGATTTTTAACATTGGCGGGAAAATCAGTGCATCACGTGAGATTATTGGAATTAAATATAAGATATTTCAAACGGCTGAATCTAATTACTAAACATGATTAAATATTTCATAGTTTGTTGCAGCTGCAAAGCTTTTAGTTTGTTAACTTCTTTATGGTGAGGTCCTTACGGATGCACCTCATGATAGCTGGTGTGGGTGTTAATACTTTTACCGAAATAAAGCAAGGAACAATGTTTCGACATCTTTTGGTTAACAAAAAACATAGTTTTTGTTGTTTTTCGCTAATAATTAGGCTTAAATGTTCCAAATACATCGTTATTTGTTTAAAGCTACATTAGGGCTATCTGTGCAAGCCGTCCTTTGTTTAACAGTAGCATTCTAAAAGGGAAAGCAGATACTGTTAATCTGAAAGCGACCTAAGAAGGTTGAATAATTTTCTCTGCTTTATTAGTAAAAATGTTAACACCCATATCAGCGATTCTGATATACATTCTTACTTCAAGTGGATTTCTCGTTATCACAGGTCTTGGATAAGCTAGTAGTTAGGGCGTTCGATACGCAAGTTTGAATCCCTGTTGCACCAAACATGCTCGCCCTTTCAGCTGTGGGGGCGTTAAAAAGTTACGGTCTATCCCACTATGCGTGGGTAAAAGAGTAGCCCAAGAGTTGGCGGTGATGACTAGTTGCTTTCCCTCTCGTCTTACACTGCTAAATTATGGATGGCTAGCGCAGATAGCCCTCATGCAAGCTTGCATGAAATTCACAAACAAACAAACGATATTATTGTCCAATCCGCACATTGTTTTCCCACACTCTAAATTTGACTTCTATCGTTATTTGTTTTTAAAATTTTCACAAAGCTATCGTAGGGCTATCTGCGCTACCCGTCCATAGTTTAGCAGTATTGCTCTGAAAGGGAAGCTGCTAGGTCGACACCACTAACTCTTGGACTACTTTTTTACCAACAGATAGTAAAAATGACTATCACATGACAACTCCCTATTTCTGAAAAAAAAAGCGAATTTGTTTGGTAACGGCATTCGAACCCGATGGTTGCGGATTCGAATACCCGTTACACCAAACATGCTTGCCCTTTCAGCCGTGGCAGTTTATAAAGCCACGGTCAATCCCACTATTTGTCGCTAAAAGAGTAGATCAAGAGTTGGCGGTGATATCTAGCTACCTTCCCTCTAGTCTTACATTACTAAATTAGGACGGTTACCGCAGATAGCCCTCGAGTAGCTTTGAGAGATATTCAAAACAAACAACTGTAACGCTATGGAATCAAATCAACCCGGTTTTTGTCATCACCCGCTCGTACTCGGTACAACTGTGTCAAGTATCATTATTTATGTGTAAGCTCATATCAGGCGACCCTAAACGCGATTTAACTAGAAAATTTTCAAAAAATTTGTGCTTAAAAGTTGGTAAGGAATAATGAACAATAACCGTTTATCTGCATAATTATGTTGAAAACTGAAGCAAGGAAATGGTAATCTAGTTGGCTTGGCCTAACTAATTTTTGTGTATCTGTATGTCCTTTCAGCCTGTCTTTAATTCGCAATGATTGTTGTTGTTGTTTTGAATTAAGCACAAAGCTACACAATGGGCTATCTGTGCTCTGCCCACCACGGGTATCGAAACCCGGATTTTAGCGTGCAAGTCCGCAGACATACCGCTGAGCCACTGGGGGCAATTCGCAATGATAAAATCACAGTTTCAGTACCTTCGGCACGAAAAAAAGAAATATTCAATCAAAATTTGGACCCAGCATGGCCACGTGGTCACGGACGCTCAACTAACAATATGAGGGTCGCGAATTCGAATCCCAGGTACACCAAACGTGCTCGCCCTTTCAGCCGTGGGGGCGATATAATGTGACGGTTAATCCCACTATTCGTTGGTAAAAAAGTAGCCCTATAGTCGACGGTGGATAGTGATGACTAGCTGCCTTCCCACTAGTTTTACACTGTTAAATTATGAACGGCTAGCGTAGATAGCTCTCGTGTAACTTTGCGCAAACTTCGAAAGAAACAACCATTCAAAATTAAATATTTTGTATGTAGTATATTGCTTCAACAGTTAAGTATGATTCCAGTAAGGCATATCCACTAAAAATATGTGATAACCTGGATAACCACAGTACGAAGTAGAGATGGTGGAAGATTCGTTAAATTGTCACCCTCATGCGTCTTGCAGTAAGCTGTTTTAGCCCTACAATACACTTCCGACATTTTGATATACAAAAAAAGTTGGTCGAACCCGTTTTAATATTGACAGGTTTTTGATTTTTTTTTTCTATTGAAAACGATTCTTTGTCTCCAGTTACTTAATGTATAAGCGATTGGAAGACACAAGGAAAAATAATTCATTAATCTAAGTTGAGATTCATTGGAAAATAGATGTTATAAATACTGGAAGCCAAATACAAAGAATTTCAAAACGTTGGGTGGTTAAGGTTGATACGAACAATGAATAATTTGTATTACTGCCAGCAGGGTTTAGAATAACATAATTACTTCCTAAAAGTGTTGTACTTAGTTGTGTAGTTCTATGAAAAATGTTCACACCACGGTTCATTTATGAGAATAAATATTACTTATACCCAGAAGTCGAGGCGTAAATCGATAGTTTCTCCACTAAAAGCATTTAACACTTTCTTTTCCCGTCCATAACTAATATATTATGTCGCGATTCTTTGGAAATACTTACATGTGTTTATATTGTCGCAAACGTATTTCTATCTCATTGGCTTCAGTTTAAAAAGTCAGTTTTTAAATTACATTTCCGTATGCCTAACTTTGACTTGTATTTAAAAATATATAAATTACCGACAAATTTATAACGCTTTTTGGATTTGTTTTAGAATCAATTAAGAGGTTAAATCATAAAATAGTTTTCAAAAATAATTTCTTACTTCCATTGTCTTGCATTAGGGGTTCTCACCCTCTTTAAAGCTTTCAAGGAAACCTCCAATCTCGAAATGCGCCCCTCAAAGCTTGGCAGTGAGCAGTTCACCCAAGAACGTTGGAAAGTTTTATGTAACTTATTATGGTTTAAATTTAAATGCATTGACATATAATAGATTTTTACTTTGAATATTAGATGATAGGAAATTATTTTACACCCTCTCCAATAACTGAGGTCCTTTGAATAGTTGTGATATATCAAATAAAAGCAAGATAAACCTAGTGATAACTTATCCATGGTTCTCTCTCACTACTTCTTCGATTACTCCTATCTTTATGCATCTATCTCCAAACCATGTCCACGACTAAGTTGTTCCTTGTTCTTTCCAACTCACTGTGGACTCCATTTCGTTGTTAGAATAAGCTAACAGTATCATACAGGATATGCGGTTTATGTGTAAGCAAGACCTAGCTTTCTGGTTTAGCGTATAGAACTAGGGTTCGAAACGTGGTCACATCCAACACGCTCTACACTACTTTCTACGAGTTAATTGTAAACGTCACAATTAATCTCGTTAATACCAGGCAGTCCATCGCATAATTGACGTCTACGTACGTACCACACAGCTGGACAGACTACAACGTGTGGGATGAAGTGTCTTACTCAAGAGTACAACAGCATGAATTAGACTTGTTTAAAACTCGCAACTGGCTGAGTAGGAGTTCAGAGCACGAAGCCACGCGATGCACCATATCGTCATAGTAGTTACACCCATTATTTCACCGTGTTCTCTGGTGAAACAGCAGTTTACCTGAAGTTCATCACTCTATAATTGAAGGTTCGATCCCTGGACACAGTATAATCTTTTTATAAAATAAAAGGGGTCGAATTTGTTACCGTAACAAAAAGACTACTTCCTCCGTTTGTTGTTTATCTCCTGCTGAATACGATGTGCGGAGTAATTGTTACAACACTTGATGTTACACGAGGTTCCATTCAGCTCTCTTATTAACACAAACATATTGTGCTCATTTCTGTCTTCGCTTGTTTTAACAACTTCAATGCAGAGCTGAATATCCGAGAATATGGCATCCCACATTTTCGACTGACATATTAGAATGAAGATAAGTTTGTCAACAGCACCCACCGCAAACAATTGAGTTACTACTGTCTGATCAAGCAGAGTATTTGATTCTCAGAGTTTATAGCGCGGCCACGGCCAAAGTACGAAGTAAAAGGCTCCAAACCACGAATCTTTGATTTCATAAACATCAATCCACACAGGGCCCTTATTTTTCTAACACTGACATCATATGACCACAAAAGTTCTTAACTTGTCCTTAAGAAGTAACTGTTTTAGGATTAGATTGATCATCAGGGAACAGAGTTTCCTCGATTACATCACATATACTCACAGTAGTAAAATCAACTTTAGTACGAGTTAATCTAGTAACGTGTATTTTTAATGTTTACACTGACAGAGAAACCGTTCTTAAATAATACCCATGTATTTTAAGTTTCTTATTTCTAAGATTTTTATAAATTTTCTCGTTTATCTCACACTATATTCGATTGATAAATACCCTTAATGTATTTTTAAAATGTCAATAAACACAAAGTTACTATTTTATTTAAGAAAATAAATTGCATTAATAACAATATTACCCTGTTAACGAGAATAGGATAACATGGGCAGTCAAAATTGCGTACATTCACGTACAATCGTTAGGACTCAACCAAGAAGGGTGAAGCCTAAACAGGTCTTAGTATTGAAGATATTTTTCCTTATATTTGTCACCAAAAGTCAGATTTTCAAAATTGCTGTATGGTTCAGTTGTGCCTCTGTATTATAGGCCTACATCTTCCATTAGTCCCTATTTTACAATGTTTGCTTTGAAAGAAAACAAAAAAAAACTTTTCAAATTGTTTTATATCTTCCACTAAATTTACAAGGCTTAAGGTTAAATTATGTTTTTGTTTTTATGCAAAACGAGTTAACCGTGTGTGCTGCTAGGATCAAACCCAAAATTCAACACTGAATAAAGTACACTTCTGTGTTTAAATAAAACCTTTTATAAATTATAATTCTATCAAAACAATTTTACTGAAAAGTTACATAACAAAATTTCCACCCGTCATTAAACAAATATTAAACAATTAGGTATCTTGTTAAATTACATTTAATAACACAACTAACAACAGTCCATTTTCTTCAACATATAAATCATAAAATGTACAGAAATATCACTGAATAATTTAAACAGTGTTAATTAAACTAAAGAGAACTCAATAACCAGAACGGTAGTGGTAACTAAACTAAAGAGAACTCAATAACCAGAACGGTGGTAGTAACTAAACTAAAGAGAACTCAATAACCAGAACGGTAGTAGTAACTAAACTAAAGAGAACTCAATAACCAGAACGGTAGTGGTAACTAAACTAAAGAGAACTCAATAACCAGAACGCTAGTAGTAACTAAACTAAAGAGAACTCAATAACCAGAACGCTAGTAGTAACTAAACTAAAGAGAACTCAATAACCAGAATGATAGTTGTACTATTAAAAGTATGAAACGGTGCATAAGTAACACTTCAAAAGTAGAATTTCGTAAAAGACCAGTTGATATTTATTGATATAAAAGACCAGTTGATGTTTATTGATATAAAAGACCAGTTGATGTTTATTGATATAAAAGACCAGTTGATGTTTATTGATATATTAGTTTTAACCAGTAACAAGATGTGACAGTACTGATTTTTCATTTTGTTTGACTTACAAATTTCGTCTTATTGTCCAATTGAGAAGAAAGTCCATAATTTTAAAATAATAATATTTTAAATTAAGGATAAAATAATTTAACCAGGATCTTACAAGAAAAATATATTTATGGAGAGACATTATTAAAAAGGATTTCAATACAAGTAAGTGAGTTTATTGAAACAAAATTATATTACACGAATTACAAAACAATCTGGAAAATAAACTAAAATAATTTTTTAAACTATGCTACACAATAGTTTCTCTAATGTACAAAGATGGAAAACACTTTGAAATAAATTAAATAATACCTTAAAATTAACAAAGATTTTGAGCTATCCAGCTGGTTAACTACTTAAGTACTTCACACCTTGGGTGGAAATAAATATATATAAATTAAATTAACTTAACATTGAAATTTAATACAAATTATTATAATCATTCCCTGCTCAAATTAAATATACATCTTGTACACTAAAGTTCACCTGTTAATATGCACTTTTTATTTACACAAACATTTCTGTAACCAACGTTACACTGGATCGTAAGTTTAAAGCTATTCACAAAGATTGTAAAATATTATAAGTTATGATACGCTGATCAGATATACAGATTATCTTAACAGGTTTGAATGTTTCGATATAAAAAACATTTGGTATAAAACTGGTTGTATCAAAATGGTGGACACTCTAATGCCAGGCTATTAAAACAAGTTTAGGATATTAAATATTTTATACATTAAAAAATTTGTTGAGAACCAGGAATCCTGTTTTTAAAACAAAGAATGAAGTCGATGAATCAAAACTTAGACACTAATAATGGCAGTTTATATTCTCTTCAAAGAGTTCACACGAATGCTATTCACTGGTACTATTGTTGCATATAAAAATATTTGGTACTACTAGTATCTTATAAAACAGCCCTATTATTAAATCGTACAAGAAATCACTCCACACTGACTACTGCACAAAATTAACCATTCTTAATATTGGAAGTTTAAATCAATTATTATATTAATTTTTCATTTTGAGTCTTGTTATAAGGAGGTAAAAAAAGAATTGCATGAATAATATTTCATTTTGTACGAACACAAACAGAGTCAACGACTAGAACAAGAGTTGTCACGTTGCTTCTTCACTCAGATGTTTTTCCTGATGTAAACCACAGCTGCCACTCCGACAACAAGTGCCGTAATCCCGACAGCTGTGATGCAGAATGTGTGAACTACATTGTTAACATAACCTCCCACAGAACACAGAACCTTCTCCTGCAAATCATTATAAAAAGTCAAAATTAAATAAAAATATTAATGAAGTCAAAACACTATTTTCATGCACTCTTAAAGAAACAGCACTTTCTGTTGTGACTAGAGTTGTGCTAAATAAAACTTGTATCGTGACCTCCTGTGCACAGAGAATTATCAATTATAAAATCTGTGTAATGGTGTCTCTCTTATTCTCTCAAAGCGTTACTGCATGCTAAATAAATGATTCATGGTTTTCACTAGAAAAAATTTTTCCAAACTTAAGAACATTTTTATTTAACCAGTTACTGTAGTTATTTGGTAATCCAAACTTGAGAAAAAAATTACAAAGATGTAAATTCTGTTTAAATGTCAGAATGTTAAAGGAAGTTTAACCATTAAACATAACAGAAAGTCAGAAAATAGGTGTATAACTGTTAACAGGCACACTTCCACATACACCAATTCTTACTGCCTTCCAATTTACAGAATTAACTGATATTTTACAACACATATTTCCACCTATCCCACACATGAAGCATATTCTATATACAAGTTACTGAAGATAATATACTAACACCTAACCAAAGTTGTGTAGGATATTTTTAAAGATACTATGGGTATTAAAACTTAAATTAAAATAAATTAAAGAACAACGTTTTGACCTTCTTAGGTCATCTTCAGGTTAACAAAGAGAGAGTTCATAACTGATCATTGCCAGACATGCTTTGGTGGCCAGGGTACGGAACTGTAGGGGGCGTTGCAGTCAGATGTTAGGTTATTAATTAGTGTAGGTATAAAGGTGTTCCTTTATACTGGTTTAATTTTGGTTTTAGTTGTTGTATAAGTAGGACTTCTTTGATTTTGCATTTGTTTATATTTGTTTCACTACTTAGTATTTGGGTATTTCTATAGTTATGTTGTGTTTATTTGATTTGCAGTGTGAAGGTGTTTTTTGTGAATCTGGTTTCCATTTTTCTACTTGTTTCTCCAATATAGAAGTTATGGCAGTTGTTCCATTGTAGTTTATAAATTAGGTTGGTGTTGTGTTTGTCAGTGTAGTTTTTACATAATATGGACTTTTAGTTTTGTACTTGGTTTTTGAATAAATTTGGTGTTTACTGGAATGTTGTGTTTTGTTACAATTTTTTTTTCCAAATGGTTATTTGTTTGTTGATGTCAGGAACATACAGTATGCAGCAGTGTGAGGTTCTGTAGTTTGTTGTATCTTGGGATTTATTGTTGTTTGTCTAGGTGTGTGTGTATAACTTTTTCCATGGTTTTTTGAGGACATTTGTTGATGTTGATGAAGTGTTGTTTTATTTTGTTAATTTTATCAGGTGAACATAGTTTTGTGGCTGTGTTTAATTGGTTTCTTAATATATTGAGTTTTTGTTTTGTTTCACGTGCTGAGTTCCAGGGAAATCCAGTATGGATTTCTGTTTTGAATTGTGTATCAGTTCTAGTGATCTTGAGGTTAAGAAATGCTATTTGGTTATTTTTGTCCAGTTCACAGGTGAATTTAATATTGGGGTGTATCGAGTTAATGTGATTGAAAAAATAAAGTGCGTGTTATCCAGATGTGAATCCAACAATTGTATCAACATACCTGTACCAGTATAGTGGTGGGTGTAAGGATGAATTGATCGCTGGAGATTCAATATGTATCATATAAATGTTGACTAGAACTGGTGACACGGGATTTCTCATACTGAGGCCATTTATTTAAGGACTGTATCACAACAGTTTCGCATTTCTTTAAATGTGAAATTAAACCTTGCAGTGTTACTCTTTACAAAAGAAAAGAGTAACCGAGACATAATTCTCAATTAGGACATATACTGTCTGCTCTAATACTGTACAATATTTGTCCAGACACTTCCAAAATTAATAACCTACAAAACTAAAGTAATTTATCGTTATATACATTACACAAACACTGTTTAGTGGGTACACGTCATGTACGATAGACAGCTGTTCGTGTTACCTTGAACACGGCAATAGCTATTCCATTTTGTGATTATTATTCAGACTCAAAATACTTAAAGAAAAATAAACAATAATATGCAGAGATTTAGTTAAAATTTAACAGAATGAGTCTATAGTATTGATTTTACTTACTGATCTCACAATACTTTATTACAAATTACAACTTTTACAGTAAAAAATAAAATAAAAAAATCAAACCACACACAAAAACTTCCCGCAAAAAATGCAAGTCGTCTGAAAGAATGAGCCCGTTTCTTGTCGTATTGAAATATCCTTTGATATTCAAAACAACTTCACCCACAAGGAAATCTGGTAACTTTATAATTTGTTTAATACTAAGATTAAAACAATAAATAATTTGAGAGGTATTAGTTTGTTACTTACCAAGCCACAATTTTGGTGAATCCAGTCGTGCACACAGTCATTTATGAAGCTACAAGACCACACCATGACCATCATACAATAATCAACGTAGGAACCTTTAAGTACGATATCACTACAGAAGAAGAAGAGAGTGACGATAGATTCCGTGGTATTCATTCCATCCGAAAAAATCTCCAGAAATAGCATATTGAATCTCTGAAGTGACAGTTGACTCATTTTAACCTAAACGTGAGAATACACAAGCAAAAAACCAGCTTATAGCTATGTGGTTTGTTTAAAGGAAGGATAGCTTTACGAGTACTTGGGTGACAAGAATGTCAGAATAGCTTGGAAATACTGTCACAAGGCCTTACTTTAACCACAGATTATTTTACGAGTCTGTTAATAAAGCTCATTTACCATTAAAAAATATTTTAAAAACAGAACAATTAAATTGTGCAACTTGTGATAATTATGAATTAAATAGATAATGTCCCAAAAAAGAAATGAATTACTATATTCCAGAATTTTCTCTGAAACAGAATGTATAAAAACTACATTTTGGTTCATAAATGCACCTTAGGAACCAAATCATACATGCATACTTTTTATTCTCTTGTCCTTAATGTTAAAGAAATTAAAATCAGGCGATTTACACAAATGACAAACGAGAAACTGACTTTACACAAAACTTCACAAACATACTTCAGCTTTCTTCTTTACTTTTTGTTCAGCAGCACTTGAGGCAAATTCATTGGCGATTTTCCTCAACTCCTTTCCAAGTGTAGACACAAGAACATTGTCACATTCACCATAAGATCTGAAGAAAATTTTCAGTTATTTCTATTAAGTACAAAAACAACACAAAAAACACAACATAATTTTGAGGTTATTAAAAGGAATTTAACAGCTATAAAAATTAATTATAAACACAAAATACTGAATAGCATATATTATGAATCTTTTTAAATACAATGTAATTTGAAAAGTGTGTGTGTGGGAGGGTTAAATCTTCATTAATATTTATACCTGAAAAAAGAACACACTCAAATTCATTACATTAGTGAAAATTTCCCCATTTAGGTATAATGATAATACTAATCAGACCAAAGCTTGGAGTACTAGATTTTAATTCAACAAAGCAGTAAAGAGTACAATGGACAAGTTAATACAGAGTTCTCACCCAGGATGATTACCAGAAGCAATCAACGTATTTTCTATCTGTTCAGAATGACACATTTCTCAAACCTCACAGTTTTAAGTATGTACAAACAATCTTATTTCTTTCCAATGCCAAAGAGATTCATAAATCCTTGAATTCTGAATAGAAAATATGGACAAGCACACACTTCTTGACATGCTTGTTTATGCTAATACACTTCTTTATATAGTGTGAAGGGTACTAGCAGGACAAATGCTATTGGTCAGACAAAGTGCCACACCTCCCTCTTAGTATCCACTCTCAGCTCAGCAGCCATGAGATTAATGGAAGACCCTTTCTTTCGTAATCCACTTTACTACATTAGGAATAATCACCACAGTTATTCTGCTGTTCATCAGACAGCCCCACCTCCACCATCAACTACACACCACCTCCGAAAGTGGATCTGAAGCTACGTAGCAGGGATCTTACAAAGATTTCTTGAAATTATTTTATTTTCATTACACAACTGAGTTTTTATGTCGCATGTGAAAATTTATAAAACAGAATCAAACATGGAACCACTTTATTTGCCTAAATCTTTCAATAATTAGTTTTATACAAAACTTACTCACGCGAGTGACTAGTTTCATCTGGAAATTAAGTTGTATCTCAGTCAGTTTAACAAATTCTGTTTTGTGAAGTAAATATTCATCAGCTATTGTGATTATGAAAGCACATAGCAGGGGTGATACAAACACACACACAAATCGTTTTTCAATAAATTATATCCAGCAACTTAACCAATCTTGTACGTGGTTCCAAATTTTTAAGCTGCTGTGACCTTTGATCTTGAAACACATACAAAGTTAAACTTTACCATAAAACTTGTGAGAATATATTTCAGGTCATGTTAACTCTTTCATCCAGCTAAGGTTTATTACTAAAATCACTCTAATCAGAGACACTATGAATGAAGGAGTTGAAACAGAATTATAAATTACTGAAATGTGATATATCGGTGTCTGGAAAAACAATCACGTAAGCATGACGTACCAGGAGTTGAGCTAATTAACACAGAGCTACTTTATAGCAGAGTAGATGAGCTGACCTGGTGTTAAGAGAAATAAACCATGTATAATGCATTCGAGGGGCATAAATCATGCTCCATTCTCTCTCTTACACTCCTGCACGATTGATGTAACATCACGACTACACTGGTGGCGATCCCATAAGTCGCCCTGACAACGGATTATACGCCTGAACGATACAAGAACGTCCTGTGCGAAGACTAGAGAACATAAATAGCAAACTTAACGTATCAACTGTTAAACAGAAATGCACTCTGTTTATAAAACCAATGACCGAAACAATCTAATTATTCCTACGATTACACTACTATATTCTGCAAGTCGAGCCCTATTAACCCAACACTAAAACATTTGACGGCGAAAAACAGCTTATGACAGTAGGCCTAAACATCTGTCACTATCAGCTCCAAATAAACTCGCTAACAATTTTAATCATCTAAGCACAGTAAACATTTATAAAGTTCTGTCTCACGAAATTCGAACGAGTGCACAAGAACGGAAACAGGAAAATACATGTACAGCTTAGCTATTATTTTTTATTACTTGAAATATAAAAACGAATTCGCGCAACTGGGAGGTTAATTAATTTATGGCGTTAGGTAAAATAACACGACTTCTCTTTCAGTACGAATTTTCGTACCAATGTATTTATTTTCGTTACAAAATTAGTTTAATTTAGTACACAATAAACACAAGATACCACCGAAAACCATAAAACTGTAACAACACTAACCAGTTTAAAATATTTTTGTTTTTTTCCTTTGGGATTTTTCAAGAGAAGCTACTCACGGGCTATTTACACATAGCAGTCCTTAACCTGAAACTGATAAGTCAATATAGAGATAAAGCAGTTTATCAGTGTCCATCAACAGTTTATGAGTTAGTGTTATAGCGTACCAACTGACCAAAATGCGAAGAGAACTAATTACTCTTAAGTTAACGTGATGCAAACCCTAAATCTTTAGATTCACAGACAGGGTAAGCTCACCACTAATCCACACTCGATCCTCAAAATAAACAAGTAATATCAGAAATGTAAACACATTACACCAACATTTGATTGTGTTTTATTTGGCAATTGAAACTTCTAACTCTGCGAATTATCAAACTTGGAACGTGGTAATGGTTTACTGGTATTGTTATATAAATGGTGTAATACATCAACTCATACCAACAAAATTTAACTCGTATTTTTCACAATGCAGTTTTTCAAACCGTCTGCGTTAGAAACATCACAAGGGATAAGGTTGGCTCTTCGTATGACAACTCATCAAATCAAGAAAAAAAATGACTTCCGTGCATCAAAGATGATGTTGACGTCAACGACGAGAGAACAAAACTATTATTACACAAGTCAAAATCGTTTTGTTTTGTTTTTTTCTAGTGCACGCTGAAAGTAGTCATCCTGACAAAGTTAAAAAACACGACTTTCACTTACCATATATTAACAGTGATTTAAGCGGATGTTTTACAAACATGACGATTTTATTTAAATGTTTTCTACACGTATTTCACGTTTAGAATGAATTACAAACTTTATAACCGTCTCAGAAAAGAGAAATATTGGGTGATATGTGAAGCTTCTTTCAGATGAAAGCCTAAATAATTAAAATTTAAATAATTTATTAAAAACAAGAGCTAACCCTAAAACTACTACGTTTCAGCGTTCATACATCATCTTCATGAGTAAAAATTAAACTTGGTCACGACTTGCACATTATATTGTAGTTTGCATTCTTTTAGCGCCATCTAGAATCAATATATACCCAGCGTTTGTAAATTAAATATCCAGTATTACTCGTGTTCATTTTAATTGTACGTATATAAAAATTTCCTAAGCCTAATAATATAGAAAACAATTTGTGCCTGATTTAATCCTAAGCGCCATACTTGTTCTCAAAGTTAAAACAGTCAATAACGTAAACATTCATATGCATAACCGTATGGGCGTTACCTTAATGAATACTCAAATGAAATTCATCGAGTTCTTTGTTAATAAAATTGAACACATGGTCTTCATATAATCTTAAAAATGTGAAATCACGCCATCCCAAACTCTCTAGTGCAGCGCTATCACAAATATAGAGAATATACCCATTACCTCTACGACCCCTAATGAAAATGGGATAGTTTGTTTCGAACGTTTCCACAAAGCTTTCCAAGGACTATCTGACATTTTGTGACAGTAAGTATTGGTTAAATATATTCTGTTCTTTCTTCTGTTGTCATTATTCCAGAGGTCGCTATTCGAAAGAACGATTTACTGTACTTTTGGTTGCATTTGCTGATGGAAAAACTAGAGTAACCATGGGTAACAGTTAAACGTGAAAGTCCGCGCTGTTTCAAAAACTTAAGGAAGAATCACCTTCCTGTGGAATGGAAAGCGAATAACAAAACGTGGATGACAAGTGTCATATTCAAGGAATTTTTGAACAAAAGAATGGAATAAGAAAATACGAATATTCTACTTTTCCTATATAATGTAACTTGTCAAAAAAAGTTAAACTTTCTGATGTTCGTTGAGTCTTTCTACCTCCATGTACAACATCAGTTCTACAGATAATGGAATTACACAGTGTAAAATTGATGTTTCAGCATGTAGTTGTAAACACAGACGACTGCAAGAGATCATCTGAAATGACCATGAAAATTGACATGTCAGATGTAATTGCATTTTTAAGTCATTCAATCAAGTGCGTAATAAAGCGCTTTCGAAACTGTGGATTTATTCTTGATAATGGCGGATATTGTGGAGAAGTTGTTTGTTATGACAATTCTAGTGAATTCAAACTCTGAGAAGATTGATGCAGATGATTCTGTGAACGTTGACAAGAATGTTTTAATATAAACTGATGAAATTAATTATAATCTATAATAGAATCACAAGATGGTAACAGTGTAAGATTCAGAAGATGAACAAAATCGAAAAGATAGTGAGGAAATAGAAACTTACTTCATTACAAGTGTTAAGTTATATTAACTTTATCAAATTGTATGTAAAAATGAACTTCACGAAAAGACCGTAGAATTGGCGTTCTCTTTTAACCGCATGAGAAAGCCCATTAAAATAACGAAACAGTTGAAATTGGACACTTTCTTCAAATAAATTTAAGATTTTGTGTGCTTGTGTATATTTTGAATATCCATTTTTGTTCTTATTCTAATAAATATAACATAAACAGTATAATAACTTCATTCACAAACGTCTTACTTCCCATGAGTCAAGGAAGTGTTACGTTCTACTAAAAAATTATAGATAACTAATAAATGCACGTTCACTGTCTACGCCGGGAGTTTCACTCGGTCTCGTGCGATTCCGCCTCAGACAGGTTTTACTGTATTTCAACATATAATATTGTTTATAACGACTTTGTAACTAACTTTGATGCTACAAGTAATTTTTATACAACAAATGCATAAACGTTGTTTTAGTAAGACACACAGCCGTAATATGGTTTATTTGGTGAGTTGATTGATTAGTTTGTTTGTTTTGGAATTTCGCGCAAAGCTACACGAGGACTATCTGCGCTAGCTGTCCCTAATCTAGCAGTGAAAGACCAGAGGGAAGGCAGCTAATCATCACCGCAAACTCTTGGTCGACTCTTTTACCAATGAATAGGGGTACTGACCGTTACATTATAACGTCTCCATGGCATGTTTGGTGCGATGGGGATTCTAACCCGCGACCCTCGTGTTACAAATCGAACGCCTTAACCCACCTGGCCATGCCCGGCCTGAGTTGGTTGAAGTTAAGCACAAAGCTACACAATGGGTTGTCTGTGTTCTGTCCTCTACGAGTATTGAAAAACGATTTCTAACTTTGTAAGTCTGCGGACATGTCATCGTGTCAATAAGGGTCAGTGTTGTGACAAGTCCTTAAAATGGGGTATTTTCGGATTAGAAGAAAGAAAAAATATTACAGTTCATTAAAACAATTCGTTTTATCTATATCTAAAACTTCTATTTATCGATTTTATTTTATCTCCGACAACAGCATGACTTCTACACTGATAAAACAGACCTTTTCGACTCATTGTACGTAATTAACCACTACGTTACCTGGGTTACCTTTTTACCAACGAACGGATCGGTTAACTGTCACATTATAATGCCCCCGCAGCTGAAAGGTCGAGCATATTCAGCGACAAGTTTCGATCCCGCGATCCCACAATTAGACAAAACAGGTCTTAAGCAACTTTATGCGAGAAATATTAAACATAATGAATAATACGCACACATATTTTTGAATATGTGCGAGGGCATATAAGCAGACTGATGGTGGCGCTATAAACACTGAGACATGTAGCCTATTTAATTTATTATTTTTATAATCACGCTTAAAGTTTTTAATGTTTTTAGTAACAAGTTAAACTGTTTACAAATATCTGCCCACTCACTCGCTATCTGGTAATATGATCAAATAACGAAAACGTATTCACACCTCTATTTTTGACATTAGCTAATATATACTAATTGGTGAGGTAAAACCTATTATTACTACGCTTGCTAGTAGATAAAAATGCACACGCGGATAAGATGAAATAAACGACTTGTCAACAACAGACATCGGGAGATGTGTTTCACGCAAAGCGAACAAACGATGTTAGGCATAACTTTCATTAAAGTTACTTTTTTTATGATGTAATTTTCTTAATTAAATGGGGTTGGTCAACGAAAAATTTTAAGTTTGGAAAACTAAATATGTAAACATTTGCGGCGATATTTGTTCATACGTTTCCCAATTTTGTGTTAAAACAATAACACACACACACATATTTTCTATCTTTTTCCAAACCTGTAATTAATGCAGTCCACACCAGAGAAACTTAATGGCTAAGCCTAATTTTGTTCTGTAAAAAAATAATTTCTGATGACGTCTTTTGCTCACATGGAAACCTAATTACCGTTATTTCCAGATGAATCCACAAGTTCTGTTGAGCTAAAATATTCCTAATGCTATTAATTTTCATTCTGTTATAAACATGGACGTCCAGAAATACCTGGAGCACGACGTGGATGGCTTCCATGCCATGAGCAAGAAAACGTTACAAAGAGCGTGTAATTATATATACACGAACACACACACAACGTATACAAAAAGCTATTTAATCCTAAAACACTTCCTTTTCTGATTATACTGTTCTTTATTACCAATACAGAAACTATTAGCATACATAAAGTAATAAATACATTTCCATAAAAAACATTATTCAAGAGATACCACTCATGAACAGAATTTCAAAAAAAACTTTTCTTGAACATAAAATGCGACTTAATTCAATCTTTATTTTCCAAGTTGATAAATACGAAATATTGTATGTTGACCATGAACTTGCATATTTATATTGTTAACCTGGTAATGAACAATGAGTTTTTACAGTTTATTACAACTCAACTTTATCAAAACACATTTTACAACAGAATTCAAAAGCAAAATTATATTTTTATTCCATCTTAAATAAAAAAATAATAATTATTGTTTTATAACTTTGTTGTCAAACTGATGTTAATAATTAGTTTCAAAGTGACTATTTTTGTTTTGTTTTTTCTGCCTATAGATTTCATTAGTCAGTTGAAAAATTATTTATATAATTTCAATAATTCACCTCTGGCAAGTTCAAAGTTAGTGAACCTTAAATGACCGAAGAAGGTCGAAACGTTGTTCGCTCTTCTATGTAAAATACTTTCAACCCAAACGAGCCGTTTTTGCATATAAAAGTTAATGACTAAGAAATTTTCAAATAATGTTTTAAAAGAAAAGAAAACTGTACACAATATCCATTTAAAAAACATTTTCTTTTATCAATTTTTCTCTCACACACAATACAAACTGTATACCATGGTTATGAAACCCTATAACCCTTTGTTTTGTGTAAATATATGTATATAATTTAAGGAAAATAAGGGACCTCTTGGTCCATTTAAGCCATTCCCTCTACTAAACACTAAAATAAAATTAAAACACTCAAAGTCAGCCCTTATCATCCAAATATTTATGAAATATTTTCTTAAACTAGCTATATTGCATTTGAAAACAATCTATTAAAAATACAAACTACCCTGTTACAGAAAAGTAGCTAATGATGACTCCTCCCTGACCAAAATTCACATTTGTGGTTCCTAGTCTTAACATTAAACTACTAAATATGAAAAAAATATGATAGATCAATGCTTTAAGTTACCAGTTTGACCTTAAAAACCTCAATCAGATCACCTACAACAAGAAACCTCATGGGGTTATTAGGTACTTAATATGCATTTTATGTATACGGTATAAATATACATATGACTAGAGGCTTCTACAAGCTTGACTGAGTTTTTGTGTCTGTTTTCTGGAGTGGGATAAACCCAAATTAAGGGAAACTACAGAGATCTATATAAGTTAGTAGCAGTTAGGGATACCTTAACTCCATTTATTTGAAATTATCATTGACATAAGCAATGACAGATTGTTGATTACAGTAACAGGTCCTCGAGAAACCTGGAACCATCCTAATTCCCTACTTCTGAATCTTTTTCAAGATAGTGTTATTTCTTAGATAAAGACACCAAAATCTGCAACACAGTGTTTCAAACAAGGTCTAACCAGCGACCTGTATAGAGGCAATTGCCTCTTTTGATTAATAATCAATGTCTATAATTTCAGCTTAAAATTTCATTGAAATTATTAACAATAAAAGAACTGCTTCTGTACTTTGAATGCCTTATTTACAAATAAGGCCAAAATCATTTTCATTGGTATATATGAAAAACAAAAAACATCCAAGCACGGACACTTGACCAGACTTCATTATTAAGGGCCTACTGTTTTCTCTCATCCAACTGCCTAATATCCAATGAACTGGTCTCTCCCCAAATAGTAGTCTTTATTTTAGACAACATAAATCAATATTATGTGAATTCCATCTTGTAGGTGAAGGAAAACCACTTTTACTGGAGTTGTGATCCATTTCCTAACTGATCATCTCACTCAAAATCATGCTCCAGACTGATTGATTAGTGCTAACTACATCACTGGTCACTTCCCTTTTAGCATAAAGAAGGTTGTAACCTTGGGATATTATATGATCTACCACTGGAGGATACTGCTGTTAATTTTCATACACAAGGGTATATTTTGTAACCATATTTTTATGAGCATACCAGGTGTTATCTCTAAGGAATGATAAAGAACATTTTGTCATATTTGACCATGTCATTCCAAACATAGAACTTGAAGGGAGAAAATGAATGGTATGTCCACACACCACAGAATTTCCCCTCCTCTGAACCACTTCAAATGAATGGTACTCCACAAACCACAGGATTTCCCCGCCTCTGAACCATTTCAAATGAATGGTATGTCCACAAACCACAGGATTTCCCCTCCTCTGAACCATTTCAAATGAATGGTATGTCCACAAACCACAGGATTTCCCCTCCTCTGAACCATTTCAAATGAATAGTACCTCCACACACCACAGAATTTCCCTCCTCTGAACCATTTAAAATAAATCAATATCCTTTCTCTTATGACAAGACTGAAAATGTAAGCAGCACTCTGAGCAAGGCCTAACTTCATAGATGGCTCAACCTTTCATGGTGCAGACAAATGAAATTACATACATGAAATAAATAATAGCATGAAACAAATAAAAATGTGTTTATGTTGACTACAGCTAAAAGTTGTGTTAAGTGCAGAGAGTACTTTAATGTAATACTGCAGTTTTAATGATATTAAGAACAAACAATATTTTAAAATCCATTAAACATGAAAGCTTTTGAAACACCATTATTATAACACACAATCTGTCAATGTAATGCACATAGTAACAAGTGATAAATTTTATGAAAGCAAAGTAGATGGCTTATGGTCTAACTGGTGCCTCTACTTAACATTATTACACACAATATTAATGAAACAAACCTAACATCTTTGTTCCTAGATGAACCTTCAAATGAGTTATCCTGTCTCACAGCATACTGAAGTTCATACACCACCTCCACAGCATACCTTTTGGTAGTCACCACATGTTCAATTTGTTTAAGTCTGGCTTCTTCACAAACAAAATATCTCAACAGTTCGAAGCCTTTTCTCACTACTTCCTGCTTACTGTTGCCTTGTCCAAAACTGTATGGTTGTTGTTTACACTGACCCATGCTCACTGATGCATACCCGAGTTCAAACCTGACAACATTGAAAGTATCTGCATCACTGTCTTTCAATATTTTACGCGAAGAAAAATATAGTAGAGTTATGATCTATACAGACTTGTGTAAAATATGTAAAGGTAAAAATGTCAACACCTTTTAGTACCAATTTATATGTAATTATGACAAAATTTACAACTAAGAAACAAACAAATGTGTTGAATAAAAACTGGGAGAAGTTCAGCTGGAGGTAAATAACACGTTTAACGGTAAAAACGAAAAGGCCCAAGTGGAGGATAACAACTGAGTTGCTTCTGGTTTTAAAAAAAACAGAAATAATGAGGGACTTGACCAAACTAACAGCCTGTTGACTTGACTTCTCCCTAACTGACCAATCAAGATCAACAGCCTGTTGACTGGACTTCTCCCTTACTAACCAATCAAGATCAACAGCCTGTTGACTGGACTTCTCCCTTACTGACCAATCAAGATCAACAGCCTGTTGACTGGACTTCTCCCTTACTGACCAATCAAGATCAACAGCCTGTTGACTGGACTTCTCCCTTACTGACCAATCAAGATCAACAGCCTGTTGACTGGACTTCTCCCTTACTGACCAATCAAGATCAACAGCCTGTTGACTGGACTTCTCCCTTACTGACCAATCAAGATCAACAGCCTGTTGACTGGACTTCTCCCTTACTGACCAATCAAGATCAACAGCCTGTTGACTGGACTTCTCCCTAATTAACCAATCAAGATTATTCTCTTCATTTAAAAGAAAAACCAACCAAAACATCAATCCAAATAAAATATAACCTTTCACATTCACAAAGTATATAGAAAAAATTTAATTTTAACAAAGAAATATTTTGGTTCTGGGCTTTCAAAGATTTTACATTTTTATCACTTACTTCATTCAGGTTTCCTTTGCTACCCCTTACATTCATCTGTTTTAAAAAGACCATCTCCATGACAAGTAATCCAATATAATAAAATTGTTTATTCCCAAGTTAAAGAATAAAAATGTGAAAACATGAAACACTATATATAGCCCATAAAAGCAACCCCTTACAACAACAACCAAATTATGTAATCTTGCATCTACATATCATTCCAGCAGATTTAAAACTGAAACTAACAGCACATTATCAAGTAAACCATTCTAAAAGCTAGAAAATCTAACTGAAGATTTTTCTTAAATTTGGAATTACTCCATGATGTTCAAAAGCTAAAACAAATTACTGAACATTTAACTTTGTACTTCAATTTTCTTACCACTATTCACACAAATAAACAATGAGAAAAGTATTCAGTCTTAACTTGGAATAATTAAACTGAGTCTATTTCTTTTAAACTTCAAAATAAAACATAGTGAACATCGTAAATGTCTTCAAGTTTTTGTAGTTTACGTTATTTTCCTTAAACATGGCAGATAAAACAAACTGACCAACATATATACAGCCATAAAGAATTCTAGCACAAACTATTTATAAATTGTAACCTGACAAACAGAATCGGACAGTAAAAATTACAAGTACTGTGGCACATTCTATCTCTGCACTGACAAATTTTATTTAAAATAAATAAAAACCAGAAATTTCTTCATAACCAGTAAAAGCTGGTTGAATAAAATAGTTTCAGTTATGCAATTGTAAACTCACAGATAACAGTTTTTCAACCTGACATAATATAGCCAGCATATAATTTTATCCAAATGTTCCATCATCAAATTATTTAAAAAAGTTATTTCAATAAATAGTTTAATTAAGTTCTTAGAATATTACAAACCAAATGATGTAGAATTATGGAAATGGGTAAAGAATTTAAGATTTAATAATATATAATAATTGTAATTGAATACTGTTATTATGGCTGCCTCTCTCATATTCAGCTTACAGGAACTACTGTAGAACATGCCAACATTTCATGGTAATAAAACCATTGCAAGCTTGTGTTATCACAGTTAAAATAGTTTTCATTCTTTAGGTTTAGTTGAATGTAACTTCATTCACTCGATTAGGAAGCCTATTCAAGCCTTGTTGTTAAAGATCTTAAACCAATAAAACTTCTCTGAATTACAATGAATAAAAATATTGGATTTTCTGTTCTTCACCCTGGCCCAGTTTTTTTTAATTTTAAATGGTAAAAATCCCACAACTCAGGAAAGTTTCTATTACATCCACCCTTCACATTAAAATAACTTTTGCAAGTGATAAGAGCAAAGCCAACACCTTCTTTACCTGTTTCTAATAACATTTTCTTTAAAAAAGAAAAACAAAAGCTTGCATTGGGTTTTTAAATGCTAAAACAAGAAAAAAAACAACATTTTATAAGTTTTGTTAGGTTACTGACATCTCCAACTCTTCTGTTTCTTTCATAGTTTTTGGGATCTCCTGCCAATATGCCAGCCCTCCCTAAGAGAATGTGCCCCATAGTTTGGAAAACACTGTCTTAGACTGTTATGTTTATTATTTACAGAAAAACACATAGGTTTGTAAACATAACTCTACCAAACTTCACAAAGTTCACTACCTCTTGTCTTCCATTTCTGAAGCATAGTTAAGAAATGTCCCACAATGTAAGCACAGTAATTAAGTTATATTACCAATTAATTAAGACACCTTATATGGCATGTAATTTAACATACAGAACAATGGACAATTTGATTCTTTATGACTGGCATTGCAAATCCACCTGTGAGAAAAACAAAGTAAAAATTTAAAGCCACCCTTTATGTTTCGGGAACACAGTCTGGTTTTCAACTTGGGTGGGACAGAAAATTAAATATAAATGGTCATAAAAATAAATCAAATTAAGTGTAATAGTGTTTGTAGAATTTTTATTAAATGCAACAAAATGAGTTTATTGTTCATAAAAGCAGAAAATTAATGTCATCAATAGGCCTGCATTCTTTAGGGAAGTCAGCAATAAAACACTGCTTGATGACATGAAAAAGGCCATGATCCTTATTATCCAACTACGTAAAACAAGACTCCTCGATCTAATTGTATAGTGATAGAATTCTTGTAAATAGTACATCTCTCTTTTCAGTATTTATTTTAGTACTTTTATGTAGGTTTATAGTACATTTACTATTTATTAAGGTAAAAAACAGAAGCACAATTTTCTATTCCCTTGTTAAAAACGAGTTATTTTTGTTTTTCATTCATTCAACACATTTTGGCCCCCCAACTAATAACTAGCAAAGTTCATTTGTCAAATACTTGTCAAACTGATTCAAGTCATTCTCCAGTGAAATAACAAAAATATTTGCATAATTAAGTATAAAATTAAACGGTGTTTTGCTATACATTAATATTGTTATGATACATAATATTAATATACAAGTTGAACTTACTTCTCAATTTTCAAAAATACAAGATTTATGGTTACAAAACGAGATAATTCTTTCAACGTTGATGAAGGAAAGACAAATCAAAAACGTTTTTAAAATATTATTTAAAACCCACGAGAGATGTAGCGAAGTCTGTGCTTTAAAACAGTAACACAGTAAGTGTAATTGTGCAAAATGTAAGTTGTAACAGTAAAAGTTACAGCAGTAAAACTAAAAATATTAGTAATACTACTAACAGCAAATGAAGCAATATTATATTAGTAATATTATTTTTAGGTAATGTATGAGTGCTACGTTAGTGGTAGTTGACATAAGTTAGCTTACCTCTTTCATCTTGAGATAAAATCAACCTAATTCGACGTATTAATTGTTTCTATGCTTTATAATACAAATACACATTACAAAAGTTTTGACGCTGCACTGACGTAAAACGAAAACTTTATGAACCGATAATTCGCACTTACCGCTACGCGGCGTCTTAGGAATATGTTATACGAATAACACGAAGATGAATAACTTTCTAAACAAATTACTTCCGAAAATATTGATATATTGCTATTGAAAACCAACTTACCTTGAAAAAGAATTCCAAGTAACAATTGTCCAACTTCCATAAACTATGACATATATGTATTGTGTTTTTCCCGCATATACGTATTATTCACAACTCATGATAAGAACGAATTATACAAGTTGAAATATCAATCAACTGTGAAGAAATGTTTAAACTTCATTGAAACAATATAAATGTAACAGCTATCATACAATTCAAAGTAATAATTTGAACATAAACTTAATCTCAAAATTTTAAAATCATAACAAAGCTTCTTCAAAGAAGACATTTATAATTTGCTTTTCACATACCAACAAACGAAGATTTGGAGATGATCTATTCTTGGTTTGTTTGTTTGTTTTTTGGAATTTCGCACAAAGCTACTCGAAGGCTATCTGTGCTAGCCGTCCCTAATTTTGCAGTGTAAGACTAGAGGGAAGGCAGCTAGTCATCACCACCCACCGCCAACTCTTGGGCTACTCTTTTAACAACGAAAAGTGGGATTGACCGTCACATTATACACCCTCACGGCTGGGAGGGCGAGCATGTTTAGCGCGACGCGGGCGCGAACCCGCGACCCTCGGATTACGAGTGCACGCCTTAACGCGCTCGGCCATGCCAGGCCATCTCTATTTCTTGTATCACGACATCCCATGTTGTAATTCCCAAGTTGGTTTAGAAAGACGTGTGACTGGTTTAACTGTTTGTTTGTTTGGAATTTCGCACAAAGCTACTCGAGGGCTATCTGTGCTAGCCGTCCCTAATTTAGCAGTGTAAGACTAGAGGGAAGGCAGCTAGTCATCATCACCCACCGCCAACTCTTGGGCTACTCTTTTACCAACGAATAGTGGGATTGACCGTCACATTATACACCCCCACGGCTGGGAGGGCGAGCATGTTTAGCGCGACGCGGGCACGAACCCGCGACCCTCGGATTACGAGTGCACGCCTTAACGCGCTTGACCATGCCAGACCTTTACATTTAATAATTCATTTTATAGATGATTCTTCTACTTCAATGATGCTCATTTTAACATAATCAATATCTTTATTTTTCACACATTTGATTTAACCTATACTTCTGTGATTCCTCAAAGTTGTCATTACAACCTTGTTATACTTCCTCGCCTTGTTGTAATCACTCTGTACATCCCCAGTAATTTTATTGATTTGGTTTTCAGTCATTGTTATTTTTATTTTTTTAAGGAGATGTTTCTTTCTTGACAGTCCTCTTTTAAATTCCTGTCTTTTACTTCTTTCTTCTTATTTTCTGCTCTGTTTTTCCTGGTCTTCTATTAATTTTATATCTTGTTCTTTAATTTATATTCTTATTCTTTCCGGTCTTCTTTTAAGTTTATATCTTTTTCTTTAATTTATATTCTTATTCTTTCCAGTCTTCTTTTAATTTTGTCTCATTTCACTTAATCTTATTTTAGTAATTTCACCATTCCACGTAATGCTTTAATCTTACAAATTAACATCACTTTTGCCATCTTCAATGGTTGAAGTTTTATTTCAAGTATACCCCAAATTATATTTTCACCAAGATTATCCCCTTTTTCTTGCATCAGTGTTATAACACTGTTTGTTGATCTTTGATGGGTTATTTTAAATAATCTGGTGAAAACAATTCAACATCTACTTCACACAACAGTCACAAATTATTTTATTTTCTCCTTTAATGTTTCTGCAAGCTTGAACACATGTACGCTGTCATAAGTTGTTTTAGGCCTACGTAATAAATAACGCTAAAATCTAAGAAGACGCGACTAATGTTAAAAAAAATTACTAAAATCAACTAACTTGCAGTTGTACAAAATATTTCAATACACTTGATGTTTAATACAGATCCAAACTACGTCACACACCGACTGAAACCCTTCTCAGGTTTGTTAAAGCAATATCGATACTCTCTTAATCTTCTTGTACATATAACATACTTTGAAATACGCCGAAAACTTTGCTACATCATTGGAGTTTTCTAAGTGAGTTAGGTCCGTTTTATTTAACCTTTTAATCTGAGCGTCATTACTAAGATCCGCAGCTCCCTCTGAGTAACATTTAAATTTCAACTCTTAAAAACGCAGTTTTTAACATGTTTTGTTAATCCAAAGTCTAACGATATATTTTACACAACATACTGTAAAGGATGTAATTTGGAAAAGACTCTACAATTCAGTAATATTTTGTTCTAACTTTTAAAAGTTGGATAATAAAACGGAATCATGAATTTTCTGTCAATGCCCTGATAAAAATAAATTGTATCATATAGTGTACGCAGTTCTTCGTTTCCCATCTATTTAAAAATATTAAGAAAATATTGTTCCCTAGCAAAGTATAGGATTATTTGTTTGGAAGCCCAGATCTTGACCTTTAATTTTGAACGTGTTCATTTATCAAAATATTTAATCAACAATTTAACATGAAGGTTTTTATAAACTTAAATGTGAGAATCAGATAGAGTTGGTGAAGATAAAAGTTGATATTAAGCGTGACGAAAGTGTGAGGTACTGATTATCCTCAATAAAAAGTTAAACTCGTCAAGAAAAGATGTTTAACGGAATCGTAAGTTTCCTTCTTTGTAATTAAATTAGCCTCACGTTTTATTTCAATAGGCGTGTGGCATAAAATTTTTCGAGAACATTTTTTTCATTTACATTTTGACACAAGAATGGCATACTTTGTAGGCCTAGTCGTATAGCTCCTTAACAAGTACTAGTAATAGTGCCATCAGTAACATTTCTTTTTACTATGAAATTAGGCTTAGTATAAGTAATACTTGAGTAAGGAAGCATATTTTGCTAATATAATAATAGTTAGTTAACAACGATTAACAGGCATAAGGAAAAGTGTTATTGATAGTGCAAGATACTACAGAACAGTGAAGAAAATAAACCAATATTTTATCGAAACATTTAATGTGTTTTACCATCAATAAAACATGCTTATAAATTGTTTGCATACCTATCAATACTATGAGTAATAGTCGTACTTACGAAAACGACTTTGATTGGTTAACGCGTTAGAATACGGTAGTTACAATAGTAATCCACAATAAAATTTCTGGCAAGAGACGTATTATGAATTGTAAAAAAATAATGTGAAATATTTTGAAAATGCAATGTCTGGTATTATGGTAATACTAACAATTGACTAAAATGATTTTGGTAAAAACAAAACAAAACTGGTTCATTAGCTCTGTAATTATCATTCAAGCATTTACCTTCTGAGGATTGATGATCATGGTTCTCCATTGTTACTGTGTGTACTAACTTTTCACTTCCAGTTACCTTCAAGCCAAGTGACCACTTTCCTCCTGTGTCTCATTTACCTTTCTTTGACCTCACCCATCAGATCTATTCAGTATTCTTTCAGATATAATTATATTCCTCTAAATCAGTACATCACGATTTTTCTGTGTACATATGTAACGGTTGGCCCCTCTTTGCAAGTTTCAATACATTGTCATTAGTTCTCCTTTTTATGTATCTATTTTTGTCAAGTGTTGACAAAGATACGCAATGGATACTTTCAGTTGTCATTTTGTTTCTTGATCCAGAATCCATGTTTTCACCCTGTTTTATTAGTTACGTCTTAGTCATTTGATATCCTTCTTGAGTAATTCTATGAGGCTTAAGAATGCTGGCTTTGGCATTTCTAATATTTGTTGTCCATTTTTTCCACACTTGCCATCACTGTTTATATTCACCCCTATAGAGATGTGTATGTTCTTTCCTGTAGTGGGTCAGTTGTATGTTTACAGACTAACAGCACAAAAATGTACACAAAAACAAAATTAAAACTTTCAACCTTTCACTTTAATCCATATTTTGAGAGCTTTCTCACATTGTGAAATTATAGTTGTAGGTTTGTTGACATGTGAGTTTATAATATTTCCAATTTATCAACAAGCCTCTCAAATAACTGTTGTATTCCTTCCTTGTATTCACCCAAAAGTGTTGTATTGTTTACCAGCATACATATTATAACACACTTGAATTTTAATGGACCTAAAATTTGTGATAAAAATCACATCAAAATGCAGATTTTTTTAAACATTCTTTAAATTTGTCTATTTCAGATTCAAAGTCAGAGTCATGTAAAAACATTATTTCAGACTTGCTTTTTCTGGTTCATAACTGACTGACTAAGATGCTTTCGTTTGTCAATACGGTGAGAGGCAAAAGATTTTATGAAATGTTGGACTTGATCCCTTCTGTGTTAGAAATTAGTTCTCATGAACCACTCTGTTATCCACTTACAAATTATACAGTGCAAGTGATAGCACACATCTCCGAAGTGTAAACCAAGTGCTTAGTTCTCCATCACTATGAACTGTTTCTTATTGACTCCAGCATAATTCTTCCTGATTCTGTGCTCCACAACAATCTGTTTTAAACTTTTTCTTTAATAACAACTACTCTGCAAGCTCTTCCATGTTGTAAACACACACTGGCTTTCTGTACCTCCATCAGAGTTGCTCGGCTATTGTTAGTTGGTTTTACTACTTCTGTGACTGGTTTCTCTTCCCTGACATTGATATATAACTCTTGTACTCTGCCCCACATCTTTATCTCTCTAATATCGTAAATTTAAAAAAAAACTTAATGTAGCAGCTGAGAAAATTTCTGTGGCAGTCAGCAATGGTTGTGACACAAGTACACAGGTCTCAGTGGGAAGTACAAACTTTCAAACACACAGGTCTCAGTGGGGAAGTACAAACTTTATCTCTCAGAATGTTCATGTTTTACATTTGGCTGATGGTTTATTTTTTCATATTGGAATATTTTGTGAGGAAGGATATAATTAGTCAGTAAGTATGTTCATGTTGGAATATTTTGTGAGGAAGAATATAATTGGTCAGTAAGTATGTTCATGTTGGAATATTTTGTGAGGAAGGATATAATTGGTCAGTAAGTATGTTCATGTTGGAATATTTTGTGAGGAAGGATATAATTAGTCAGTAAGTATGTTCATGTTGGAATATTTTGTGAGGAAGGATATAATTGGTCAGTAAGTATGTTCATGTTGGAATATTTTGTGAGGAAGGATATAATTGGTCAGTAAGTATGTTCATGTTGGAATATTTTGTGAGGAAGGATATAATTGGTCAGTAAATATGTTCATGTTGGAATATTTTGTGAGGAAGGATATAATTGGTCAGTAAGTATGTTCATGTTGGAATATTTTGTGAGGAAGGATATAATTGGTCAGTAAGTATGTTCATGTTGGAATATTTTGTGAGGAAGGATATAGTTGGTCAGTAAGTATGTTCATGTTGGAATATTTTGTGAGGAAGGATATAATTGGTCAGTAAGTATGTTCATGTTGGAATATTTTGTGAGGAAGGATATAATTGGTCAGTAAGTATGTTCATGTTGGAATATTTTGTGAGGAAGGATATAATTGGTCAGTAAGTATGTTCATGTTGGAATATTTTGTGAGGAAGGATATAATTGGTCAGTAAGTATGTTCATGTTGGAATATTTTGTGAGGAAGGATATAATTGGTCAGTAAGTATGTTCATGTTGGAATATTTTGTGAGGAAGGATATAATTGGTCAGTAAGTATGTTCATGTTGGAATATTTTGTGAGAAAGGATATAATTGGTCAGTAAATATGTTCATGTTGGAATATTTTGTGAGAAAGGATATAATTGGTCAGTAAGTATGTTCATGTTGGAATATTTTGTGAGAAAGGATATAATTAGTCAGTAAGTATGTGACACTTTTCACCTGTTAGCATACCTCCATGTGATCTCCTGGATTATTGTTGTTTTTCTCAGGAGATAAGTGATAAGTTTTTCAAAGTGTATTATTCACTCCCAGTAGGTATATTCAAGTTTTGTGAGTCAATATGAGCTTGTGTGTGAATTTATCAGATTCCCATGTGATAATTTGTGTCTATCAGGTCTCCTGTGTTCAATATTTGGCAAGCTAGATTTTTATAATTCTTTTATCATCTAAATTACTGTAGTTTAAATTTGCATTTCAAGTCTGTTTTTACCTTGTTTTTGTTTATTTTTTGGTATATGTGTAGGGTTTTCACTGTAGTTACTGTTTGGATAATTGTAACTTCATACAATGTGGGTGTGTTAGTTTGTTTGTGAGCTCCTCTGTTTATACTGCTAGCTATAGATAATTGTGGATTAGATTTGAATCACATTTTGTTATTGTTCACTGTGGTACCTTTCCATTCTCTTGTTCTTCAGGGTGGATTTCTACCTTTGTGTCCTTTGTCTTATCTGTTTTTTGAGTGGACTTATAATTTGAATTTATGTATCTTTTATCTTCTGAGTTCTTTTAGTGGTTTTGTGCAACAGTTGTTGCTTATTGTTTTTCTTTTTGTATGAATTTCATAGTTTTGCAAGTTTGTCATTGTTATATACTTTGTAGACTACACATTTCTAGGTTTTATTAACAATGGGTACTTTCTCTAAGCATGTTTAGCTTATGTGCTTTTTTGGCTACACTTCACAACAGTTCTGTACATTTTTACAGGCTCTGTCTGGAGGTTTTTGCCTCCAGTTTTGTTCTCCCCACCAATCTACTTTCCAGTTCTCCTTCTTTTTAGGATCATACTTCTTCCAGTCATCTTGCCTAGTTTATTCAAGTTGCTGTTGAACTGGTGGTCACCACTCAACTAAGGTTTTACTCATGTCTATTTGTAGCCCCTTGAAAGTTGGGCCATTGGAGACCCATTATAGACCTGTTTAGGATGTACTCTTATCTGCAGCCACCTTGCTTCACCTCTGGATGACAAAATTGGCATGATGGATGTCTATCTACATATTGCAACTGCTCATGTGTCACATTCTTTTCTTTTATTGGTTGGTTGGGGCTTTCCTCACTTCCCAAGATATATTCAGTTGATTGTCCATTGATGATGCTTCTATTCTCTTTTGGCAGTTCTTTGGGCTATGTATCATTTCCTTCCACTTCTGAGGGTGCATGTGATTATAATTCATTCCAACTACATATCACTTAACATGGGGGGGAAGAGACAAAAACAGATCTCTGTGTTTCAGACTCTGTATCTTTTTTACTGGGCTCATGATTACCAGATGGCAATGTCACTTCCTTGGCATGATGAATATTGTGATTGATAACTTATCTTGGCACAGCCATTGTCTCTTTACAGACTGGTCTCTTCTGTCATAGGTATTTTTGGGGATGTGTTCTTTACTGGGAACACTGCATATATATCTGTTTGCCAGAATTTCTTTTGTTCTCTGGTTCTACATCCTTCAGTTCTAGGAGTAGATTCATTCAGCCAGGATTGGAGGGTTCTTCACCTGTATGTCTGTCTTCCAATCAAACTTCTTTCTAGTTTTTTCCTTTATTCAGGCCACTCCTTGTCATATCCTAATCATTGCTCCTTATTAGCCTGCTCAGACATCTTTCTCTCTGCTATGGTCCTTACTGGAATGACATCCCTTGCCTTTACCTCTTTCTAAGTCACTTCTGCAACAATTGCAATCAGAAATAGTTCATTCAAACATTTCCTAGCTTCATTTTCATGCATGAATTTTGTCCAGTTCTTTGCCTTAGCTCAGGGGCTCACCCCATGGGTATTGTCTTTCCTTTCTCATTCCAATCAACCTTCATTCTTTTCAGTGAATTAGAGGTAGTCGTCTACTTTTAGACCTTCGTCTGTTTGCTTAGCTTCATACATATTGTATTTTAGAATTCCTTCTGGTGGCAGCATTGTCTAATCAAATATGCCTCATGTTATATTTGCACTAGATATGAACAATTCTATAATGTTTACCTTTGAGATGGGGTTTTTCTGTAAGACCACCAGAAGCTTTTTGGTGGTATGCATATCTGGGGTTTTTTTTGCCTAAAATTTGTTCCATTTATAAATGACCATCACTCTGGATCTCATGAGTAAAGCAGATGGGGATTTTTGTTTATTCTATATTTAGTGTTTCCTTTTCAACTTTTCAAAATAGGGAATAGTAAACACCCATTTCACTGACTCCGGTGTGTCGTTCTTTCAGTTCCCCCAAAATCTCTCCACCCTTTTCTCTTCTGGTGGAGTACAAGAGTCCTTTTTAGTTTGCAGTCACTGGAGTGGCAGACCCTATGGTTTCCTGCTGAGTGGATTTTGAAAATGAAATATAACTTTCTGAAAAGAGGAATGTAATTGTTACAATACTGAACAAGAATTATAAAATAGTATTCAGGATCCAAGGTGCTTTCTTTGGATTTTTTTGCTTGGGTAGGTCACACATATTGATATCTATATCTTATGCAAGACACTTCCACTGGATGGTCTTTGCCCAAGTGGACTGTGCTTGGCATAATCTGACATAACCCAAAGTGCTTCCCCTAGATGTTTTTGCCCATGCAGACCACACTTGGTCTTATCTTCTGTATCTAAGGCACTTTTTTTGGATGTTTTATACCTGGATGAACCACACTTGTTGGTCTCAAATTCTTATGCAAGTTGATTCCACTGAATGTTTTTACCTGAATTGGCCACACTTCGCATAATATGATGTATTCCAAGGAATACATCCCTAGAAGTTTTATGCATGAGCAGACTCCATTTAGTCTATTCAAATAAATTTCATGGTCTTTAAGCCTTAATTATGTTATTCTATCTAGCTCATTTACTGGCATTATCACTGTGTTTGGTATTATGTCTTGTTTCCTATGACAGAAGGCTAGGTAAGATGATTCACACAGTTGCTTTTATAACACTAATTTATATCTTTCATAATCTGTTTTATCCGAGGAACTTTTCCTGGTTGTTTTTGTCTGGGCAGACAGCATTGTCTTGGTCAGTGTATCTTATGGAAGATATTTTCACTAAATGTTTTGTATGGATGAGCCTCATGGTGTAATTTGATGCAACTCAAGGAACTTCTCTTAGTACATACATATAAGGGAAAGTGGTTGAACACGCAAATCTTTCCATATTTGTCAACACCATATCACAGTGATCCATCAGTTTCTACATAGATTCAGTTCTGTACATCTCTTTATTTACATGAGTTGTGCCTGCCAATTCAGTTCTACCTCATTTGTGTTACTGTATTGAGCATGCCTGTTTCAGAAATTGCAATGTACCTCACTGGTGTTGCTTTCTCTTTATGTTCTAGAACCCCTACTCTTTTATTGTGGTTGCTTTTCACTTGATTTGAGATTTATATGGCTTCACCTTGGCAATGTGGAATTCAAGCTTTGGATGGATGGTGATAGTACCATTTCAAAATTTATCCTCTTACTGTGAACATCTATTTCTGATATGTACTTTTTCCCACTGTGATGCTGGTGTTTATGGTTTATGTCTAACAATTCTTGAAAGTGAGTATTGGTCTAGAATAGTAGAGGGAGCTAGCTTCACCACTATAGCTTGTGCAGTGAGATGGGTGAAGAGTGACATTCTGAAACATCACAGAACTGATGGGTTATAAAGACTGGTATACAACAGTTAAGTTCTTTTAGCAACACTTGGAGGGCAGTCTAGGATCGAGATAACTTTGTGTAATAAGAGGAAACTACTGGAAATACAGTTTCAGAGTAAGGAAAGTTTTAACTTTGAAAAACTAAACTGAGGGAATAATCATTTCTAGTGTAAGGTTGGCACAGATGTTATATCATTAGAATTTTTAAGAAAATTATAACTGTATCAAACAGAAATATACAGTATAAATTTCTTTAACAAAATATTTTGATAGTTTCGAAAGGATTTGATGTTTGAAGAAAATTTATAAGCCCTGTATCTTGCTTTATAATAATACACAATAATTTGTTTTATTTTTAAGGGCTAGAGAGCTTTGTCTTTTTATGTTTAAATGAGTAATAATAATATTTGTTATAATGACTTTATTATAATAAATGCCTCTGTTAATGCTAATAGTACTTCATAATTGATAAGGAACTAGTATTTTCTGAATTTCAGTATTTTTTATCATATTGCCATCTGAGTCCAAATTCATAAGTACTGAATGTGTATTTTCCAAGAATTTGTTGCGTGTGTACAAACACATAAATTAATACTTTGAATGAATAGACTATGGTTCAAGTAATGATTTAAAAACCTACCATTAGTGGTATTCTTTATCAGTTTTGTTTTTTTTCATATTTTCAGGATTTTGTCTTGAAGACTCAAATTGAAACTAATATGTGATCAGAAGAATATAGTTTCACAATAAACAACTTTCTTCATCTGGTGTTGTTCTGATGAACTCTTTAGTTGAAAACAAGTGTTGGATTTTATTACCATCAATGACACTGCAATGGTTTTTGTGCTTTCGTATGTGACTTATTTTATGTCTCTGTGCTTTGGCCTTTGCACGTTATGCTCGTGAATGTATAAATCATTATTTGACAAAATGGAATCTAGTGGTGGTACACCTGAGAATTCTGATTTATCAAGTGAAGAGAGAAAACATTTGATATATATGAAACATGAAAATCCTTCTGTCCACGAAGCTACATCCAGTGAAGTTTCTGAAAGCCATGTTCAAGGTCAACTTGTTGGCTATTTAGAAGTTGAAGACAGTGACATTAATTCTGATGAAAACATCATATGTTTGCCTCGGCAGATAGAAATCGATGGGGAGCATGTTATTTTGACTCACGATGAACACGGTAGTGAGATTATAGTCGTCGTCAATGCAGCCGAAGAAGACATTCAGTCTCAGAGAATCCATTCGGGAGATGTAATGCTTGGTGGTGAGCAAGAGAATTTTTCAGAAGGTCATTCAGTAGGCTGTGGTGAGCACTCTATGGAAAGTGAATACATGTTTCAGCTTGGTGGAAGTGTAGAAGCCCCTGAGTGTAGTATTGCTTGTTCTAAAACACCTGGTACCTTCATAGATAATCAGAATGTGATTGAATATCATGATGACATTGATGATATCAGCAAACCTGTTATTAAAGACATAGATAGCCTAACTATTGCCAACAACAAAGAAAGTTTTACTAAAGAACACCTCAGTGATGCTTTATCAAGTAATTTGAAAAATAATTCAGAAAAAAAGAGAGGTAATTGTTCCAGCTCAGCTTTGTCATCCATTAATACTGAAACTAATTTATCTTCTGAAGATAGACCTGTAAGAGAAAGTGAAGACTTGTGTGATTGGGTTACGAAACCTTCAGTGTCTAAATGTGAAGATTGGGTTACGAAACCTTTAGTGTCTTACTCTGTTCAAGAACAGTCTGAAAGCTGTTCAAATTATGAACAAGAATTACACAAAAATGATAATTTTGTATCAAGTTTAATAGTTACGAGTGATACAGCAGGTTTGGATAACTTAATTTACTCTAACCAAGCAGCAAATGACGATACGTGTACACAGCAAGAACAGTCTGAACCGTCAGATATTATAGTTGCTGATACGAGCGAAAAATGTTCCGATAGCGAATTAAAAGAACATGACAAAGTATCATCAACTGAAAACAAATTGGCTTTGTTTCGCTGTGAAAACGAAACTTCTAATATGAGTGAACGAGAAACTGAGAACAAAAAAGATTTTCCAGTTGATGAATTTTATCAGGGGAAAAAGGATCTTCCTCTGTCATCAAGTAAACAAGTTTTCCTAACAACTGAAAATAGAATTACTGATACAGTTAAAAGTTGCATAGATAAATTTAATCAGTATAGGAGTACAAATGTAATCACATTTGCTCACTCATCACAGAAGAACGTTCATGAGAATGACAATTCAAAACTCAATAAAGAGACTGTGGTTTTTCAGAGTAGCCCTTTTTTAAAATTACGTGGAAAAGATGAAATATTATCTTCAGACATTAAACATATAACACCTCAAAATTCAGAAAAAACTGAATCTATTATGGATAAAATTGGTGCTACAGTCTCGGACAAAGGTGTTTATTCAAAACAAACTTCAACAGAAAAGGATTGTAACTTTAACATTATGTGTGGAGAAACAACATCAAAGAGAGAAGACAGTATGAGTGAGACAAGTACTGATCTTGTATGTGATAGTAAAAGTGTGAAGACACATTTTGATTCAGAAAAAACATTTTCTGATTGGCTTATAGTCACAGAGGCCTCAGAAGTGAGAGAAGGAAGAACTGGTTTAGTAGATAATGTTTGTTGTTACACCCCGTTTAATATTTTGGATGAAGAGCGTGAAACAGGTAAAACAGGAGATGCAGAATATAAAGATGAAGAAATTAGGGAAGCCACTTCAACGGAAACAGAGGACTTAGTGAAAGAAAGTGTTGATATTGGTGAGAAAGTAAAAGAATTGGAAATAGACAGTCAGGTTGTTGTTCATACAATAGAAAATTTTGAGGACAAACTCAGTGAAAATCAGGTATTCAAGTTGAAAACAAATGTGAGTGTAACAGAAGACAAATTTAATGCAAAAGAAAACTATGAGGCAGTGAGGTCTGCAGGAGAGAAACAAATTTATGGATCAGCTAAATTAACCGAAAATGAAAATTCTAAGTCGTCCAATAGGACTGAGGGTGAGAATTATGGAGAATTTTGTGCAGGAAGAATGCAAAGCCTTGATAAAAATGTCATAACTTCTTCATACTCGAATGAGATGAATGTAGAAGAAACTTCAGAAAATATTGAAGCTGAACAAAAGGACAATGAAAATATGGTTATTAAAGAACTTGTAGTGAGTGAAGTAGATGATCGGGCTAGAGAAAATATTAGTGAACAAGGTGGTAGGGGACCAGATATCTTTGAAAAATTGGAAGAAAATTATTTAATTTTAGAGAAACAGTCTGCTACTGTGATAAAGGAAAATTATACTTCCAAAAAATATATCGAAAGTGATAGATCCATCTCTGAAGAACATGAGAGCACAGTAGTTGAAAATATACAGGATAACACTGTACCAGTACAAAATTTTGGATTTGGAGGGATGATAGAAAATAATGTAAAATGCGTAAAAAAACAAGATGTAAGAACTGAATCTCACAGAAGTGAAGAAATAGCAGAAAACATCTCAAATGTGGAACAGAAAATATCTGATAAAATGGCTTCAAATATTGAAAATAAAACTGATGTGAGAGGAAACATGGAGTTCTCAGAGAAACGACTTGTAGAAAATATTGAAAGTACTCTTGAAAATAATTCTATCACAGAAGAACAGGGCATGACTGGAAATTCATTAAAAAGTGCAAAAACAAATGAAGAGCTTGTAGAAAGAATGGAATGTATCATGATAAATAGATGCAATGTCGAGATGGAAGAAAATGTGAAAGACATGACAAACATTAAGGGTTTCAAAACTACTGAAGAACAATCAAGGAACAAAATATCGGAAAACTCTGACCAAGATGCAACTCTTCTGGATACTACAAATAGGGAAAACTCTGACCAAGATGCAACTCTTCTGGATACTACAAATGGGAAAAACTCTGATCAAGATGCAACTCTTCTGGATAGTACAAATGGGGAAAACTCTGACCAAAATACAACTCTTCTTGATAGTACAAATGAGGAAAAGTCTGACCAAGATGCAGCTCTTCTGGATACTACAAATGGAGTTTCTGAGACTGATAGAATGAGAATATGTCAAAATGAGAAGTGTTTGGAAAAGGAACTTTTGAGGACATTTTCAGAAAACAGTAAATATAGTGAAGATCAAGTTGAAATGTCTCTGAATACTAAAAATAGCACTGTTATTACAACCACTACAACAAATGTTGCTGCAGTAACACTATTACAGAATCTTGAAGGTGGAACAAACATTAAGAAAGGAAATACAAATAAATTGTGTGAGACCCAAGGATCAGAAGAAGTTGATAGTAACAAAAATCTTTCAAGTGCTTCCTTAATAGATGTACAGTTTTCATCCAAATTTAGTGAAGATGGAGAAAGTTCTCAAAGTATTATAACCTCTGAAAACCATACTTTAATTCATAAACGGGACAAAAGTGATGATGCAAAGGATATCCAGTTTGCTACAACCAAGGAAATTTGGCTTCCAGCTAAAATATCTGATAATCTCACAGACAGCAGAAACTTTCTGGTTGAATCAACAATGAATGAGCAGTCTTTGGATGATACATCAGAAAACCTTGAACAGTCCGGGTCTGAAATATATGAGGGTTATTTAAGTGACAGAACTGTTCTTACTACTGGAATAAATAAACAAGAGTCTGAAGCTGAAATATCTCAAGGCCTTGAAAATGAAAAACATTTTCAAAATGCACCATTAGTACAAGAACAGTATGGAACTGAAATATGTGAATATACTGAAGATGTTAAAAATGTGCAAACAACAGAAAAATATCATGTGACACCGGAATGGGAAGGTGTAGAGAATACAAGTGTTGAAATAACATCAAGCAACAGACAGTCTGTGAATGGTGTAAGAGAAACTTCTCAATACATTTGGACTTATCCAAATACACAAACAACACTAAAACAGCTTGTACCAGAAGTATCAAGTTATCTTGAAGATGATAGAAATGTTGAAACTTCACCAAAAGAAAAACAGTTTGTGAAAATTCTGTCAGAAGACACTCAAAGTTATAATTTTCGAAACTTACCAACAGTGCAACAGTTAAAAACTGATGAGAATATCACTAGTGCATCAACAGCAGAACAATCCATGATTGAAATGTCAGAAGATAATAAAGTGTGTAGAAGCGATGAAGTTACTGGACCAACAGAAAAACAGTTTGTATATGATATATCAGAAAATCTTGAATATGACAAGGTTGTTGGTAAAGCACCAACAAAAGAACAATCCATGATTGAAATGTCAGAAGATAATAAAGTTGATGGAAGTGTTGAAGTTACTGAACCAACAGAAAAACAGTTTGTATATGATATGTCAGAAAATCTTGAATATCATGAGATTGTCGGTAGTGCATCAACAGAAGAACAATCCATGATTGAAATGTCAGAAGATAATAAAGTTGGAAGAAGTGTTGAAGTTACTGAAGCAACAGAAAAACAGCCTGAAAATGATATATCAGAAAATCTTGAATATGATGAGATTGTCGGTACTGCATCAACAGCTGAACAATTCATGATTGAAATGTCAGAAGATGATAAAGTTGGAAGAAGTGTTGAAGTTACTGAACCAACAGAAAAACTGTCTGTAAATGATGTGTCAGAAAATCTTGAATATGATGAGATTGCCAATGGTGCATCAGCAGAAGAACAATCCATGATTGAAATGTCAGAAGATAAAAATGTGTGTAGAAGTGTTGAAGTTACTGAACCAACAGAAAAACAGTCTGTAAATGATATATCAGAAAATCTTGAATATGATGAGATTGCCAATGGTGCATCAGCAGAAGAACAATCCATGATTGAAATGTCAGAAGATGATAAAGTTGGAAGAAGTGTTGAAGTTACTGAACCAACAGAAAAACTGTCTGTAAATGATATGTCAGAAAATCTTGAATATGATGATATTGCCAATGGTGCATCAGCAGAAGAACAATCCATGATTGAAATGTCAGAAGATGATAAAGTTGGAAGAAGTGTTGAAGTTACTGAACCAACAGAAAAACTGTCTGTAAATGATATGTCAGAAAATCTTGAATATGATGAGATTGCCAATGGTGCATCAACAGATGAACAATCCATGATTGAAATGTCAGAAGATAATAAAGTTGGAAGAAGTGTTGAAGTTACTGAACCAACAGAAAAACTGTCTGTAAATGATGTATCACAAAGTATGGAATGTGGCAACAATGTTGAAAGCTCACCAACAATTCAAGAACAGTTTGTAGCCAATGTATCTGAAAACATCGTTGTTGGGAAAAGTGCTCAAATTACACCAATAAAAACAAAACAGTTTGTCAATGATAAAACATCAAATTTTGAAAGTTGTTGGAGTATTCAGAGAACATTAAAAACACAAGATCAGTCCATGGTTGATATAGCAAAAGAGTCCTTCAATGACAAGTCTGCTGAATTTGAAATAAAACTAAAACATTCTGAAGATGAAAAAAATGTTCAAGTCACAACAGAACCAGAAGAGGTTGACAATGGTGTTTGTGCTGCAAAAACAGTGGAAGTCCCTGAGAGTCTCGAAAATGTTGAAAGTGTTCAAAATGTTAAAATCATGCAACAGTTCCAAAAAGAAACATCACAAAATATTATCCAAAATACAAGATCTTCAAAAGAAACTACCGATTCTTCTAGTTCAGTTACAGGGAGCCAAATTATACGTTTAGTTGCTGATGACGCACATGATGTTTCAACTTCTGGAGAAGAATGTGTAAATGATTCTTCCTTTTTGCATAACATTTCAAGAAAAATCATTTCCAATAATTCAGAAAGTTTAACACCAAAGATAAAAAAAGCTTTCCAGAAAATTATACATTCTCCCACAAAATCTGTGGCATGTAGTTCAGAGACAGAGAAACATCAACAGGTGCAAGTGAATTTAACTTTGATGAAGTCAAAAATTTCTAATAAATTGGTATTTGAATCTTTGTTGGAAGAAGCATCATTAGAAAAGAAACAATTACCAAAGCAAAAGGAAGAATATTCCTCTGGGAATGAAACAGGTGATAACCATGCTACTGTTAATAAAGAACCTGATAATGCTAGAAACACCAGGGTAACCAACAAAGATGAAGTAGGTCTAGGTGTACATACAGCCAGCACAATAAGCAAGTCAAATAAAGAAACACAGTCTAAAGTTTTAAACATTCAAGAAGAAAGAAGATTATCGTCTGATCATGGTTTACAGAAAGATAAATCTGTAGCAGATGATGTAAAAAAATCTGAAGGTTCAACTAATAAATATGAAAGAAAACTAGGTTTATGGGAAAAAAAGCCTTTGTTAGGTGCAACAAGATTCAGACCAACCATTATAAATATTGTAGTTCCTGAACAGAAAACTACCAGGAAAAATGTTGAGAAAAACCAGTCTGTGATTGAAACTAGACCATGGCATAATTTTCAAGAAAAGAAATGTCATAGTTATTTTCAGACATATGACAGAAGAAACACTAAACAGAGGGATCTGACTCAAGATATCGACAGAGGAAAAAGACAACAAAAAGAAATTTTAACAAGAAATAAAAAACCAAGAATCTTGGAAAGCAAATTAGTTGATAATGAGATGGAACCTGCAAAGAGGAGAAGCAGTTCAAGAATATTAGGTGCACATCAAAATGATGCTGCCTCCTCCGAACCTAAACGTTCTTCTGTTGTAATCGGTGAGGGAGACGAACATCAAAACTCTGTTACCGTTCCTGTTGTAGAAACGGTGAAGGAAAGCAAAATAGTTGATAATGAGATGGAACCTGCAAAGAGGAGAAGCAGTTCAAGAATATTAGGTGCACATCAAATTGATGCTGCCTCCTCCAAACCTAAACGTTCTTCTGTTGTAATCGGTGAGGGAGACGAACATCAAAACTCTGATACCGTTCCTGTTGTAGAAACGGTGAAGGAAAGCAAAATAGTTGATAATGAGATGGAACCTGCAAAGAGGAGAAGCAGTTCAAGAATATTAGGTGCACATCAAAATGATGCTGCCTCCTCCGAACCTAAACGTTCTTCTGTTGTAATCGGTGAGGGAGATGAACATCAAAACTCTGTTACTGTTCCTGTTGTAGAAACGGTGAAGGAAAGCAAAATAGTTGATAATGAGATGGAACCTGCAAAGAGGAGAAGCAGTTCAAGAATATTAGGTGCACATCAAATTGATGCTGCCTCCTCCAAACCTAAACGTTCTTCTGTTGTAATCGGTGAGGGAGACGAACATCAAAACTCTGTTACCGTTCCTGTTGTAGAAACGGTGAAGGAAAGCAAAATAGTTGATAATGAGATGGAACCTGCAAAGAGGAGAAGCAGTTCAAGAATATTAGGTGCACATCAAATTGATGCTGCCTCCTCCAAACCTAAACGTTCTTCTGTTGTAATCGGTGAGGGAGACGAACATCAAAACTCTGATACCGTTCCTGTTGTAGAAACGGTGAAGGAAAGCAAAATAGTTGATAATGAGATGGAACCTGCAAAGAGGAGAAGCAGTTCAAGAATATTAGGTGCACATCAAAATGATGCTGCCTCCTCCGAACCTAAACGTTCTTCTGTTGTAATCGGTGAGGGAGACGAACATCAAAACTCTGTTACTGTTCCTGTTGTAGAAACGGTGAAGGAAAGCAAAATAGTTGATAATGAGATGGAACCTGCAAAGAGGAGAAGCAGTTCAAGAATATTAGTTGCACATCAAAATGATGCTGCCTCCTCCGAACCTAAACGTTCTTCTGTCGTAATCAGTGAAGGAGATAAACATGAAAACTCTGTTACCGTTCCTGTTGTAGAAATGTTGAAGGTAAGCAAGGTTGTCACTAGAGAAAATTCAGTTTCTGAAATAAAAACAGACTCATCGGTTATAACCCATAATAAAATAAAAGGTAGACAACCTAAATTCAAAGAAATCTGTAACTGTACCACTGATCAAACAAGTAATTCTAAAGAAGTATGTGTCACTGAAGAATTAAAAGCAGATGAAACATGTAGCAAAGGAAAAGGAAATAAACGAAATCTGCCAAATACCCAGCAGTCCAGAGGTTTGTCTACTGTCAAAACTACAGGTGAGAATACTAACAATGTTCCTGTAGGTGGTTTGACTCTCATAAAAAGACAGAGGCTAAGTGTGGATGGAATTAGCAACAGGGTAACAGTAAGTAAAGTTAAAACAAGATCAGCCAGCAGTAGTCCTTGTAATAAAAGAAAAGTGCTTGAAACTCTGGATAGTAAAGCTAAGAGACATCTCACTGTATCAAGACCTTTACATGTAAGACCTGTACAAAGTAGTCAAGATAAAGAATCTCGTGCTATCCATAAAATAGGTACAAGAAATTCTAAGCTTGAAGATAAAGAAGAAAAACTTGAAAATTTGTTCAGATTAAATGAAACGCAGAAGATGATCCCTTTGAGATCCAGGTCAAGCCGAAAAGAAGCTGAACAAGAAGCACCTGAATTAGGGACAAGTGACCAGGTGAAACCTGTACTCTTGAGGTCACAAAGGCTTAAAGAGAAAAAATCAAAGCAAAAAAGAATGACAGAAGAAACTGTCCAAAAACATTTTCAAAAGAAAAAAGATCAAGATAGTAAAGAAGAGATAAATAACCTGAAGAAGAGAACAAAAACTGAATTAGAAAATGAAGAAAAAAAAGTTGCACCCGAAAATACATTTATTTCTGATGCTTTAAAAGATGAAAGAAATTATGTCAGTGAAATCACAGTTAGTTCTGATTTAGTGACATCTTCGAAGGACCTCCAACAAGATTTAGTTGTAGATATTGATAACAAATCAGAATCTAAAACAAGATGCAGAAGAAGACCAAATTTTCTTTCTCGAGAAGGTGTTACAAATAAGAATAGTCCACATGTTAAAAGAATTATTTCTTCAACTCTTAAGAGACCAAATAGTTCATCAGAAACACAGATTCATCAAAGGTCATTGTCAGTTGGCCAGTGTACATATGAAATATATGATAAATTATCTGAAAGTGAAGGGCAACATAAAAGAGCCAAAACTGAACCTCTTGGTGATATAAAGGAAGTTTCGGGATTAATAGGAAAAACTACTCTAAGGCAGCCAAAAAGTTGGGATATACGAATCAGGTGTCAGAGATCTCCAGATAAAGTCACTTCAACAGCCTCCCTTTGCTGCTTCCAATGTGGATTTGTTACATCTCGAATAGAGAACCTCGTTTATCATCACAAAGAGCAATGTCCAAAGGCTGTTGGAAACAATCCATGGGACCTTGGTCAGGAAGCTGTCCGAACAAAGCTTCAAGATCGGTTTGGAGCAAGCAGATTAGATAGTCAAAAGGGTCCTTCAGGAAACAAATTGGACACCTCCTCACATGTTGCTACTTATACCAAGAAATCAAAATTGCCAAATGTAAAGGATGCTAAAAGTTCTGTAGATGAAGACAGAAGTTTGCTAACAAAACAGGGGCCAAGAGAAAGCTATTCTACCAGATCATTTAACAAGAGAAAAGAAGAAATATGTAAAGAAATAACTATAAAAAACAAAGCAGAGAAAAAGGTTGGACAGAATAAGTCAGAAGATCGAACTAACACGTGAGTTGTTTTTGTTTTCTTTTAAGTTTACAAAAATCTTAAAATGAAATAAGGAAAGAATTTATGATTTAAAAAAAAATGATCATAATTGTTTTTGTCTTCACAACAAATAGCTTTATTGGCTCTAGTTACAGAATGTTCCAAACTTTATTCAATTATTTGTTTTTGTTTAACTCTTAAAAGAGCTGTAAAGAGGACAGTTATTGTATTGCATCCACACTAGTTTTGACTCAGTTGAAGTGGATGATTTTAGTAGAGACAAATATTTTCGAATAAGTGGATATATTTTAAAATGATTTTTGACAGTGTTTTGTTTGCAATTCATGTTAGGCCTTCTGTATTGACAAGTTATGTTTTAAATAACTTCTAAGATTTTAAAACGTGCCTGGAAATTGGATTTAGTTTTTGGCTGGTCATGTTCGAATTGCACTTTTCACGGAGACATTTTTAAATTCACAATAATTTGTTCGTTTATAACTCTAATATACTTGTATCTTTTCATGATGATGATCGATTCACTTGTGTATTGTATCATCTTACATTGTTGTTTGTCTGTGCATCAGAATGATTTAAAAACTGCATGTAAGTAAAGCAGTTAAAACAGATTGCTATTTAGTTTTAAAGCTAGCATAAATATTTCACAAGTCTTACTTATCGTGTTCTGCACTCAGACCTTGCATGCAGTGCTAGGTAATACCCTATCACAAGCCTTGAACAAACCTCTCATCCCGACACGTGTCAAGGTATATTGTCATGGTTTGTCATCTTTATATTATAGTATATCCTCACGTGTGTTCATCTTTCATTGTTTTATTGTGTTTCGCAGCTTCTGAGACTCTCAATGTTATAATAAAAGATGAGAACTGGGAACTAGCTAAAGAAATAAAATGTTCATCTTTCATTTTTATTCTTCTACAGTAACCAAAATTGTTTATGAAGTTTTTGCAATGGCTTTAGTATGGCAGGAAAAGATTTTAAAAGCACTTAGAACAGGCTATTTGTAAGTAAAATAAATAAATAAAAGAAAGAATGATTCAAATTAATATTCAAGGTGTCACAGATATCAAGTATTTATGCAACTGACAAATTTATGTATATGTCTTGAGTTTAAATACACCAGTTTCTTAATTATCAAAACAATAAACATTATATTGCAGTGTACTTTTCTCCAGAGCTTCTGTGAGGCCAAACCTGGCAGATGTGTGTGTATGTGGTGTCATGATCTATGATCTATATGATGTCCTCTTTGTTCACTGATGTGACCCCAGCATATGGTGTGCTGGAAGTGAGTTGGGGTGAAGTTGAAAGGTGTTAGTTCTGTAAACACCTTCTGGTGTATTTGTACCATGCTGGAGAAACTCTTCCAAATTTACTACCCCTGATGTAATTCAAAATTAGAGAAACTTGTATGACATTAACAACATATATGTAATTTGAATTATGAAAATAAGGCCAGTGTTCACTTTTAAACTGAGTTCAACAAAATTAGTTTTAAGAAAGAAGAGAAAGAAGGAATAAAAATAGCAAAAGTTAAGTGTATTATAGAGATGTCACTGCTAAAAAACATATAAACAAAGTAGGAGTGATTGTACAAAACCAAAGAAAAATCCTATAAGAGTAGCCAGTAAGTACTTGGTCAGGCATATGGTTATTAGCTGTGTAATGCCATTCAGTTCAAATAAATGCTCCTATTCAAACCTTGATTTAGTATTTGGTTGTAGATAAAAGATCTTTTAGGGAAAGGTTTGGCTGTTTATATAGTCAAATTTGTATAGTTTTGTGTATTCATTCTTACTTTGTTTTTGCACTTTTTTCCTATATTCAAATATGTAATTAAAAAAAATTTATTGTTTAAAACTGTTGATAATAGTAAACTTGTGGATGTTACTGGCTGTGAGAGGAATGCTTTACGAAAGGATTTTGATTGTTTGATGAGCTGAGAAAATGGCTGATGAATTTTAATTGTAAATGCAAGGTAATGTATGTAGGATATTACAGTTTGAATTATGAATATAATTTTGATACGAATAACCTTAACAGTGCAATGAAAGAAAGGGATTTTAGTGTTATGGTTGATCAATCTCATGAGCCATCCAAGCAGCGTGCCATTCCTAATGGAAGAGCAAATTGAATACAAATTTAAATAGGTAGTGTTATTGTATCGGCCATAAGTTAACCCTTTCACTATAGGCTTGGTATAATATACACAGGTTAAGTATTTACACTATAACTTTTTATGAAGTATGTGTACCTTTACAAAAATTGATATAATTTTAGTAAAAATTAAAAGTCTTTTGCATGCACAAATTGGATTTTTTTAATGAAGTATGTTTACTAAAGATTTGTTTGTGAAAATTTCAACTTTATTTGATTATTAGTTCAAGTGTTAGGTAATTTTCATATTATGATTATAAAACTATTCTTCACCCATAAAACCTCATATATTATTTATGCAATCTCTAAAACTTTCTAAATATATTTAAAATGTTTGTTTCAGTAAAACTTTATATTTTGTTTGTTATTTTCTCTGCCTTAACTCTGTGGGGTCTGTCATTTTGACTGACCTCATAACCACCATAAAAAATTAGGAAATAAATGTAAATTATGCATTTTTCATCCTCTAGAATGACTACAGATTATAACACAAAAATACATATGGTTAGTTTAAATTATTGAAATCTCATAACTTTATACATTTATACACATTTATCATTTTCATAATATTGACTTTCCAGTCATGCTTGGCTAACATTACTTACGTTAATGCAGTATACAGTCGTATAATGGCCTGTCTTGGCTCTGTTTTAGTAGATTAGTATTTGGTGAAACAGTCACCATTATTATAGATTATACAGGTGGATGATTACTATTTATAGATAAGTTCCTAAACTTGTTTTTCTTAAAACATACAAAGTAAGTAAATAAGTAGAGCAAACAATTATAACTTCAACTTACACTAAACGTTTTGCTCATTTGCTGCTTTCCATAATTTGATAAGGATTTTCAAATTGTACATGTGAAACAAAATCATTTTTATAGGTTTTATATATACAGTTGAAATAAAAAAAAAGTCAAATAAATGTATTGATACCACAAATTACTCTGTGTTTACCAAATATAGTAGGGTCTTTCTGTGTCAAATCATCCACAGAATGCCTTGAAAAAATTCACCTGGGCTTATCTACCCATATAATGAAAAACTGCCAAAGATTAGATCAGTATCTCTAATAGTTTCTGATTTACAGCCCTGTAAAATTTAAGTAATTTTTTTTTAGGCAAATTCATTTTTGGGTAACTTTGGCTGCTTGAAGCTGCAGAAGTAATGGTGGTAGAAGGCTGAAATTTGCTACACTGACTGAATTAATCTTACAGAATTCAAAAATGGTCTCAAACCAAGTTTATCTCTGTTAGGATTTGCATAGCTAGGCAGTAAAATCACCTGAAAACCAAAAATCGTAAAAAACATTGGTTTATGTAACAAGCCATGGCTCTAAGACTGAATATGATACTATAAACTTGAATTTGTTTTTCTAATTTCCTATGACATATGATTTGATAAATCAGCAATTGTTGTAATTAAAAGTCTGTTAGATCTCTTGTAAAAAATGTAGTTGCATGTAACTTTTTATGATTTAGCTAAAAATAGCCCTACTTAGGTCACAGTTTGATCTTGTCACCGGTTATTTAGCCTTTTCAGATTTTTACCATATATTCTTACATCTCTGAATATGATCTGCAAAAAATCAGGATGGTATTCAACCTACTTTTGAGTTATAATTTTTAAAGTATCCTCTGACCAAATGTTGTTTACTTGAAAAAAAACTTCAGGTGTGTTACTGTGTTGCCCAAAAAACTGAATTTGCCCCCCAAAATTAAATTTTACAGGGCTGTAAATCAGAAACTATTAGATATATTGATCTAATCTTTGGCAGTTTTTCATTATATGGGTAGATGAGCACATGTGAATTTTTTTGAGGCATTCTTAGGGGATCACCTGGAAAATTTTCCAAAATCTGGATTATTTGACATGGAATGACCCAGTAACTAAGCTGTATTTTGTCTTAATAAATGTGTAATTTTTAGCACACTAAAGAACAAACTATCTTTCTGAAGTCTTAGTTTGAAGGGTGGCTTCCAGGCACTATAAAATAGCTGAGACACCCACTTGGGGGCATTCTGAGCCCTAGGTTGGTTATTCATATGTCATATATTGAAGTAATTGTATGTAAGGGACAATTTAAAAAATGGAAAGAGGCCAGTGTGTTTAATTCAGTAAATAAGCCATATCTCAACAAACAGAAAAGGTATAAGGTTCTTATTTTATCTTCTGGTTTGTCAATACTGGTAATTTGAGTTCCTAATTTGTATGAAACTGTAGTCTTTGTATTTGAACATTACAAACATTTCATTTGAACCAATGCTCCACTCGACATACCTCATGACATACAAAAATAAATATTTAGGTTTGTTCTTGTAACATTTACTTTCAAATTAAGAAACTAATTAATATATAATACTAAAATTTGAATTATAATTTACAATTTGATATCAAACTCAGTGACCAGTGGCATAGCTAGGGTTTTCAGCCCCCGGGGACAAAGTCATTTTCACGCCCCCTTGTGACAAAATGTAAGCTATAATTCCTAATTATGTGACATCAATTTGGCACCCTTTTGATGCTGCACCAGGGGACAGATGTACCCCTTTGCCCTCCCTAACTACGCCACTGTCAGTGACATAAATTTATAAAATAGCAGTTGAATAAGTTTTTAAAGGAAGTCTGTAAGTGTGAAGACATGGTCTTCAATCTCTCATGATAGAGTTAGACCACATTTGGATTAGTGTGTTCAGTTAAGGGCTTTTTACTTTGGAAAGGATATTGAATTGTTGGAAAGGGTTCAGTGATGGCCAACTAGAATGATACTTGAATTTTATCATATCAGGTCAAGATCTTTGAACTTGTTTCCTCTTGAAAAAATGTTAGAGCTTGATTAAAGTGTTAAAGATTGTTAAGGGAATGCATAATATTAATACATTGGTGAGAATGACAAGACCAGGGAATACTGATGCAATGTTTGGTTGGGAGGAAGTTATATACAGTCATGGCAGTCTTATTTTCTATATAGGATAGCTTAGTTGGACCAAAAGTACCTTTCTTGTTCTTCCTTTTATGTAATGCTTTGTCCAATATACCTAATTTATTTTCTAACTAAGAAGAGAAAGTTTACTTAGTTTTTCAAAAGAGGACCAACATATTTTATTACTGGCTTGTATTTTAAAACTCTTTAAAAGTGGAAGATTTAACAGAGTACAGGTATATTTATTACCACACATTTTCAGAAGTTTAAATAGAAATATTTTTGGTGTAAAATGTATTTTGTTCAGTATAATACTTCAGAAAAAAATCGTTTGTTAATTGGTATTAATGGTTTAATTATAAACTATCTGATGTTTTCTTATAAAAAAAACAACAACGTACAAATAATGTAGAATACAAACAGTGGGAGTTTCAGTCACAAATAAAGGAACATGTCACAAGTATTAAAGTTCCCGTGAATGTTGCATCGCTGCAGTAAAATTAAAGAACAAGATAAACTTATTGTATATTTTCTGTTGCAAAGAAAAATGTATAGTTTCCAAAAGTTTGTTGTTTTTTTTCCTCACAGCGATGAAGATTTACTTTTGTCAGGAAGTGACGATGATGATGATGATGGAGATGTGAAGTCATCCATTAAAAATGGTAACTTCACAGATTTGTGTTTATATTTTGTCTGTTGGTTGTAAATAACTACAAACACAGAAAGTGATGTAATAAGAAATTTTACCATAACTTATGAGATGTTATCTGATTGTTTATATTTTATCTGTTGGTTGTAGATAACAAACTACTGACACAGAAAGTGATGTAATAAGAAATTTTATCATAAATTATGAGGTGTTATCCGATTGTTTATACTTCTAAATGCACAATTTTATTCAAATGAGCCTCATATTGTGAATAAATTGAAGCAGTAGAAACTACACGTCAGTATGAAATCAGCATAAATCAAATCTTAATGGTAATGATTGGAAGATAGTGCTTCTTGAGTTCACTAAAACATGAGTAAGCCATCTGTTGTTGTCGTAACGTGTTTCTTAATTTGTCTCTTCAAAAGGATAATCACTATTAAATGCAAGAACTATTATTTTTCAGCCTTTGGATTTGATAAAGACGATGTTGTGTGGGTTGTCTTGAAAGACCTGTGGTGGCCGGCTGTGGTAAGTACATTCTGTAGTGTAGTTATTAATGTTCGCTGTTTTATTGAAGGTAATTTTCAAGACTGTTTCACAGATCTGAAGGGTGTAATATTATTTTTAGGTGTTTAAAATGGGTGGCACAAATATTTGTGAAAAGGTTTTAGTTATTCATGGGAAACTGAAAACATCATTTTGATTTATGGAAATAATTTAATTGTGATACTGATTTTAAAAAATGCCAAAAATATAGTTAAATTTTCAGCAGTACTTTGAGGTAATAAAAGAAATGCCAGCTTTTCATATAAAAATACAGAAATGGTATTATGCCTCAGAAGATATCAGAAATAGTTGATAATTGTTTACTCTTTTTATTTAGTTAATAATAGGGTATAAATGATATTTACTTTTTGGAGTGCTTATAAATAAAGGCTTCATTGAATTGAGTATAAAGTTTTTGAATAATTTACAAAATTATGATTTCCCTAATTCGTTTGTTTTAAGTGTAACATTTCATTTTCATTAAAAAGTTCATCTCTTTGAACCATGGCCGAGAGCTCGACCCACAACATGAGGGTCACATGTTCGATTCCCTTTTGCATCAAATGTGCTCGCCCTTTCAGCTGTGGGGATGGTATAATTTGATGGTCAATCCTCACTATTCATTAGAAAAAGAGTAGCCCAAAAGTTGGTGGTGGGTGGTGATGACTAGCTACCTTCCCTTTGGTCTTATACTGCTAAATTAGGGAAAGCTAGCACAGATAGCCCTCGTGCAGTTTGCACAAAATTAAAAAACAAACAAACAGTCTCTTTGATCAGAGCTGTAAATTTTGTTCGGCTAAAACAAATGAAACTTAATACAACTACTTTATATGTAGCTGGAAAAAGTTGAAAGTGATGACAGAGATACAGTCATGTGAAAACGTTGGGATACCCTATGAAAGCCTGTGTATTTTTGTAACATTTTTGGATATATAGATATTTAATCTCAATTTTAACAATACTGATAAATTATAGGAATATAACTAAACAATTAAATCTGAAGAAAAGACTTTTCAAGATCTTCTGTCAATGTAATGCTACAAAAATGCATATTCTACCTGAGGAAAAAGTTAGGACATCCCCACATTTATTCCCACTTAAAATGGCTCAACTCACTCACAGGTGTATCACACCAGATGCACATGATTAGAAGATCGTTACCCATCATTTTGAATGAGGCTTACCCCATTTAAACCTCAGAATTTAGTTTGGTGTACTCCTGTCTGTTGAAGTGAGAGTGAGCACCATGGTTAGAGCAAAAGACCTGTCTGAGGCCTTCAGAAAGAAAACTGTAGCAGCTTATGAGACTGGTAAGGGTTTCAAAAGATCCCAAAATATCTGGAAAATAGTTAACAAGTGGAGGGCTTTCAAAACAACTGCCAACATGCTGTTTTACCAGCAGCTGATAATGAGTGAAAGTTATGACAGTTCTGTACCAGGTAGACCTATCCTGTGTTCAGTATATAAAACATTATACAACTGTTTCACTTATAGCTGGTAACAGGTGAAAGTGATAACATAGTTCTGTACCAAATATATCTATCCTGTGTTTTGTATATAAAACATTATACAACTGTTTCACTAGTAACTGGTTACAGTTGAAAGTTATGACATAGTTCTGTACCAGGTATATCTATCCTGTGTTTTGTATATAAAACATTATACAACTGTTACACTAATAGCTGGTAACAGGTGAAAGTTATGACATAGTTCTGTACCAGGTAATAATGACATGAACTGTTATTAATTTTTATTAATTTCAGGTACACAAAGTCGACCCTAAGTTGAAAAAGGTGTCTGTGAAGTTCATTGGAAATCCTGAAGGGAAGAAAGGGTATGAATATGAAGTTAACTGTTAACTGTTAACATTCTCCCCTGTAAATTCATGAACTCCATATGTATAAATATTATTTAATTGTTACAGATGGAATGTTTCAGCATGTTTTATTTAACTTGTTTTACCAACAGCAAGGAATGGTAACTTGTTCACATTTTAAATCATATTTACTCTTTGATTAAAATCGCTGTTTTCAACATTCAAAATCTGTTAAATATTTATCATGTTGATTTGTAACTCAGTGATTTTGTTTGGTCTTAAATTTTATTTTATTTTTCTTCTGATAAAGTGAATTTCAATAACGTTGTGTAGGTCTAAAACTGATATTTCAATGGTGGTGACATTTAACGATGCCAAGATGAATAAAAAGTTTCTGGTGAGTACTCATACTTATGAGATATTACTTAATGTTTATTGTATAATACATTTTTAATTTGTTCTTTGTAAGAGTAGGCTGAGATTAAGTGACATTTAGTGTGTTCCAGTATATCATATTTTGCTTTTATTGGTCTTCATCTAGATGTTTGTTTTAAGTTCAGACATACTTGTATTTGCTTAATGTACTTCCACAGTATCCCTAAAAGCCTAGTATTTCAAGAGTAAATGTAATCAAAATTAACAGTAACTAATATTTTTATATATTGCTTTTCAAGTTCATATGTCATACTGTCTTCTAGCCTACAGAGTGTCTGATTCTTCATGTGATTTGTGACATGTACACATTTCACTGATGCCACAACAGTATAAGTTACAACATTAAGCTTCCTTTATGTGACGTCATTTTTGTGTCCACTGACTGACTGGCAGACAACAAACTACTATATAGTGGTGTGAATGGTTAATACAACTGTACATGTTTTACTGAATCCACAACAGTATAAGTTATAACATTAAGCTTCTTTTGTGTAAAATCGTTTTGGTGTCCACTGACTGACTGGCAGGCAACACACTACTGTATGGTGGTGTGAGTGGTTAAAACAACTGTATATGTTTTACTGATGCCACAGCAGTACAAGTTACACATTAAGCTTCCTTTATGTAACATGTAACGTCATTTTGGTTTCTGCTGACTAACTGGCAGACAACATGCTATTGTATAATGGTGTGAATGGCTAAAACAACTGAACCTTCCAGGTAGCCTTCAGCCCCTTTGGGAAAAATAATCATTAGACTAAGTTCACTTTTTTTTTTTTTTTACAAAGCATTGATAATTGTTTAAAAACAAAAACCTGGTGTCTGATTATTTGTTGTAATGGCATCTTCAGCTTACCTTCAACATGACAGATTGGTATTTACAAACTTTATAAAAGAAGTGGAATATATGTGACAAGAACTGATTATCACTGTTTCACTCAGTTAATAGTGGAACTTATCAGTTCTGGTTAAATGAAAAATTAATACCGCTGTTTCCAACATTTTTAAACGTGATGCCCATATGAATAACCATTTATCCTATGATCTTCTTTTCTTATAACCATATATCCTATGATCTTCTTTTCTTATTGTAGCTTCTACCAACATTTACATCAAAAATCCTCACAAAGATGCTGATGAAATAACTCTGAACAGTTTTTTGTATATTTCTGTTTTTCACTACTTTTTTGTTTCCAGTAGCCAAACATGGAAAAGTATGTAAGCTAATCATTTGATAGTTTTCTTACTGCTATTAGCCAGTTTCATATTTTAGTCACCTCGTGTGACTGGCTTATTTCATGACTTTCTAAGGTTAATACTTTTGTTAAGTTAGGTAATGATTTTATAAAATGACTGTGTATAGTATTCCACTGGAGATGTTTATCATATGATATATCATGATACATTTCTTCATCTTTCAACCCCAGAGTCTTCCTACATCCTCAGAAGAATCCGTGAACCTAGTGAAGGCTGTGCAAAAAGCTGAGGACTTCCTCAGAAAACGATGTTTAGGAATAAAAGTTAATGCAGCCCAGTTTTTCGGGTTTATGGACAGAGGTATGGGTTTTACGCTTAAGTTAATATACCACCAAGTTTACAAGATATATTTAGTTGCATAAATATGCATTATACATTTAATTAATATTAATATAATTCAAGTGATGCAGTGTATGTGTCCAGGAGTCTCATTTGAGTAGCTTTGTGTTTGAAATGTGCCGTAATAGAATACTTTATCCTCTTAGTATTAAGCGAGATGTAAATGTTATTAAAAGTTTGGTTAAAGAGGATTAATTAGGTTTGTATCATCTGTATTTTTCAATATGTGATAAGTTATTGTGGAAAATAAACTGAGCCTTATTTGCAGAATGTTATAATGTTTGAGCAGAAATGCAATCAGTTGTTGGAAGGAGGTGAATTTTTAATCTTTCAGAAATAAATGTTTTTACCATAAGCCCAGCGTGATGAGATTTTCAAGTGTTGGTCACTGTTTTGTTTAATGCCATGTTTTAAATTGTATACTATAAATGACTAGTTTTAAAAATACTGAACTACCTTACTATATATAATAGTCAAAATTGCTACATTTTAATCTGTTATACTCAGAATATGTAACACCACCCTGAAACAGTGTGCAAAACATAGAATGAACATGCATGTGTGTGTCTGAGAACAAGGAAGAGATGTTTATTTTAGAACTTATCTTTAAGAGAAATTGTTTGAGCACATTCTGAACAGTGGGAGGTTGAAAGCTAAATTTCACTGACTGTCTTGTACATTATAATTTATTGTCATGTAGCATTACTGGCTTTATTTTATAAAATTTATGATGTTTAATGCTCAAGGTAAAACTTCAATATACTTAATTAACCTCTTCGCATTTAATATAATTGGCCCATCATGTCCAGGTGGTCAGGGCACTCGATTCATGACCTTAGTGTTGCAGGTTCGAATCCCCTCAGCTGTAGAGGTGCTATAATGTGACGGTCAATTCCATTATTTGTTGGTAAAAGAGTAGCCTAAGAGTTGTCCATGTGGTTAATGCACTTGACTTGGGATCTTAGAGTCATGGGTTTGAATCTCTGTTACATCAAATATGCTTGCCATTTCAGCTGTGGGAAATTTATAATGTGAGAGTAAATCCCAATATTCATTGGTAAAAGAGTAGCCCAAGAGATGGCCAGGTAGTTAAAGCACTTGACTCGTAATCTGAGGGTCACAGTTTTGAATCCCCGTTACACCAAAATGCTCACTCTTTCAGCTCTGGGGACATTATAATGCGACGGTCAGTACCAATATTCGTTGGTAAAAGAGTAGCCCAAGAGTTGATGGTGGGTGGTAATGACTAACCTGCCCTCCCTCTAGTCGTACACTACTAATTTGCCCCCCATTAGTACAGTGGTAACTCTACAAATTTCAAGTGCTAAAATCAGGGGTTCGATTCCCCTTGGTGGGCTCAGGAGATTGCCCAGTGTGGCTTTGCTATCAGAAAAGGCACTGCTAAAATGGTTAGCACAGAAAGTCCTTGTGTAGCTTTGTGCAAAATTCAGAAAATAAACAAACAATACAGTAAGAAATTTCAAGTATCATGGGATTAAAAAAACTGGTTATAAAAAAGGTTAATATTTAGTTTCCTGCATAACATTTTTTAACCTATGATAACTTATTGTATCACAGATTTCTTTGACTCCTTGTCAGAATCTGAAAGTGATTCTTGCAACGTACTTGAAGCAGATGTGGTAAAAAGACAAAGAAAGTTTTCTGAAGGTTCATCTTTCCTCATTGAAGACCCAGCTACAGGGCTGACGAACACCCAAATCTCTGAAGACATTGAAGTTTCTTCTTCAAAGTATGTCACTTTGTTATAGAACATTAATAAACAAGGTATTTTCAGAATTTATTCAATTAGTATGTGAAAAAGGATTTTCAGAAAGAAGAGGAGAAGAAAATTCACCTTTATGTGAAGTATGAACACCAAAAAATTAATTTTTAGTTATTTCTGCTTGAAGAATCTTTGTAGTTTTATCTATCCAATAGCAGTGTATTCTTTCTTACTTGATAACCCAGTAATGGTTTCAAGTTTTAACCTTTTTTTAGGTTGGGGGTTATTACTTTTTTGTCTATTCTCACAGAGAATTTGATGTTCCTAAATATATTTCATTTGATACTTTATTGCACCAATTAAAATAGTCATGCCCCCCTCTAGTACAGTACTAGTCTGTGGATTTACATTGCTAAAGTAAGGGGTTTGATTCCCCTAAGTGGGCTCAGCAGATAGCCCAATGTGGTTTTGCTTGTCTATTAGAAAAACACACTCACAAAATAGTCACTTTTTTATCCTTAAGTCATGAAAAACATGGCAAAAACTGAGAAAAATCACCAGAGAGCCCACCTTTTCAAATGTTGTTTCCATGAACCTTGTCAGGCTACGTAACAATGTGCTTGCTAACAATGCTATTGATCACTGTCAGTTTATTTATAATAAATTATAGTTGGTTCTCAAGAGTAATAAGTGATTTATGGGCGTTGATTGAATATAATGCTTAATAGAAATCAATAAAAAATAATTTGAGTCATCCAAAAAATGTGACTTTATAGAAGACGTGTTAAAATTAATTAAACTTGCCTGATGAAGGGGAAAAAAACGTTCTTGTCGCCTTCAAATTCATATAAATTAATGTGAAAATATTTTGAGGAACAAAACATAGGATATTAGATAGACTAAAGAAAAACATTCACAGATATATAGTGTGTTCCCAAGTATTGTAATCTTCACATTAGAATAGTTTGTTCACCCCTCCTTAAACTGCCTTTTTCTAATATCTACACAAATCACAAATTATTACTACAACAATTTAATTGACTATATTGAGGAAAGTAAATATATTTTCACCGCTGGGTTATCATGATTACTGTGACATTGTAAACAACTGTTATTAAAGGGCTGTAGTATTAAAACCAGTGAGAGAGAAGAAAATGATATTAATAATTAATATTAATTAATTATAAATATTAAAATGTTAATATTAATAATATTAAATATTGTTAATAATAAAAAAGTTGAAAATCGTGTTACTTTCAGGCTATAAGTCTCTTGGAAGTTGCACAAAAATAAAAGATAAGATGTTTTTACTTTGTGTTTTTTTCTTGTCATGTTTTCAGTTTGTACTAATTTCCCATCAGTTATATCTCAGGAGCTAATTAAATAGAGTTATGAGATACTATGTTACACAGAAGTGCTTGGATTTTCTCTCTTTTGAACGAGTCTTAATCAGAAAAAAGACAGTTGGTGTAGACGGGGCTGTAAACAGTAATAGCCATAATCAAGTTGAACACCTGAACAAGTGTTTGTTTAGTTGAACGGAGAGAGAACTTTACTAATACTCTTTCACCATTGTAATTCTGGTTCATTTATGTCAAATTCAAAGCCTTAACATGATCTATGTATCAAACAAAGGCTCTCAGTGTACAGGGAGTGGAGGCTTGTGTGTAGGTATTATAATTTTATTGGTGTGACATTTTTTTAGTTGGATTTTTTTTGTGTGTGTGAAACATTGATGTGCCTTGTTATCTTTACTTGCTTATTTTTTTGTCCCAGTATTGTAAAGTTCCAATATTAGCTGTTATAATGTTTAATTTAAGGTAACATATACCCTTTAACACTCAGCTGTTATAATGTTTAATTTAAGGTAACATATACCCTTTAACACTCTTAGCTGCTATAATGTTTAATTTAAGGTAACATATACCCTTCAACACTCTTAGCTTTAATAATGTTTAATTTAAGGTAACATATACCCTTTAACACTCAGCTGTTATAATGTTTAATTTAAGGTAACATATACCCTCTAACACTCAGCTGTTATAATGTTTAATTTAAGGTAACATATACCCTTTAACACTCTTAGCTGCTATAATGTTTAATTTAAGGTAACATATACCCTTCAACACTCTTAGCTTTAATAATGTTTAATTTAAGGTAACATATACCCTTTAACACTCAGCTGTTATAATGTTTAATTTAAGGTAACATATACCCTTTAACACTCTTAGCTGCTATAATGTTTAATTTAAGGTAACATATACCCTTCAACACTCTTAGCTTTAATAATGTTTAATTTAAGGTAACATATACCCTTTAACACTCTTAGCTTTAATAATGTTTAATTTAAGGTAACATATACCCTTCAACACTCTTAGCTTTAATAATGTTTAATTTAAGGTAACATATACCCTTTAACACTCAGCTGTTATAATGTTTAATTTAAGGTAACATATACCCTTTAACACTCTTAGCTGCTATAATGTTTAATTTAAGGTAACATATACCCTTCAACACTCTTAGCTTTAATAATGTTTAATTTAAGGTAACATATACCCTTTAACACTCAGCTGTTATAATGTTTAATTTAAGGTAACATATACCCTTTAACACTCTTAGCTGCTATAATGTTTAATTTAAGGTAACATATACCCTTCAACACTCTTAGCTTTAATAATGTTTAATTTAAGGTAACATATACCCTTTAACACTCTTAGCTGCTATAATGTTTAATTTAAGGTAACATATACCCTTCAACACTCTTAGCTTTAATAATGTTTAATTTAAGGTAACATATACCCTTTAACACTCTTAGCTTTAATAATGTTTAATTTAAGGTAACATATACCCTTTAACACTCTTAGCTGCTATAATGTTAATTTAAGGTAACATATACCCTTCAACACTCTTAGCTTTAATAATGTTTAATTTAAGGTAACATATACCCTTTAACACTCAGCTGTTATAATGTTTAATTTAAGGTAACATATACCCTTCAACACTCTTAGCTTTAATAATGTTTAATTTAAGGTAACATATACCCTTTAACACTCAGCTGTTATAATGTTTAATTTAAGGTAACATATACCCTTTAAAACACTCTTAGCTGTTATAATGTTTAATTAAGGGTAACATATACCCTTCAAACACTCTTAGCTTTAATAATGTTTAATTTAAGGTAACATATACCCTTTAACACTCTTAGCTGCTATAATGTTTAATTTAAGGTAACATATACCCTTCAACACTCTTAGCTTTAATAATGTTTAATTTAAGGTAACATATACCCTTTAACACTCAGCTGTTATAATGTTTAATTTAAGGTAACATATACCCTTTAACACTCTTAGCTGTTATAATGTTTATTTAAGGTAACATATACCCTTCAACACTCTTAGCTTTAATAATGTTTAATTTAAGGTACATATACCCTTTAACACTCTTAGCTGCTATAATGTTTAATTTAAGGTAACATATACCCTTCAAACACTCTTAGCTTTAATAATGTTTAATTTAAGGTAACATATACCCTTTAACACTCAGCTGTTATAATGTTTAATTTAAGGGTAACATATACCCTTTAACACTCTTAGCTGTTATAATGTTTAATTTAAGGTAACATATACCCTTCAACACTCTTAGCTTTAATATTGTTTAATTTAAGGTAACATATACCCTTTAACACTCTTAGCTGCTATAATGTTTAATTTAAGGTAACATATACCCTTCAACACTCTTAGCTTTAATAATGTTTAATTTAAGGTAACATATACCCTTTAACACTCAGCTGTTATAATGTTTAATTTAAGGTAACATATACCCTTTAACACTCTTAGCTGCTATAATGTTTAATTTAAGGTAACATATACCCTTTAACACTCAGCTGTTATAATGTTTAATTTAAGGTAACATATACCCTTCAACACTCTTAGCTGTTATAATGTTTAATTTAAGGTAACATATACCCTTCAACACTCTTAGCTGTTATAATGTTTAATTTAAGGTAACATATACCCTCTAACACTCAGCTGTTATAATGTTTAATTTAAGACAACATATACCATTCAGTTTAAAAAAAAGAAAATTGCATATTTTAACCCCTGTACTTTCAGGGTTTTCCCTAGTTCAGACTAATGCTTCACAACCCATCAAAGTTTGGACCCACTTTCAGGTTTTTCCTAAATTTGGACTTGTACTTCAGAACCCCTAAAAGTCTGGACTCATTTTCAGGAGCAAACAATGACTCTCAGTAGTCTGTATTGAAACCTGGTTCTGTATTAACCTCAGATTCAAAACATAAATCTGTACTGGGGGTCCAGAGTATCTTAAAAACAAAACAGTATGTATCTACAAGTATCTCTATCTTCATACCATCCACGCGATTGGGGGCCACTCTCACATTATCAAGGCAGAGTTGTACTTTCTGGTTATCCCTTGGTTTGCCACTAGAACAGACCACTGCTTTCGTACTATAGGAAAACTTTGGTGACCCATAAAGTCTCATGAATAACTAAGATAAGTGTTATAAATATAAACTCGGTAATGTTGAAAGTTTAATTCATTGTCTGGAATCTAAGAGAGTAGATAATGCATATCAAACTTTTGTTCGAAGAATTATTTTGAAATTTACAATAGAGACATCTTTTTGAGTGTCCATTGACCGATCCGTGGTTGCCACAAGTGACCATCTAAGTAAATTTGTTGACAGATAATATTGAATTAAAGAATTTTTCTACTATATTAGGTTTTTGTATTGGCACAAAAAAGATTATTGTATTTCTCAGTGTAAAGGGGTTGAATGACATGTTTGTGTTGATGAAGTAAAGCCCTGAGAAATGATGATATAACTGGAAAATTCTTTAGATTGTAAGAATTTGTAGAAATCCAGACACATAAATCACTAATACAGAAGTTTCTTCAAATCTTTTGTTAACATACTAACACTAATTTTCAAAAATTATTTGTTAATTTAAAGGATAACTGGTTATAATGGTTTTTAACTGTTGCTTTAGGCTGGTTTTGTTTCATATCTTATGGGTTGGTATAAACATTTATTGATAACCATTTTAGAGTGATGTAAGAAAGTTGCAGAGCAAACAAAAGAGGAAACTGCCCCTAATGACATCAACTCTGATTTCTATCATGGAGATATACAGGGTGGTCGCTAGAAAAGCGGAAAATTTGTCAAACAGCTATTTATTTTTACAAAGAATAACTTTTACAGAGTTTTTTAAAAGCATATGTTATATTACACTCATAGATGCTCAAAATGCATTTTATGATATTAAAATCATGCATTTTATTCATGATGTAAAGAAATCAAAATAGAAATGAGTAAGCACGCATTTTATTCATGATCTCATCTGACCCTCAAATTTTCCGCTTTTCTAGCGACCACCCTGTAGCATCACTTGTAGTGTAATAACCTCAGTTCATGTGTTTATTTTTAGGGCAGAAAGGTTTGATTAATTTCTGTTGTGGCACTGAGGTTGACATAAACAATTAGTGATACTGTTTGATTTACGTGAAGAAGAAACCGTAGTTTTGGTATCATAAAAAATGTTGTTATATCTCAGTTACTATTGGTGCGCTTTTTTTGTGTTTTCATACCATTTTGATTCAGCTTTGGAAAAAATAAATTTTAACCAGATCATGGACCCCAATGTCAGAAAGTGAAAATAATCCTGGGAACAGTTTGAAATTAAGCAACATAAAATTATCGATGATGAGGTAGTTGTGCACAAAAAGTGTACTGATTACATAAGAAATATATTGAATTATGTAACCCTCATCTCAAGTAAAAACAGCTTGAAACAGTAACATTTAAGTGGATGTCAGACATAATGAATACAGTTCCACCACAAAATTATTCAATTCTTATTTTAAATGAAGTATATAACATCAGATGTAGAAACCTTTAGATCATCACTTCCAAAGCTATAATAAATATATTTAGGTCAAAAATCTGGTAACACTGGTTTAGACTTGACTTTAGTTGGTCTAGATACCCAGTTTTGATTGTGTGGCCATAAGTAAGTGATGCATCCAGTGGTACAATAGTACTAAACTTGAAGCCCTGGCTGTTTAATGTTTAATTTTTTAACACCCAGTATCTTATTGTGCATATTTTCTAATTGTGAAGAAATCAATTCAGTATTTATTTATAAAATCTTACAGTACGTAGATCTCAGATTTAGTGATGAGGACCTCTCTTTGAGACAGTAGAGTTTGAAAATGGCTTAAATAGGTGATAAATAAAACCTGTAGTGAAGTGTTTTATTATTCTTCTAAGCTGTCTTCAAAATAGACATCTTTCAGATTGAATGTGACATTTTTGAACATGTTTAAGCTATTCTGTTAGTTCAATGAAGTACAAACAGTTGTCTACTCGTGTAATAGTTTGCTGTAATGAGAAGAAAATATCTTAATTGTGAATGTGTACTTTACAGAAATTGTAGTGATGGTGTTTATGTCTTGTTTCACGAAGCGTTTGTTTGTTTGTTTTAGAAGAAAGAAGAAAGAAGAAGTTATTAAACTGCTGAGGTGTATAAAGAGTGGGAGAGTGGAGGTGGGTGGGTGTATATAATAATTTTATTGGTGTAACATTTCTTCTGTTGGATTTTTTTTGGTGAAAAATTGATGTGCTTTGTGTTATCTTTGTTTCCTTATTTTTTCCCCAGTATTGTAAAGTTCCAACCTTATCTGTTACAATGTATTATTTAAGGTAACATATACCCTTTAACTCTCTTATCTGTTATAATGTATAATTTAAGGTTACATTTACCCTTAAATATCAAAAAAATATCAGTTACTTTTGTGCATATTTTGAATTCTTAATCCGTGGACTTTTAGGGTGTTTTTTAGTTCAGACTAATGCTTCACGACCTATCAAAGTCTAGACACACTTTAAGAGTTTTTGTTAACTCAGATTAAATTTTTACAACTCATCAAAGTCTAGACCACTTTTAGGATCTTCCTTAGTTTGGACTAGTACTTCACAACTCATCAGTCTGGACCACTTTCAGGGTCTTCCTTAGTTTGGACCAGTACTTCACAACTCATCAAAGTCTAGACCACTTTTAGATCTTCCTTAGTTTGGACCAGTACTTCACAACTCATCAAAGTCTAGACCACTTTCAGGATCTTTCTTAGTTTGGACCAGTACTTCACAACTCATCAAAGTCTGGACCACTTTTAGATCTTCCTTAGTTTGGACCAGTACTTCACAATTCATCAAAGTCTGGACCACTTTCAGGGTCTTCCTTAGTTTGGACCAGTACTTCACAACTCATCAAAGTCTAGACCACTTTTAGATCTTCCTTAGTTTGGACTAGTACTTCACAACTCGTCAAAGTCTAGACCACTTTCAGGATCTTCCTTAGTTTGGACTAGTACTTCACAACTCATCAAAGTCTAGACCACTTTTAGATCTTCCTTAGTTTGGACCAGTACTTCACAACTCATCAAAGTCTGGACCACTTTCAGGGTCTTCCTTAGTTTGGACCAGTACTTCACAACTCATCAAAGTCTAGACCACTTTTAGATCTTCCTTAGTTTGGACCAGTACTTCACAACTCATCAAAGTCTAGACCACTTTCAGGGTCTTCCTTAGTTTGTACTAATGCTTCACAACTCATCAAAGTCTGGACTCACTTTCAGGAACATTGTGTTATGTTTTTAGAAGATATAACAAACATAAGACATTTCTTTTTTATTTCTTTATAATATACAAGTTAGCAGCATTGATAATGTTACATAACATGAGCCAGAATATGTCTTTACCTATTGCAGTATATTATCATACAGAAAGTGTTGTATGAAGAAGTTTCTTCTGATAAAGGGCATATACTACATTAACAATACATTGTACAAAAGCATATTGGTTGGGAGGGACAAAAACCCTTTAATAATATAGTTGTCTGTTTGATTTATTACCTTGGATTTAGTGATAGAGCTGCAGATGCTGTTTGGTACTAAATTTACTTTGCTGTTGTAATTTCCAGCCTTTCTGGCACTTTTCTAGGATTAACAGGACATTTAATTGTTCTGTTATCCAAATAAGAAGTTAACATGTTTGTAAGAGAAGACTGTAAATCACTGTTTTAAATTAACCAGCATTTCTGTTCTGCCATTTAAAAAAATCTGTTTTAATATTAATATGAACATTTGCTACTTTCTTGTACCCAACTCTTGTGTATCCTGAATCGTTCCTACGTGTGTTAAATAATGAAGGAAGAACTGTTGTTCTATTCTTGGTTTCTGGATACTCGTGAAAATAACTCACTAAACGATTTAATCATAATATTTCTTGTGCATAGTTGTCTATGTATTGTAATAAAAGCTTTTTTTTTAGAAAGCTAATCACTTTTTCTTTGTCTAGAATCATCTTCTCGGGGTTTACAGTGGTTCTATCGGCAGTCAGCGTCATACCAACTTTCACAGTGAAGTAACTTCTGAAAGAAACCAGCTCCAACATTCTTCGTGGTTTAGTCCTTTTGAAGAAGAAGATCAGGTAAGTTGAAGAAGTAAGTCTGTGTGAAATGTGTAAGGTGCTGTGTTAAATGTGCACAGTACTGTGTAAAACATGAACAGTACTGTATGAAACGTCTACAGTACTGTTCAAAACGTGTATGGTAATGTGTGAAAGGTGTACAGTACTGTGCGAGATATGTACATTACTGTGTAAAAGTGTCATGACAAAGTTAAAAATTAGATTTCATGCTACTGTCAAAGAGCAATGGAAAGTAAATCACAGGTGAACCATTAAAATGTTCTTAATCTTCATATTTAGTACAACAGAAACTCAGTGAACATGCTTGATATAGACCTTCATATTTAGTACAACAGAAACTCAGTGGACATGCTTAATACCAATCTTCATATTTAGTGCAACAGAAACTCGGTGGACATGCTTGATACCAATCTTCATAGTTAGTGCAACAGAAACTCAGTGAACATGCTTGATACCAATCTTCATATTTAGTACAAAAGAAACTCAGTGAACATGCTTGATATAAATCTTCACATTTAGTACAACAGAAACTCAGTGAACATGCTTGATATTTATTTTCATATTTAGTACAACAGGAACTCAGTGAACATGCTTGATATAGATCTTCATATTTAGTACAACAGAAACTCAGTGAACATGCTTGGGTTTAGCAAACAGTTAATATCTTCATATTTAGTACAACAGAAACTCAGTGAACATGCTTGAGTTTAGCAAACAGTTAATATTTTGTGTCTCTACCTTTTTCTTTAATAACTGTAGACAGTCTTTCAGACAACATTACAACATATTTAATCAAAGTGTCCTTTTGGATTTTACTCCAAATGTTTCTAATTCACTTCTGTAAAGTTTCGTTAAAAGTAACTTCCGATTTGTGAAGTTTTTGATCTTCCAAATCGCAGATCTGCTCAACTGGGGCTTTGTGGGAACCATTTTATCTGTAATAACTGAAGCAGCTTCTTTTGTGGGTGAGTTATTTCTACACTCTAGTAGTTTTTGAGTAGTTTGTGGTCATTCTTCTTGGTGGTAGATTTCTTTTCCGGTAATACTGGGTGTACCATGAGAGATGTGATGATGCTTGTACCAATCTGTTATTTCACCTGTTTCTAAAATATTTCCTGATCTTCTCAGCAGAAAAACACCTCGAAACCTTCACACCACCTTTCCCATGCTTCATGGTAGGTGCTGTATGATGAAGTAACCATCTTTCACATTTCTTCTGCCAGATATACAACCTATATTTTGAACCACATATTTCAAATTTGGACATATCCATTTATAATGCCCCCTTTCATTCATCATCAGTCCAGTTTTGTTCTTTCTAGCAAATGTCAGTCTCTTGACAATATTTGGAGTTCTAAGTAACAGTTTTGTTAAACTGTTACATCACCAAATATTACATTAAGTATTCTTGATACTGTACATCTGGACAGTTTTCTGTCATCTGGTACATGGTTGTTTATCTCACACTTGAGATCAGTGTCAGTCTTCATTCTTTCCTGAAGGCAACAGAAACAAAGATACTTAACATCAGTATCACTGAGGTTGGGTGTTCTGTCTCTTACTTTCCTATATTCAAACTTACCTGTCTCTGTCTTTACAATATAGGGTGTACTAGACAGTGTTAGGGGAGCATTTCAAGTCTACAGTAATTTGTTGGAGAGACAAACCATCACGAGGCAAAATTCCTATGCAAACTCACTGCTTTATTGATGGTTCTCTATGCGTTGTGGGCTGTGGCAAGACAACAAAATTTAATATATATAGTGTTAAACACTCTTTTATTTCAAGGTCTATTTGTGGAGTGCTGTTAAATTAATTTATTCTAGCTTTCACCATTATGACATGCTAGCTTCTTTCTGTATAGTGAATACACTGCACGGGGTACCATGACAGTTATTTCAGATCCTAAATTTGATCAGAATATTCATTCAAGTTGAACTTTTATGACATGTTTTTGGTACATGTATTTTGGAATTCTGAAGAATGATAAATGTTCTCGCCCTGACTCATCTGACTGTCAACAGGGATCAGTGAAACATAACTATTGTTGGAAAATCTACATTCTATAAAGTAATGGAAAAATTAGCCCCATAAAATGAAAAGAATCATAACACTGTTACACAGTACTGTACATTTTGTAATAAATGAGGATATTATAAAACCTGGTATAACTATGACTTGAACCTGGGTCTCTTGATTCACACAAATGATTTATCTGTTGTGATATTCGGTCTCAAGCAGGCCACCGTTACAATCTATATAACTGATAAAGTTGGGGAGGTTAGTGCAGTACATGATATTACAATTATTTTCTGTTACCCAACACGAATACAAACTAGAAACTTTTCTGTTAATCATTCAAAGCAAATAACTAAAATAATTCTTGCTTTTTATCACGTGTGCTTTTTTTTTTCCTTTGGTCATCCCTAGTAAAAACAATTAGTGAATGTTAAATGAAACAACTTTTGTTTTGTTTACAGGTTTTCTTGTTGTAGTAATAGATATGTACTTAAAAATTTCCATTTGTATTCAGCAAGAAGAGATTTATGACTACTGCTTACAACTGTTTAAGTCCAACTTTGATCCAGCCAGTTCTTTCGATACAGTGGCTTATATGTTTGAAGTATGGATTCCTGAGGTAAGAATACTTTGGGCACAGAGTTGTTATATATATTTTGTATTAATACTCTAGGCACGGTTTGTGTGCTGAAATTTGGAAGTTTTGTAAACAGTTAAGAAGTCGAATTAAGTTCAAAGCATACAGAACTGGTGGTTGATTTTATGAAGCAACTAACAAAAAATATCCTTACCTGTTTTACTGAGGAGCTGTAAATTTTATGAACGTAAAATAATGCTTCATAAACAGTCTCAATTCTCCAGTTTCAAGTTTTCCGTTCAGCTTCAAATGCATCGTCATTACTCAGTTGGCTTGTCTCTTCATGCACACGTGTGAATAAACCAATCATAAGTTCAAGTCTTCATGCACATCGTATGTGCGTGTGCTTCACCCATGTAAATTATAAATCCAATGGACCATCATTAGTATTTGTTGTTTTGTTTTTCAGTATAATATCTTACATCCACTCAGAAACAAATGTTTGTTAGGAGAGATAGGTACCCATTGAAAATACGTTTTCAGTGTAGGAAAATGTTAACTTTTTAATGTAATATTATGGACAAATACCAGAGTCAGGCTGCTCTGTATCTCAAGTAATTACTACCAGTTGGCTGTCCAGTGCGTAAAACGTCATATTGTATTGTAATTTGCAAGATGATTTGTACCTCATGTGAGACATGTTAATACAAAATTTGTTATTACTACGATTCACTCAGTTCAGTATTCATTGCATGAAAAGCATTGGTTATTTTTGGTATTAACCCCCTTTCCCTTTCTCTACTCCCTACCCTAAATAAAAGAGGAGTAAATCAGTATTTTTTGACGAAGAACAGGAACTTTTACTATAGTGCCACAACATACTGAGAACAGGAACTGTTACTATAGTGCCACAACATACTGAGAACAGGAACTGTTACTATAGTGCCACAACATACTGAGAACAGGAACTGTTACTATAGTGCCACAACATACTGAGAACAGGAACTGTTACTATAGTGCCACAACATACTGAGAACAGGAACTGTTACTATAGTGCCACAACATACTGAGAACAGGAACTGTTACTATAGTGCCACAACATACTGAGAGCAGGAACTGTTACTATAATTCCACAACATATTACAAGTGATTTAGTAAACATTCTGTATAAGAAGAACCAGCCCTGAGTTTTCAAAGTTGTCTGAATTGTTTCATTTTCTGTCCCATAAATTTTTTTGTACTCCAAGAAGAAACAAATTAGGGGTATATACTGTATTTATAAATGGTTCAATGAAAGGAGTACAGTTCAAACATTTTCTGAGACCAAGAAATTAATTAATGATGGAGTTTTTCTCAGAGATATTTAAGATGAGACAATTCAGTAGGTAAGTAGTAATTTTTGCAGACATCCATTGTAAAATCATGGATTTGATTTCTGTTATTGTCCTAAAGAAATAAGAAACGAATACTTGAAACTTAAATTAATAATGATATTTTTCCCAGTGACACAGTCTGGAGATTCACACTGCTTGAAAGTTTTGATACCTTGTGTTATACATAGTAAGGATAACCCATTGTGTGGTTTTGTGATTATTTTGAATACCACATGAGTAGATTTGTTGTTGTTGTTTCTTTAACCCCTTTTCTTACTTCTCTATAAATTAATTTTATTTTCCTGAACGGAAATTTGTTCTGCTCGTAAAAGAACCAGTTTTATCAAAAGTGTTCCGAACAAACTGATTTGGAATTTTCAAACATCTGTGTATTTTTGAATAATTAAAATCAAACAGGTGTACATTTTCGACATGAAGAACTATCAACCATTTGTGAAGTTATTTTCTCTTTACTGTAGGCCATTATAAAAGCTATATCAAGAGAAAGTGGGACTAGCCTGCACGAAGCAGAAGCAACATTTGAAAGATGGACTTCTCTGGACTAATAGAAGCAAAGTGTTTACATTGTTTGCAGTTCAACAGACTGCATTGCATCTACTGGAAAACAAGTATATATATAAGGCATTTGGTTGGAGGTGATGAGAATGGGTTTTATTATTGTAAGACTTGTGTTTTTTTTTTGCAGTTGAAAATTTTGGTCCAAGGATTCACCCAGAATATATTATTTGAACTGTTAATGTTTCAGTACATGTTTCATGAAGACTCGTGACTGATCAAAGAACGAACATTAGCCCTTATTGGTGATTTTATCACAACTGATGTTTCTTGATCTGTGGCAAAGGGGATTTTTACTTCATTGTCATTAATTGTATATTGTGGATACATTGTGCAATAGTTTTTGGTTTTTGTTTGTCGTTAACACTGTGCTTGCAAGTCTGGTTAAATAGCGTGTAGAAATTTGTCCAAGTTAAAGGAAGAGTTGAGTTTAAACACGAAAAATGTTTTACGTTGCTCATTGTCCATACACGCGTGGTTTGTTAAACCAGTTCTCGACCGTTAACATCTGAACAAGCATCGTCTGGTTTTCGTACGTGTCGGTTTACTTTATTTTTATATCGTGTTTTCAGCATGTGTATCATAATGTGTTGTAATGTCAGATTTTAAGAATAACACAAAGAGATATTCACTTATTGCATAGATTTGTTTTGGCACTCACAAGTATTTGTGGTTTTTAGTCGTAGATTGTGTTGTTACAATGACCATAGTGCACGGAGTACTTTTCATTATGTCTTGGTGCTGGCTTTGTATTATGTAGTGAACATAGCCATTGTTAAATGTGATTTTTTGTTTGTGCATTTTTATTGTTGGATGCAATCATACAGACAAGTTTTGTTCATGTCTAGATAGTGTGTATACACACACACTTATGCTTAAACAGTTAAAATTGTCTGTCTGTAATAAAATTAGTTTATTTCAAAGTTTCTTGAGTTTTGTGAGCTGCATCCTTTTTAAGTATGAATGTTTTTTCTTCTGTCACCTTGTGGAAGAAATGGAATTATTTTTTAAGAAAGTTAACATGTTTAAAAATGAAATAATCAAAACACTGAAACAGTTTTCTTTTGAGGACTTTTTTTGTAATTTGTTACTGTTTGCTTGTTTGTTTATAATCTGCTTAGATGTCAAAAATAGTTAAAACATTTATTTTATTTGAGTGTGGAATGTGTTCTAGTTTTAATATACTCCTTCATATAAATTTTACACGTCTTGGTTCAGCAGTGTTATTGTATCCTTAGTTTTAGAATGATTTCAGCAGATTTCTTATATCCATTTGTATATTTAACAAGACTGTGTTTGTATAGATCAGAGAGTATGTGAAACAAAGTAATTAGAAGTGTAAGATCAGATTCAAGTGTTGCCATCTGTAGTTTAAGGTTGGAACTAAATATTTGTTTGGATAATTCGTTTTTTTTATTGTTTTGTTGTATAGCTGCTTAATGAATTTCATGGCTGTCTCTGTGTGTATTAGACAGGTTGTGTTGCAATGTTTTGTTCAGCCATATAATTTAAGTTATTGATTTATACATAAAGTATTTTTCTTTAAACAATTTTGAAAGCTGTTAATAGAAAGTGAAAATAATTGTCTTCTTCCACATAAATTATAACAGTTATTATGAAGAGAATGTGTGCATTTGTGTCCTTCTACCCAAAAAACAGGTAAAAAAATACAAACATTCGCTCTCCTGCTTAAATAACACTGGTTTACAAAAAATACAAACATTCGCTCTCCTGCTTAAATAACACTGGTTTACAAAAAATACAAACATTCGCTCTCCTGCTTAAATAACACTGGTTTACAAAAAATACAAACATTCGCTCTCCTGCTTAAATAACACTGGTTTACAAAAAATACAAACATTCGCTCTCCTGCTTAAATAACACTGGTTTACAAAAAATACAAACATTCGCTCTCCTGCTTAAATAACACTGGTTTACAAAAAATACAAACATTCGCTCTCCTGCTTAAATTACACTGGTTTACAAAAAATACAAACATTCGCTCTCCTGCTTAAATTACACTGGTTTACAAAAAAATATTTTTTGTCTGAGGCAAGAATGTGAATAGGTGATTTTTACTAATTTGGGTGTGCTGAATTCAAATTTATAAACAGTTTTGCTCTATCACCTCTAGTTTTTTGGCTTTTAAATAGTCTCATTTTAGTATATACAGAGTATATACGTGCTTATTTCAACAGTTGCAGCAGCTTATTACAGATAAAACAGGAGAGATAAAGAACATTGAGGGAATAAATATACTTGGATGACACAATGTACACAATTCACAGTACCGCAGACAGTTAGAAGTGTGTTTTCTTAGATGATCTGGTGTATTTTGCCTCCGGGATGTCACGTAAGAGCATCCAGCAGAAGTCTCCCATCATGCTGGGGTTCCACTTGCCTTGGTAGTTGCTCTCCATCCTTGTAATGTCTTGGTGGAATCTTTCTCCGTGCTCATCACTCACTACTCCAAGGTTTGGAGGGAAGAAGTTAAGGTGGGAATGGAGAAAATGAATTTTGAGTGACATTCGGCATCCCATATCCTCATAAGTCTTTCGCAACTTCTCAATACAGGCTTGGTAATTTGGTACGCGTGTGTTACCAAGGAAGCCACTACAGACTGACTTAAATGTTTCCCGTGTTCTCGGTTCCTTTAAGGTAAGAAGCTCCTGAAAATCAGTATCCTTCAGCACTTCTCAGATTTGAGGTCCGACAAAGATGCCCTCTTTGAGCTTAGCAGCACTGAGACCTGGGAACACAGTAGACAAGTGTTGGAAGGCAGCACCATTTTTGTCCATGGTGTTCATGAAATTCTTCATCAAACCAAGCTTGATGTGAAGAGGAGGAAGAAGCACCTTCTTCATGTCAACCAGAGGATTCTCCTTGACTCTGTGTTCGCCAGGAACGAAAGTGCTTCTAGACCCCAAGTCTTTCTGCTTGTAATGCTGGGATACAGCTCGACTATCCCAGAGACAGAGAAAGCAACAGTACTTTGTGAAGCCCGCTTGCATACTCATAAGAAGACCAATGACCTTGAGGTCCCCACACAGACTCCACTGGTACTGGTTGTACTTAACAGCTTCTAAAAGAAGCTCCATATTGTCACAGGACTCCTTTAGATGGACAGAGTGTGCAGCGAAATTAAATCATATCTAAGGCAATAACAATTATGTGCATCGTTGGAAATTGTAATACAAATATATACCCAAAAGATTGTGTAACACAATTGCCGAGGGACACCAACCTCCTGCACTGACTGCCAGTGCACTACTGGCTGTTGATTGAGACATGTTGGCCACGCTTAACTGCCAAAATCCATCTTGATATACATCTATATATATATAATGTAAAGCTGTCACTTACATTTATTGCATAATAACTAAAAAAGAAGACACAAGTCACACAATATTAGAAATTATCCCTGAATGCATATACGTCTTTATGTACAGTATGTGTACAAAATGTACAGTATGCATATCTAAAAAACTCGAGGTGATGAGTAAAAACGGATTTCAAATCTGAATTCAGCACCTCCAAATTAGGTTAAAACAGCTATTTTTGTGCTTGCCTCAATTTCTTTGTAAACCAGTGTCATCTTTACTTTCACTAGGCTAGTGTAATCCAAAGTTTGTTTTATTTGAATCTGGTTAGCTATCTATGATGGGAAATAAAAGTGTATATGTGTGTTAAATAAACATATTACACGTTAAAATCTGTTAGTTGTTTTTTAATGTCTGTTACAACTTCTACAAAGTTTATGTAATATAATCTTGGAAACTTTAGTAAAGCTTTTCCTTTTTATAATTTTATATGCTTTATTCATTTCCAGTTTATTAGTAAGTTACCAAAATGGAATTGTTTATTAGCTAAAAATAAGTTTTGTTACTCTGTATTTTATCTTTTTTTTTCAACAAACATGTTTGTCAGATGTATACACATTGTAGTGCTGGTATCAGTGTGCACTTCAGTGAAAAGATGAGTTATTACATTTCAAAATATTGATTATTGTTGAAACATGTCATTACGTTAATGTTTTCTAATTTGATAACATGAAATTGAAACGATTTCAGTGTTTACTTTTTATAATTTCTTTTAGATTGCTGGACAGTATAAAAGTTGTCTGCACTGTAATGCAGTTTATTTTATTAACTGTGAATTCAGTTTTTTATTGGATTTTTGCAGAAGAATTACTTTTAAGGAGTTTTATTCTAAGATTGTTTTGTCATGTTAGGACTAAACAGTAATGACATCAGACCACTTTTTAGTCTTGATTTTAATGGAAAAACTCTTTATTTAACTTTAGTGCAATGGTTTCCAAACATTTTCACTGGCAACACCCTAACCCATAACTCTAACTTACACTACTTTCAAATATAGTATTTTTTGTTTAATTAATATTATTATTAATTTTATGAAATGTTGACACCCCTGGTGACTTGATACAAGACACAATTCAGAATCAGCTGTTATAGCACCTAAATTGTTTCAATAAAACTATTGACTAACAAATATTAATTTGTTTCAGGTGTTTAGATAACTCAAGTTGAAGAACATTGAAGAAGTAACTTGGTCTTTATAGTAGCATTTTAAAGGGTTTTAAATAAATGTGATGTTTGGCTAATCTTTGAGCATGGTTGTTCCTTTTTAAACCTTTCTTTTACATTTATAAAACTGTGGTGGTAAAAATCATCTTTTTTATAAAGAATCTCTTTCTGGAAAACTGTGTCATTAAATAGTTGTATTGTGGAGTACAGTTTTGACAGTTGCTCTTCAGATGGTTTGTTACTGAGAAAAACAGTTTTTAAATAGTTGTAGTTTATCATGGAAGTGGATTGTGGTGGTAATGATATGCTTCAACAAGCAATGGTTACATGCTGTTATATCAGAATTTGTAGTGATTGGTTAGGCCTTGTGTAAAATGGATTTTTGTCATTTTTTTTTGTCTATGTAAACAGAGCAGAGCTTTCTTTTAGTTGGTAATTAAAGTGTTTTGAAAGTAACATTTGAATGATTTATGTCTCAATTTTTAAAACTTGCTGTTGTTCTATGTTCCAGGAATTTAATTTTTTCATAATGTGTATTCTGTGTTTCTCTGAGCTACTGAACTTTTTCACAAGTGTTGTTACGTTTTACTCATTGCTGGAACAAAGATGCGAATCATTATTATATGGTTCGTTACTCCCGACGTAAAATGCTTAACATTTTGCATAGTTAAAATCTTGTCTTACACAAGGGATTCTGTTGTCAACTTAGAAGTTTAACATTGGTGCTGCTCTGGATGCAATTTAAGAAAAGTTATGACATTCGTACTGAAACTGTGCCATTTAGTTTACTGTGTTATTTGACATAAAGACAGTTATCTATAACTGTTAACATGTTACTCAACATTAAGGTAGTTATCTGTAACCAGTAATGTGTTATTTGACATAAAGGCAGTTATCTGTAACTGGATAATGTGTCATCTGACATAAATATGGATATTACCTATAACTGGTAATGTCAAAACAATCATAATTTCAGAGTAGAGACAGTTTTGAAGAAGTTATATTACCATATGAAAGTGGTTTTATGAAGCACAACTTCTTACCAGATTTAATCTACAGGGTGGCCCGTAAGCCCCTACCCATCCATATATATTATGTATCCAGTTTATCTGTGTGCTGTCCCTCATTCTCGCTGCATAATATTATGCGACACCATTATTCTGTGAGACATTTTCCTCAACATAGCAGGAGTTATTGTTCCAAATGTCATGGTAACAGCTGCCTTCAACTCATCATTAGTATTATAACGTTGTTTAGAAACAATGTCCTTTATAACATATAGTGTAAAAAAAATTGTTACATGTGTCCGACGACTTTCAAGCTATTGTAATAGTTTGAGGTGTTAACGTACGTTATTAGTTACAACATCTAGTGGGTTAACCCTTAATTCGGTTGATTGAGCACAGGTCGCGCGAGAAAAATAAACGGTGCTATTTTCAAAACTGTTTATTTTGTTGTGGTTCACCCTCAAAATGGAGGTTTGCACTGCTTAATTGTAAATGTGAGATATGTCAAATGGGCATGTCGATTTTAGTGTGTTGTTTAGTGAAAGGATAGCATATAAAAATTCTCAACAAGTGGGTTTCTCGACATCACTGAAAGGATAGCATGATTCTAAACATCACTGACTCAGTCAATTACTTCTATAAACATTTTACTGGATGTTAAGGTCAGCTGTTGTAAAACGTACAAACACGCAACTTCAGAATAAAACTGTCCGACATGGCCAGGTGGGTTAAGGCGTTCAATTCGTAATCTGAGGGTGGCTGGTTCGAGCCCCCGTCGCACCAAACATGCTCATTGAGCCGTGGGGGTAGTTATAATGGTACGATCAATCCCATTATTCGTTGGTAAAATACTAACCCAAGAATTGGCGGTGAGTGTTGATGCCTTCCCTCTAGTCGTACACTGCTAAATAAGGAATGGCTAGCGCACATAGCCCTCGTGTAGCTTTGCGCGAAATCCAAAAACAATCAGAATAAAGCAATACCACGAAACCACAACCAGCAACTCACAATATATTAAAGTGATTTTTTTTTACAAAACGAGACCAGTTCCACTTACTAGAAGCAGACTTGGCAACACTGTTCACCACTTGCCTTTCATGCAGTTTGTATTTAGGTATGGGCAAGAGGAGGCTGCCCAGTACCCATTGACAATTTTATTCTATGTAAAATTACACGAGATGTATTGCCTACAAAATCTATTAGCCTCCGGGTTCTCACAACCTTAAATCTGTCACTACTTCCATGAAGAAAATCTTCGGTTGGGGTGGGTGTCACACAACAACTGACGTCAAACTGATGGTTGCCTTTCGACCTGGAGGTAAGGCTTAAGGACTGACCTTATTTTTGGAAAGGGAGGAATACAGCATAGTTTCAGTTGTCAAAAAGTTCCATATATCAACCTTTCAACTCATTTGATTGAACAACTGATTGGCGTTAATGAGATTCGAATTCAAATTCTTGCAGAGATGGAACAACTACAGTTATTAAATGCAAGGTTAAAAATAAAGCTTCTGGAAAGGGTGTTGGAGAGTAAAGACGATTGAAAAATGAACTCCAGGAATGTTATTTATTCAAGATCAAATTAATATACTTAACTTCTTCCAAATACTCTTAATTTATTTCAAGTGTTTTTGGGTTTTTTTTGGAGAATACAAAATTAAACTTGGAATGCTGTACTTCGAGTGTGCAGTTTTATAACGAATAAGGCATATGTGTGTTTACCCTTTCCTTAAGGGTTGAACAGAGAGTAAACAGTAAAATTATACGTGAATGTCGAACAGATGCGTTTGATAATAAATTAGACTGTTAACTCGGCGATAAGTTTGAGGGTTAATGTTATAAACCAGGTTTCGCTCCGTGTGGTGGTCACGATGTACAGCGCCCCCTGTGTATCTTTATCTTCTTTATATTGAAAGTGCAAAACCGTCTTGTTTACATTAAGATCTCAATGTCATAAATGATAATTAATTATGATAAATATTAGATCAAGTGTTCCAAAAGCAGTGTATAATATTAAATACATTCTCTTTATCGTCTTATCATAGAGTAAGTGTACGTTTACATCCCACGTGATCGAGGTGAACTCTACCAAACAAGAGCAAGTCGCCTGATGTGTCAACAGAAAAAGGCCGCTGTCGCTATCTGATTTCTTCTGATAGAAAGTCCATGTGATACACTTGTTGATTGGTTCGGTTGTGAAATTATAGTGACTTTCATTGGTTTCTTTATTAAACACAAAATATGCAGAAAGTTTACATATCAACTAAGAGGATATGAAACATATTGGCTCATATACTATAACGCCCTGATAAATATGTTCTAAGGTAAGAATATTTTTAGAATGAATAAAGAGCCAGTACTATACAATTAAAACAAAATTTTCAAATTAATCTTAGAAAGTTAAACACAAACTTTAAGAGTTTATAAAACCCGCCGAAACTGTGACATTTAAACGTGTTTTGTATAGACAAGTCACTAGAATGTGCCGAAATGCTGTTGATATGAAATAGGTTTCTCTCCTTTTGAAGTTACTTGCCTTGAACATTTTTTCTTATGTCTTTTTTTCTTTAATTTCGCGCAAAGCTACACGAAGGCTATCTGCGCTAGCTTTTAGCAGTGTAAAACTAGAGAGAAAGCAGCTAGTCATCACTACCCACCACTATTTCTTGGGCTACTCTTTTATCAACAAGTAGTGGGACTGACCGTCACATAATAACGCTCCCACGGCTGAAAGGGCGAGCATGTTTGGTGCGACGAAGATTCGAACACGTGACCCTCAGATTACGAGTCTAACGCTTTAACCCACTTGGCTATCTCTTTTGTCAGTGACCCTTACCAGTTATTTGTTTTAGCCATTAGAAATTTCAAATATCTAATCAGGATTTTCAGAATAGTTTTAAAAATGATTTAAAAGCTCAAGAGTGGTATTTTATCTCAGAGGTAAGCAACTTCACCATGACTTTTTACCGTTTTATTTAAATGTAGAAAATGTTCACTTTTTCGTATTCTAGATGTGTGAAAGTTTTTGCATAACAAGTGGTCAAGAAAGTTTGAAATGAAATAATATTGTTGTATCGTTTTTCTTTCGTTTGGGGGTTATTTTAAATTATCTGTAAAAAAAGATCAAATCCTTGACACGTAATGATAATAAATTACTTTGTAACCTCTGTTAACGTTTCAGCAAGCTTGAAAAGTTGTACACTGTCGTAAAACACTTTAGGCCCACGTTATAAATAGTTGATTGATTCTTTAGTATCGAGCATAAAGCTACATGAAGGGCAAGCTGTGCTCTATTTACCACAGGTATTGAAACCCAGTTTATAGCGTATGAGTCCACAGACATATCGCTGTGCTTCTTAAGGGGGCGTTATAAATAGCGTTAACTACATCACAGTGAGTGGTTCACTTTCTATTTTTAAAACAAATTACCATTATGTAGAAATTACTCGTTCCATAACCTAATCACGCTCCACGAAACGTCGTGTAATACTCGTATATGCTTTCTAGATATTTTTAAGATTTGCATGCAACCTTCAAGTTAGCATAAAAATCAAATAAACTACATTATAAATATATATTGCGACAATGATAATGGTATTTAGAAAGTACAAAAAGCATTTTAAATATGTAAATGTCATGACATATAGATATACCTATTTGCACATATATATTGAAAGGGGTTTCTTATGATTCAATAAAAATTGTCGTTGTTAACATGTAATCACTCAGAAATATTAACATGAATATTCCTCTATCGGAGGACTTTAAAACACGCGGTAATATTTTTTTTAATAAATATTTTGTCCAAAATTTATGCATTATTTATTTTTGGCTTGGAAAAAGCTGAATTTAAAGATGCTAATATTATTTAAATACACATTTTCCCAGGTGCTTAAGACGTTCGACTCGTAATCTGAGAGTCGCGGCTTTGAATACCCGTCGCACCAAACATGTTCGCCCTTTCAGCCGTGGGGGCGTTACAATGGCAGCCAATTCCCACTATTCGTTGCTAAAAGAGTAGCCCAAAACTTGGCGGTGGGTGGTGACGACTAGTTGCTTTCTAGTCTTACACTGCTGGTACAGCGGTAAGTTTACAGATAAACAATCCTAAAATCAGGGGTCGATTCCCCTTTGTGGACTCAGCAGATAGCCCAACGTAGCTCTGCTTTAAGAAACACACACACGCTGCTAAGCCGAAGCCAAAAATTGCTAAGAAATTAAATTTTATAGATTGTCGTATTATATACTTGGTGTGAGGGAGGAGAACATAGAAACATAATGTTTTAAATACATTAATGCATGTTGTTGTTTAACAAAAACATTTCTAAAGGAATGAAACGTGATAATATTTTACACTATTATATTTTTGTTTACAGAATGTGATGTGCACTTTATCCAAATAACGCATTTTTGAAGTTATGTATATTTTATATTTTTATAAATAGGTTTATTTATATGTATGTTTCTAATGATCTCCGTATTGTAAGAGTTCATACAGTCTTTTGGAAATGTTTGGCTTAAATCGAATTTAACAAATGCTTGATCCTATACAATGGTTTGGTTTTTTGGAATTAAGCACAAAGCTACACAATGGGCTATCTTTGCTCTGCCCACCACGGGTATCGAAACCCGGATTTTAGCGTGTAAGTCCGCAGGCATACCGCTGAGCCACTGAAGTTATAATTTATTGTTATAGTTTTTCATACTGTCATTTTTTATATAGATTTTATTTCCTGTGATTTGTAATGCATGTCTTACTTGGTCAATGGTATCTAGGTATTTTGCCCTGGAGGGTCAGGTTCACTTTGACCTCTTCCTCCTTCCTGAACTTATTTTCCCTAACTGTTTGTATGTTAGGTCCTTTTCAGGGCAATGTCCATTTATAGTCTATTATTCACAGTACGTCAAGCTAGCTGGTGGCAATTTATTTATTTTATCTTATTATTATTTTAAAATACATAAATATGTAAACTATAAATATAAGATTTAAAGTTTATATACATACATATTTTACTTTAATTTATTTTTCTTTATGTTTAATATATATGTTAATTGGGGAGAGGTATTTAGGATTTTCTTCATCATGTATGAGGTACCTGTCATTTTTCATCCAATTTTTGTTAAAATATCTAATTGTAATATTTAGGAGTCTATCTGATATGGTTGGTATGTTCGAGTAATTGTGAATGAATTTAGATGATGTTGATCTCGGGACTCTGTAGGCTGTTGTGAGAAGTGTGTTTTGTATTGTTTGTAGTTTAGTTTTGATTGTTTTATTACTTACAGTTACCCATGCTGGAGCTGCATAGTCTATTACAGGTCTAATATATGTTTTGTAGATTTTTAGTATTTTGTCTGTAGATGCTCTACTGTTCTTACCAGTTAGACTCCTAACATAGTTGGTTCTTCGCCAAATTTTATTTTTAATTTCGTTGACATGATTGATCCAAGTTAATTTTGAATCATAAGTCAGACCTAAAAATTTTGCTGATTGGGCAATCTGGAGCAGAGTGCCATTCATATATATTTCTGGCTGTTGTTTTCTGTGTTTTGTCGATTTCGTAAAGAGTACGAGCTGAGTTTTTGCTGTGTTTATTTTAATTCTATATTTTTCACAGTATTCACTAATTCTATTTAATTGTGGTTGTATGTTTGTAGCTGCTATCGTGGGTGTTGCAGCACTTTTCCAGATTGCCACATCATCTGCGAACTGTGATGAGAATCCATGATTTGGATCCTTCAATGGAATATTGTTTACATACATGATGAAGAGTATAGGGCTAACCACCCCTCTCTGTGGGACACCAGCTAGTGGAGTAAAGTATTCGGAAAAAGTTCCTTCTACGTTTACTCTACATTTTCTGTTTTCCAGAAAGTTAGATAACCAGCGAATAATTCCTCGCGGTAGTTCCATTTCATTCATTCGGAACCTTAGACCGTCGTGCCAAACAGTGTCGAATGCTTTCTCGATATCGAGGAAGCAAGCGACTGTACATTCTTTTTTGTTGAAACTATCTATTATGGTTTCGGTTAATCTTATTAAATGGTCTGTCGTTTGTCTAAATTTTCTGAATCCATTCTGTTCTTCTGGTAATTTTGATGTTATCTTCAAGAATGTGGAGAGTCTATTACTTATTATTCTTTCGAGAATTTTGCCAACACAGCTGGTCAGGCTGATTGGTCGGTAGCTATTTGGTTTATTCGCTGGTTTTCCTTCCTTATGGAACATTAAAATATTTGCTAGCTTCCAAGAAACTGGGATATATCCTGAGGATAGCGATAAGTTAAATAGTGAATTTAGGTGGTCAAACAATTTCGGAGTGCCCTTTTTTAGGAGAATAGCTTGTATTTCATCTTCTCCTGGTGCTTTGTTTTTGGTGTTTTTATTGCTTCTAGTATTTCATGTAGGGATATTTCCTTTGTTAGTAATGTGCTTTCATAATCAGTGTTAGAACTTGTATTTGTATCAGTTATGTTTACTGGAAATATTGGTTCATATTGATGTTTATTGTTTGCTATGTGATTAGTGACTTTATTGTAGAAGTTTGTATTCATATCTGGATCTGTGTGAGTTTTAAATGTATTTTGGAGTTGTTCCTTGAAAGTTTCGGCTATTTCTTTATTTGTGTGTGCAATGGTGTTATTATGTTCAATTCGAGGATATTTCTTTGTGTTTGTGTTTTCATTTGTGAATCTTTTAAGATGTGACTAGAATTTTTTCGGGTCAGTTATGTCATTTATTTTGTTTTTGTTGTTTTATTTGAGTTCTGATGTGATTTCTAATGTTGTTTATTTGTGTTTTAGTTTCTCTGTTTCTTGTAATCATGTACTGTCTTCTCAGTTGTCTACGCTTTTTTATTAGGTTGATTATTTCTGTGGTGGGTTTCCATGTGTTGTTTTGGTATTGTTAACTTGGCTGCTTTCTGAAGGCAATCCGTGATTGTTTGACAATAGTTGTCCATTTCGACATGCGTTTTAACTTCTTTAATAGTTTTATTAGGTAACAGATTATCTAATTCTTGTTTATAGCATTGCCAATCTGCTTTACTGTAATTAAATTTTTCTTTCCTATGTGTTATATTTTTATAGGGGGTGAGATCGAAGACGCAAAAAATTGGGAGATGATCACTATCTACATCTTTTCCCACTTGAAATTTTATTAATTTCTGGCTTAAATTATATGTACACATACACAGATCTAGTATGTCACTAGTGTTAGTGGCATAGGATGTATGTGTTGGGGTGGTATCATTCAATAAAGCTATGTTATTATCATCAATAAATTGTATTAATTTTCTACCATTTGAATTAGAACTTCGGCATCCAAGGGAAACACTTTTACTGTTTAAGTCTCCCATGACTATGGTGTTTTGATTGTGGGAAAAGATGTTATTAAGTAAAGTTGTATCTAATTGTTTATTGGGTGAGCAGTAAATTCCTGCTACGGTTATTTTAGTTTTATTCGATTGGAGGATATCTACAGTAACATGTTCATTGCTGCTGTTTAATTTGATTTATTCTACAGATAAGTCCACTTTGTGGAGCAGCATAATGCCTCTGTTTTCATCATTTTTATTTTTTCTGTCTTTTCTAATAGTTGAGTAATATGGTATTTTAAATCTATTATTATTGTATGTTAGAGTTTCACTTATTATTATAATCTGGGGGTTTAATTCTTCTATTAGATCTTCGATCTCATGTTTCTTGGAAGCTATTGCACCTTGGATGTTGATATACACTACTGTGAACATTGTGCTGTGAGCATGTAACCTGTTAGTGTAGTTATAATGTAGGGTATATGAGGTGTGATGTGTTTTATGGTAATAGTGATCAGTAGTTCTAGAAAGTTAGTTGTCTGGTTTGGTTTGGTATATTCTGTTATAAAATCAGTTATTACATTTTTGAAAACAGGCTTGTTTTGTCTGTTGTGTTAATATTCGTTTCTTGTATGGTGGTGTTGTTTTCTTTTGGTTTTTGTGTTAATGTGTTCTTGTTCTGTGTATTAGTCTTCTGTACTTGTTGTTTATGTGGTTCTTTTCCTTTTAACATTTCTGCATACATGGTTTTTGTTGTTTCATTGAGTTCTGTTGATGTGCTTGTTTCAGGTAAGCTGCTTGTTTTCAGTTGATTCTGTTCTGTTGGTGTGTCTGTTTTAGGTAACCTGTTTGTTTTCGGGTAATGCATGTCCTGGGGGATGTAGGTTTGTTTTGAATTTCGCGCAAAGCTACTCGAGGGCTATCTGCGCTAGTCGTCCCTAATTTAGCAGTGTAAGACTAGAGGGAAGGCAGCTAGTCATCACCAACCACCGCCAACTCTTGGTCTACTCTTTTACCAACGAAAAGTGGGATTGACCCTCACGGCTGAAAGGGCGAGCATGTTTGGCACGACGGGGTTGCGAACTCGCGACCCTCAGATAACGAGTCGCACGCTTTAACGCGCTTGGTCGTACCGGGCAAGGGGGAGGTAAGACCATTAGAATTGAATTATTAGAGTAGTAGAAATATTTTATTTTATAGACTTTCGACAACGTCGTATCAGATTTAAACGTTTCCGTTTTAATATTTAGTGAATATTTCAGAGAAGCCCTAATTTATATATTTTTATGTTTATGTCATAGTTTAATGTGTGTATTTCATTCGAAAAAAATTATTTTAAACTGTTATAAAATCAATACGTGTTAATATATTTGCGAAGGATTAAAAAAACAAAGTTGTGAAACTACACAAGACTAGCTCTTGGTGTACTGTTATAGATTCGTACCGCAAACCTTTCTATTAGTACTGTGGACTTGTACTGCTAGAAATCGGGTTTCAATACCGATGGTGGGCATAATAGCAACAACAAACATTGTTACTTTCACGTTAGATACAGATTGCAACGTGGAAAACTCAACACTAGGTTTTATTCTTTTTCTCTTAGTAACAGAAACTACAAGAACCACCAAAATGGCCACTTGAAAGTAACGACCCTCAACCCAATCAGTTAAAGTCAGTGGATTAGTTAGCATTGGGTGAGTTGTTTGGAAACTATTGCCGTAAATCGTCGTCTTGAGACAACATGCGGTTTGGGACATAAAGTGTTTAGACACTTGTGTTGAAAATACCAGATGACATCGGTGTTTTTTTTAAAGTTTAATACACTGAGAAGTTTGATCAAATCGTTGCTGGAGAAAATTTTATGATATCTTGTTTTCCGTCGCGTGGTTGGGTACATAAATCATCAAATTCGAGCCACATTAGAAGTGAAAATTATACTGAGTTATATTTTGGTAAGTATTTCGGTTTCTGTCTCTGTATGTGAATATTAATTTAATATGATTTAGCTGTAAGTTTCAAGTTTACTTATTCATTGTCCAAGTTTATAAGTAATATAACTTATATATATAATATATGTGATTATGTTTTAAGTTATGACTTGTTTTTTGCAGTTTGATTATCGTTTCATTTTGCTTTTTTAAATTGAAGACTCGAAGAATAAACGTGATATTTTCAAAAAGGATTAAAACATTTCTTTTTTAATGTTTTTTTAAATGAGAAAGAAAGAAAAGACCTTTCTTAACTTGCTTATATTATTTTGTTTATTCGTGTAGAATTATATTTTAAATTTAAACTGTTTTAACTTAGTGATAAACCTTCCATTTTGAGTACATTTTTTTTTAGTGTGCCCCAAAAGTTGATGTCATACGCTGATCGCCCGTACACTTTTATAGAATGTACTGAAACCTTGAAACTGATAGATTGTTGAAAGTGTTTAGTCGTTACACCATTATGTTTATCTGTTTTGAGTACCAATACATATGATTAGCAGATACATATATGTACTTTGGTATAGTTGGAGACATCTATACTGCTATAACTATGACAGTTTAAGTTTTTCTAACAAGGTGTTTGACTTTGCGGAATGGGCTTTTTTCAGATGTGTTAGAAGCAGTAAGTTTATAGAAATGTTTGATAAATATACATACGATATGGATTGTCTTTCAGCTGTTTTTTTGTTTTTTTTAGTTCAGTGTTTGGGACAGCTTACATGGACCAACAGGTTCATTGTTACTTTTTAATTTTATGTTTGTGTTATTTAAGTAAATGAACCATGATTTTTTCTTCAACATTATCCTTTTATCTAAGTGATTGATTTTTTTAAGTTGGACTGTTTCACAACAAAAGAAAAACGATATATTTCATTTGTGTTTCTGAGCCCCATTTAAAAAGCATAGACATTTTTATGTTACAACAGTTGATACACCATAACTTAATATAATGAACACATAATATTTCTTAAGTCATTTCTTATCTATAAGAAAACATTGAGAAATAAAATGTTTTAAGATACAACTATAGCAGGTATTTTGATATTTTACTGTGTTTGGGCACTTTTTCTGGACAGCTCATCCCTAGGTAACATGTTTCTCACTAATATTCTTATGTATAGGACATTTTCTTCATATTTAAGGGACGTGAACACATCATGTTGTGAATGTTTTAAGTCTAGTGTGTAGTATAATGCACACAAATAATTCTTTTCTCATTATTTTTTGTTCACAATACTGAAGTCAATAAATATTTTTATTTCTAACTCTCCACTCCATATGAAAGATTTTGGACTTCACACTAAAGTGCGTTTAACATTATTAACAGTTCTAATACTGTATATTTTTTCCATGTATATCATGATGCATAATTTATGAAGGTACGATTTTCGCACAACAGATATATATATGTATAGAAAACCTAAAATTTTAAAGTAAAACATAAAAATTGGATGAAGTGTCTGGAAGGAAATGCACGGTTTACTTTCGGTGTATATAAGATACATAATCAGCAGAAGTGTATGTCAAAAGATTTGCTATACTAATCGTGTAACATGCTAGAATATTTTATTATTGTCTTTATCTTTTAATAGACACATATTTTGTTTTCTAATTTTTTAAAAACAATTTGTGATGGGTGAAAAACAGTTGAGCTTGAGAAACTTGACTGAATTTGTCAGTTATAAAAATGAAGAACAAAAGCTTTAGAATAAAGTTTGAATTTCTTTCCTAAAGTTAGGGTTAGGACCATGTCTTTTTTTTTCCTATAGTTTATGTATTACTGTTTTCAATTTTTAAATGAAAAAAAAACTAGTATTAGTGTGCATACGTTTATTTATTTATCTAGAATAATTGTGTTTAGATATTAAATGTAAATGGTTTTAACTGACTGATAAGCCTCCTTTCTAAGTACAGTTTTACAGGGCATTCAAAGAGCCACTCTCATAAGTTGAATGTTCATACACTTTTACAGAATATACTGAAACCTTAAAATTGATAGATTATTGAAAATATTTAGTTCGTATTGCCTTTATGTGTTCACCTGTAGTCAGTGCCACTATCTCAGAATATGAAAATAAACAAGAAGTGTTCATTTTCTCTGTGTTAAAATGGCAACCAACACTTTAGACATTCTGTATGTCTGTGTTTTTGTTTCATTAAATATTTCAGTGTATTTACTGCAGCATTTATAACCTAATTAGTTTTTAATTTTACAGAAGTGTAATGAAATAAGACATTTTTATGTAGTTGCATTTCTCAGACAGTCAACGTATTTGGCACTAGAAGAATCATGGAAGGAGTGAAGACATGTTTTAAGTCCATTACTGTTGAGCCTGTGCTGTTTATGTACACGATGGCTATATTTCTGGAGATGAGTGTGTTTCAGGATCTAATAAGAACCAGAATTTGCTTCCAAGAAACAGATTTACATGATATTGATTCATGTGAAAAGTTGAAAAACAAAACTCTTCGTGTTGTACAGGATCAAACAAACATCTGGATACAGTATTACAATCTCGTTCTCTATACGATGGGAATCGTTTCAACGTTGTACATTGGTTCGTGGTCTGATAAATTCAGCAAGAAGTTTCCTATGTTAATTCCTCCGATTGGTTCCACTCTTGCGTGTATAAACTTAGTGGTGATTAGCTGCTTCATTTTAAAATTTCCTCTTCCTTTGTTGTTGGTCAGTGGAACTATCTCAGGCTTATGTGGCGGGACTGTTACCATGATTACCATGACGTTCAGCTACTTATCAAGCATCACCACTACAGAAATGCGTACGAAACGTATGGCTTTTCTAGAAGCTATGTTGTTTACTGGAGGAACGGCCGGGTTTTACGTCGGAGGAGCATTGTTGAAAGTTGTGGGCTTTGCCTATGCTTTCATTCTGGAGATATGTCTGCATGTTGTAGTTATTTTATATATTTTATTTTTTATTCGTGATCTTAAGCCACAGATTAGTAGAGATTCTGAAAGACCTGTTGAAGAGAGACAATCGTTTCATCAAAAGTACTTCACCTTTCACCACTTTACTGAAGTACTTCAAACGGTTTTTAAGCACAGACTTGGAAACAGACGTCTGCATATTCTTCTTTTTCTTCTTGCCTCAGCTCTACTGTATTATGGATTAGTAGGTAAGATGACTTTTGATTTGTGGGTTATTATCAAAAGTGAATCTAATACAACTCTCTAAGGCAGTCTTTACTTTTTGTTAAAAAGAGTAAAAAAAATATGAGGTACTAAAAGCAATTCTGAAGTAATTTGTTAAGATATAAATTTTATTACTATGTGTCCATCATATGAGTTGTTTCGTTTCGTAAGTTGTGTTTTTTTTTCACCACTAAATATAATTATTCACCTTAGGACTTTAATGTGTTTCTGTTTATTTTACTTGCATCTTGTTTCAGAAATGCTTTTGCGCGTTTCTTAAATTTGTAATTATCTTTATTACAAGACATAATTACCCACATTGAAACCATAGAATGAGCATGTGCTCTTATTATGTTTAAAATTTACTTGGCTTAAGAAAACATGGAATGTTTGACTGTTAATGTGATTTATCTTGAAGTAAGAAAACTTTGTCATAAGTTTAATATACTAGATAAAAACAGAAAAAAAACATCTGTCTGCCATTCTGATATCTTTGCCATTGTGGTGCTAATCGACATGCAATTTGCTTGATATGATAGTGTTTTGAGCTGTGACAAGCAAGTTTATGCCTTTCAAATTTTCTAACACATGTTTATATATAAAATGGTCAGAGTGGTACTTTGGGCCTATAATTACCTAAGTTGGTAGAAATTATGCTAAGTATTAAAATAATTTGGGTATATGTTGTATTGCGGGTGCACAAAAATCACAATCATTGGCTGAAATTGCCCATTACGTTTGCTTGGTTGTCGTGTTGACACATTGACGCAACATCACCGAATGTTGTTTAATCAGGCCATTATTTATAACTTTAATAACTGAGATGTTTCACCTACAGAGCATTTCAATGTTAGAAATCCCCAAATATTTCTTTACTCAAAAGGCTGACAAAGACAAAACCAGGAAAACAGTCCAAAGAGAAGACTCCAAAATTCACAAGAGAATTCATGGCTTTTACTTTTACAATTAATAATTTGCAGGGTCATACAGCTGACCAATAGGAATGTGTCTTTGAGAATCAGTTTATTCACATTTCAACCTATAAGGATTTATCGAGAAGAGTACTTGAACATAAAAATACACAGAAGTCGAAACGCTAATCAAATGATACACGAGAAAGATGAAGTAATGTACCTAAGAATGTTGTTTTCACGAAGTATTAGAAATAAGATAATCATTCTCTATACACAACTTGTTACTGTAATGTAATTAATTTATTTAAAAAATGTTTATTTGTGTTCGCTCCTCTACACAGTGCTTTCTCTACACATACCAGCCATTTTTACACATATAATTTTCTCTAGAAGTGGGTTTTCTCATCATCATGGAAAATGTTTATTTAGAGATAATTTTAAGTAGAAAATTTATCATTTTTTCTCATCATATTGCGGGTATTCAGTTTGTAACATATAAAGTAACTCCAAGTAACCTGCTGGTGTCGTACATAATGCACCTAATTCGTGCGTTGGGTGTCTTCTACCTGTGATGATTTAAACATTGTAATACAAACAGTTATTTTGGGACTTAACCTAATTATTTATTTTTGTTTTTAAATCCAAGTTCAGGTTGATCTTCTTTTCATCTTTCTCACCGACGATCCTCTCAATTGGAGTCAATCAAAGTACAGTTTTTTCAGTGCACTGAAGCTTGCTATCTGTGGGTCAGGCTTACTGATTGGTATGCCTGTATTGTCTCGCTGGTTTCGTGCTCCAGACACACTTATTGGTCTGATAGGAACGTTGTCTCGAGGATTAGGTTTGGCCATGCTTGGGTTTAGTACAACATCTTTTCTGGTTTATATCAGTAAGTAGTGCAAATGTTTTGAATTTCATAGAGTAATTTACTTATAGCTCAAAATTTTAACAATATTTGTCTTTATTGGCAGATTTAAATTTTACCGAGGAAAACAATGTTATGCTTAAGAGCAGTTACAATAATTAGTGTCACAAAAACTGGTCATTTAACTGGAATTACTGTTAAATCTATTGTACATTATTCTGACTATCAAAGTATTTGAAATATTGGCGTCAAGTTTGTTTGTTGTTAACGACATGAAAATACTTAATACACTATCTGTTTTCTGCTTGCAGCAGCTGTTAAAACCCTCCTTTAACATTTATAAATGTTTTTGTTTTCTTCTGCTTTACATTTGTTCAGTTTTGGTGATAGGGTGGGGGTGCTCATGTCTTGAGGGTTTTGGGTCTCATTCCAGTTACCATGCTTTTGTTACCCTTAATGTATTATAATGTAACATATGTAACATTTTTAGTCGGTTGTTTAATTTTGCAAGACTTACAGAGTTTAAAAACAACGTTCTTATAAGAGGGCAGTGGTTGTAAGCCTTAAGTACATTTTTCAGATGTTTGAATATATACAAAAGTAGTTTGTAAACTCACAGAGGTTTCGTACTCTTGGTATAGTATAAAATATGACAGGGAAAATATCAGTTTGAACTTTGTTTTTAAATAAACATTTGTTGAACTGATATCAGCTTTACTAGATACAATTATCCAAATTCTTTGAAAAGTGCAGATGTTTCAGTGTTGTTTTTTTTACAGAAATATTTATACATATTTATTTTTTAAAAACAGATGTACAAACAGTTGAATTGGATCGTAGTTATTGGTACTTGTATTCACTCTTCCATTCCACTGATAATGTTTTTAAATGAAAGAATTACATTTGTAGTTAACGACAGAACTAGAAGGTGTATCTTCACTTCCTATACTGCAGTCTTTATGTTCAGTATTTTTATTGTTTTAGGTGCACTAATCTTTTGTTTTCTGAGATCCCAATTCCTGCTATAAAATCTGCTCTTTCCAAACTGGTAGAACCTAATGAGAAAGGTAAGCTGTCTTTATCATTTTAGAAACAATAGTTTTCAAACTAGATCTGAAACTTGAGTGCTTTTGAAAAGTTTGATGTTGCTCGCATGCAATCTCTCCCCACTTCGTTTTCCTGAAGAAAAATAGTGAACTATTGAGTTTTGGGTCGTGGTTGAAAATTATGAAAAGTTTTGTATGTGATTGTTAAGGCTAATTTATTAATCAGAATTTACAGAAACAATTTAACGTAGTTTTCACAATATAATGCTTCACCAAAACTTGACTCTGGACTTGAATGACACAGTTTCAGTTATTTTGATGTAAGGTACTTCAGTTGGTTAAGAAAACGTTAAAAGTAAAAGGAAACCTTGTGTTCATGTAAAATAATTTAGGATTCATTCTGTTATTAACCCTAAACGTTTGTGTATGAAAACGTATCATGCAAACAAAATCTGTCAATGGCCAAAAATATTATTAATAGTGTTTTGTGGTTCTTTTTTCTACATATTTTCATGAGACAAGTAAGTTACTTTACAATATTTACTACTCACCAACCCAGTAAGTCACATTACAATATTTGCTACTCACCAACCCAGTAAGTAACATTACAATATTTACTACTCACCAACCCAGTAAGTTACATTACAATATTTACTACTCACCAACCCAGTAAGTTACATTACAATATTTACTACTCACCAACCCAGTAAATTACATTACGATATCTACTACTCACCAACCCAGTAAGTTACATTACGATATTTACTACTCACCAACCCAGTAAGTCACATTACGATATTTACTACTCACCAACCCAGTAAGTCACATTACAATATTTACTACTCACCAACCCAGTAAGTTACATTACAATATTTACTACTCACCAACCCAGTAAATTACATTACGATATCTACTACTCACCAACCCAGTAAGTCACATTACAATATTTACTACTCACCAACCCAGTAAGTCACATTACAATATTTACTACTCACCAACCCAGTAAGTCACATTACAATATTTACTACTCACCAACCCAGTAAGTCACATTACAATATTTACTACTCACCAACCCAGGAAGTCACATTACAATATTTACTACTCACCAACCCAGTAAGTCACATTACAATATTTGCTACTCACCAACCCAGTAAGTTACATTACAATATTTCATAAACAAGGACTTTCTTCAACCCTCATTTAATATTCCAGGTTCAGTCAGTTTAACAGAAAACTTGCAATATTTTTGCTCTGCCTTATAGGGTTAAAACTGTACTGATGGCTGGTGCTTTATAGGGTTAAAACTGTACTGATGGCTGGTGCTTTATAGGGTTAAAACTGTACTGATGGCTGGTGCTTTATAGGGTTAAAACTGTACTGATGGCTGGTGCCTTATAGAGTTAAAACTGTACTGATGGCTGTGACCATTTCGAAACTGTTGCACACGCACTTTAACTTTTTAGAAAATGTTTTGTTACACTATCCACTGTAATACAGTCATCAGCATTAGTTTTATCTTCTGTCAGTTAAGGTATTAGTGTAATTAATCCAAACTTTGTAATTGTTCCCTCTGTAACCATTTACCACTTCATTTTCTAAGTCTTGCTATTATTGTAAGTGTTCTCATATATAATCACATATAATTGTCATCTACCTAAGGTTTCACTGTTACTTTGAGCCGTTCTCTCCACATGGATTGTAATGTTACAGGGGTTAGTTAAATTCAGGTTACTTTGAGCCGTTCTCTCCACATGTATTGTAATGTTACAGGGGTTAGTTAAATTCAGGTTACTTTGAGCCGTTCTCTCCACATGTATTGTAATGTTACAGGGGTTAGTTAAATTCAGGTTACTTTGAGCCGTTCTCTCCACATGTATTGTAATGTTACAGGGGTTAGTTAAATTCAGGTTACTTTGAGCCGTTCTCTCCACATGTATTGTAATGTTACAGGGGTTAGTTAAATTCAGGTTACTTTGAGCCGTTCTCTCCACATGTATTGTCATGTTACAGGGTAAGTTAAATTCAGGTTACTTTGAGCCGTTCTCTCCACATGTATTGTCATGTTACAGGGTTAGTTAAATTCAGGTTAAATGTATTAGACACACCTCAACGTATATTCCTTTACCTTTTCATTAAATTAGACTGATTATATTTTAATTAGGAAATTTGTATTCTTCCTACTTAATTACATTAATTTGTTATGAGTTTAATGTTTTTACCTTTCTTCATTTTTTTGTTGAACTGTGTGACTCTGTAGCTAAAGAGCGTTGTGTTGTAGTGGTTTATCCCATGTATTAAACTACTTCTAAGTTAGAGTGTAAGAGTCACTTCACTGACTTTCATTAGTTACATGTTGCTGATCAAGAAGATCGTGTTTTGTGTTTACAGATGTCAAGTTCTTCAAAGAACCTGACGTCTTCAGTAGTACGTGAAACAATCCACTAGTGTTTGTAGTCCTTTAGAAAGATGTGCTTCGTTCTTTCTTTAATGTTGTATGCATTGAAGCATTGTTTGGAATGTTTAATATATCCATTTTTATTAGTTCTAGTTCAGTATTATTACACTTATTGTAAAGATTTTATTGTTAATGTTGTATATGGATTTTCGACTAACCTTTATCACCTAAGCTGGCTAAGTCTTGTATAATATTGTTGGAATTGTGGTCAAAACGTTTGCTAATGGCAAGGTTACCAAACCAATAAACAAATTTATTTTTCTAATAAGTAAAAATTAAGAACATTATTTAATTAGCTGTACTTGTCACTAGGTGGATGTTTAGTTTCAAGATAAGGAAGCAGATTTTTTATTTGATCACATATATAACAACTCTCAGAATACTCATCTCAGTTTATGATTTCAGTCAGCTCAGCTACCTAATGTAAGCTGTTTTTCTTTCAACAATACATCCACTTTTCAGAGTTATCATACATCAGTCAGCCTTTACGTGTTTACACTTGTGAAGAACGTCGACGTTACAGCCAAATCACAATGTACTTACAACACAGTTGCTCCTCATAACTGAAACCGTAACATAAATGTCAAGGTATAATTTTAGTACAAACAGTAGCTTTCAGTTCAAACTATTCCACATATAATAACCTTTTTCTCTGTACAAGTTTTTAAATACAACTACCATTGTTTCTTCACAGTAGACAAAACAACATTATCAATAAGACAAATATAACTAAACCACGTCTTCGTAGTCACAACAAAAATTTCACAGAATTTCTCATATGCTTAAACATTCTCAATAAATAGGAGGAACAGAAGTTAATACCTAAAAAAATCATGTTTCTTCGCAACTTTAACTTTCTCTATCCCATTTAAATTGTAACATTTGTTTAAATTACAAACATAAGGCATTTCTTCACAACTATAACTTTTTCTATCCCCTGTAACATTTGTTTAAATTACAAACACAAGGCATTTCTTCACAACTATAACTTTCTCTATCCCATGTAACATTTGTTTAAATTACAAACACAAGGCATTTCTTCACAACTATAACTTTCTCTATCCCATGTAACATTTGTTTAAATTACAAACACAAGGCATTTCTTCACAACTATAACTTTCTCTATCCCATGTAACATTTGTTTAAATTACAAACACAAGGCATTTCTCCAGAACTATAACTTTTTCTATCCCATGTAACATTTGTTTAAATTACAAACACAAGGCATTTCTTCACAACTATAACTTTTTCTATCCCATGTAACATTTGTTTAAATTACAAACATAAAGCATTTCTTCACAACTATAACTTTCTCATGTAACATTTGTTTAAATTACAAACACAAGGCATTTCTTCTCAACTATAACTTTCTCATGTAACATTTGTTTAAATTACAAACACAAGGCATTTCTTCACAACTATAACTTTTTCGTGTAACATTTGTTTAAATTACAAACACAAGGCATTTCTTCACAACTATAACTTTTTCGTGTAACATTTGTTTAAATTACAAACACAAGGCATTTCTTCACAACTATAACTTTCTCATGTAACATTTGTTTAAATTACAAACACAAGGCATTTCTTCACAACTATAACTTTCTGTATTCTTATGAACATAAGGCTCTTATGTGATTGTTAATACTCAAGTTGATAGTTTTACAACAAAGCCAGCACAATATTTCACTCAATTACACAAATACTTAAGGAATATGTTTTTGTTGTTTAGAAGTAAGTTGTAATATTATTGTTTTTGTGTTATTGCTATGTTTTATCACAGTTATAATATGAACAACTATTTTGTTTGCTAGTTTAGATTGTATAACTATACAACGTTATGTCTCTCGTACAATAATATTTGCAATGTGTGACTGATATGGCCTGATTTTGTAAAAAAGGCTTTGTCTTTCCTTAGTATATTTGGAAAACTGGAACTGTCATTGTTGACTCCGACAAGACCAGTAAAAGAAGTTGTGATTAACAGGTTTATTGTGTTGTTTAATTAATTTGATATAGAGTTCAATTTTATCTTTCTTTCACTACTTGCTTAAAATAAAACATTATTGGTGGACAAACTATTTTGTTTGAACTTTGTGAAGACCATTTATAGATAGGATTGAACTTACTAGATGAAATTGTGTAGACGTTTTGTGCTCTGAAGTCAATACTGTGTGTAAAATATTTTGATATAATAATAATAGAAATTGTTTTTGAGTATTTTAGTCATATTTATCTCACTGAAAATCAAAAACATAATATTTTAACTTCAGTACATCTTCTGTGTTCAATGCTGGTGTCTTTTGCCCAACTGTAGAACTTTTTAGGCTGATTGGGGTGAGGGAGACGTACCAGTTGTTGAAACAGATGAAGTGTATCCTCTTTATATTATTCAACAAAATTGCAAAACTCTCCTAAACACTGCAGTAAAATGAAATCTATTTGGACCCATTATGATGGGTTAGGTGGAGAGACTTGTGTACAAAATAAGATTAGAAGGTAAAATTGGGCAGTTTGGGGTCTGATACATTTCTTTGAATATTTGGTCTTTTTGTGTCATGTGTTTTGAGCTCATGATTAAATGCTGGAAGTGATAGAGTCAGTAACTTCAATGGTATGGCTGTTTCAGGAAAGATTTTTGCATTCATGTCTGGAATTCAGAATATCTGTTTCCTTACGGGATCTTTGATTTTCAACAATCTGTACCCTGCCACTGCATCCTTCTTCAAGGGGTTCTCGTTTCTCTTGGCAGCTTTATTACAACTGTTTGCTGGAGCAACATTTGTGTAAGTCCAACTGTAGTCATATTAAAGAGATACGTGGTGTTTAATGTAAGGTATCTTGGAGAAACCAAGGTTTTGTATGGAATGAAAAATATTTCTTTATAAGTAAGGTTCTGATGCTTCTAGATTTTGAAATTGAATGTTTACCATAGCAAATTGAAACTCAGTGGTAATGAAATATAAACAGAATGTTATTGTTACCATATTTGATGATAACGTGTGTGCAAATTGTTAAATTCTGGGGACATGTTAATGTGCTCAAGGAAAATGACCATGTGAGTGAGTGTTGATGTAAATGTGTAGTTTGGTTCCAGTAAATTTCAAATGTTGAATTTATTGTGACATTAACAAACTATTTTGTTACTTCCTGCATAGGTTTATACACAGGGATATGAAAATACAATATACAAAGCCAGCAAGTGAACTTTTAACAGGTACTAAGAAATAATCTTGATTTGTGTTGTGACAGCACCAAGAAAAGGTTTAAAAATGTTGTGTTGTTTAATAATATTTTGTTAACTTTTTCTTTATGGGTTAGGGTGTGTGTTTTTTTATGGGGGGAAGAGTTATGTCATGAGTTTGAAAGAAATTTGTAACAACGTTGGTTGCATATTTACAATTAGGTACGTTGAAAACTCTCAATTTTTGTACAGAAAGAAGTTACTATCATTGATAATTGAAATTGTTAGTATTTGGTGAAGCTCCATGAGTACAGAACTGAATGAAAAAACGAAGACAATTACAGGTTTCACAAACACATCATTTACTCATGACCATGGTTGTGAATAAATGATGTAATTGTGGATTTGACCTGATTTTTCTTCACTTCTCCTTTTGTACAATTTTTCTTGGAATTGAAAAACAACAACAAATGTTTTGTAAACTTCAATCTTACATCTCTACCTTTTACTTGAGATTATTTTATTTGTAAAAATTCTGAAATTAATTTCTTGGCCCTTTAGTGTCCTTTAAGCTTAACTTTATGTGATTTTACATCTTCATAGAATAATACTTGATTATTTACCATGCTATTCTAACATCATCAACATACATTATACAATACTTTTATTGTTTCTAGATCCTGAAGAAGAAAATGATTAACCTCTGAATCCTAATTAGAACAGTCTTCTGACGTGCCAGTGTTCTATATTCCAATTAGAACAGTCTTCTGACGTACCAGTGTTCTATGTTCCAATTAGAACAGTCTTCTGACGTGCCAGTGTTTTATGTTCTAATTAGAACAGTCTTCTGACGTACTGGTGTTTTATGTTCTAATTAGAACAGTCTTCTGACGTACTGGTGTTTTATGTTCTAATTAGAACAGTCTTCTGACGTACTGGTGTTTTATGTTCTAATTAGAACAGTCTTCTGACGTACTAGTGTTATGTGTTGTAAGAAGTTCTGTCTAAGTTAGAACGTAGTTATATATTTTAAAAATATTAGTGTATTAAATTTCACTTAACTCTAATTAAAGTCAGTTAATGTTCAAAATAGTTTTTAACCCTTTCCTAATTGGTTAATAATAATTTTACCATTTCTGCCTTTGCATTCCTAAGAATATAGGAAATTGAAAAGTTCATCATATTTTAAATGCAAGCAACTTAAACGGAGTGAAATTTTATAGAATTGTTGTATTTTTTACTCAGTGTGAAGCAGGAATGCATAGAAATATGATGATTTAAATGTATTATTGTTTGTTTAAAACATATATTTCTAATGAATTGAACTTACCAATATTTCATACAGCTGTGTTTTTGTTTACGGCACGTCAGGTACACGTGTGTCCAAAGCATACAATTTTAATTAAATTGGATAACTTGTATATTTCTATAAATGGGTTTGTTTATATATATGTTTTTTATGATCTCCAATTTGTGAGAGTTCCTACAGTCCTGTCAAGATGTTAGGCCTAAATCGAGTTTAGTTTAGTTTGAGTAGGACAAACGCTATAATAAATGCTGAATTTCATATAACTGAATAATCGAGAAACCAGAGTTGTAATTTATTATTACAGTTTTACATATTGTGATTTTAAATATAAATTTTATTCATTGTGATTTGTAACACGTCTTGGGGGATGTTGAATTTTTAGAGTAGTAGAAATATTTAATTTATTTCACGGGATTTTGACATATCGTAATCAGTATAAGATTTAAGAGTTTTTTCCCTCTTTATGTTTAGTGAATATTTTTTATGGAAACGTTTAAGTTTTGTGTGTTTGTATTTCTATGTTATATTTTAATCTTTGTATTTCATGAGAAATAAATTATTTTGAACTGTGGTTCATATTAATTTTGAAATTCATTACAAGTATGATAATGTTAACTTGATGGTAAAATATTAGGAGGTTAAATAAAATCGAAATCTAAGCGAGCGAATAGGAATGTTTAAGTATTTTTTTCATTTGTCAAAGGAAGTAATAAAACACATTCAACTTTTGCTCAACAGGTAGCAGCACTAATAAACATTTGTTATAGTGAACAAAATAAAAAAGCGACATGGAATATTTTATCGTAAATAAATTTCAGTATTCTCATGATTTATAACAAAACAGATACAAAGAACAGTATTAACACCAATATGAGTATCATGCTTTCAGTTTGTAATGTGTGATAAATCCGGGCATGGTAGAGTTATTAGAATGACTAGACTATGAAACTTCGGGTTTTCTCTTTGTTGTTTAAAAACGGCCACAATTTGTGGCCGTGGTTGTGCCGTAACCGTCAAATCCCAGTATTCGGTCAGATAGTTAGTTACACATCGATATCTCTTGTATGTGTTTGCGCGATATTTGAAACAGGTTGTAAAAGAATCTATATATGAACGAATGGTTGTCACAATCTTATGAACCAGTGTATATAATACATCGGTGTAAATAATACAATGTTATTAGTTATTAAAAATTTATAGTTTTATACTAATTTAAAAACATTAAATCTTAGTCTTTTAAATATAAAAATACTTACAAGTAATATTCTTGTAATATTTTATTTTAAATTGAAGATAACCATCAGTTTTTAAACATGTTTCAAACTTATTTATTCAACATACTTGAACCTGGCACAGCCAAGTTGCTAGGGTGGGTTCGAGATCCCGTTAACCAGACATGCGTACCCTTTCAGTCGTGGGTGAGTTATGAAGTGACGGTCAGTACCACTGTTCGTTGATAAAAGAATAGCCTAACAATAAGCGGTGGGTGGTGATTATCTGCCTTCCCTCTAGTCTTACACTGCTAAACTAGGGACGGCTATCGAAGATAGCTCTCGTATAGCTTTTCGTGAAATTAAAAAAACAAACGTTATAGTAGTCGCCCGAAATATCCTATTTATTATTGTTGATATTCGTGTGAAGCAACGTGAGGACTAGTGGCCCTCAATTCTGAACTGATAAACAGTCAACAGTACTCGCAGCTAATTTTTTGTTATGCTCTTGTCTTATCGAGCGGTAGAATGTGACTGCTATGTTTATAACGCATCTACAGCCCAAAGGCTCGACATGGCGAGGTGGTTAAGGCAATCGACTCGTAATTTGAGGGTCATAGGTTCGAGTCCATGTCACACCAAACATGCTTGTCCTTTCAGCCGTGGGGGCGTTATAATGTGACGTTCAATCCCATTGCTAAAAGAGTAGCCGAACAATTAGCGGTGGATGGTGATGACTATCTGCCTTCCCCCTAGTCTTATATTGCTAAATTAAGGACACATAGCCCTCGAGTAGTTTTGCGCGAAATTCAAAACAAACAATATTTACATATAAAACAACAACAAAAATACATTTCCTCGTAAAGTAATATCTGTACAGTTACAAAATGTATCACCCCATATTTGGCACGATTAAACATAACTTTCATCTTGGATGATAAAAATTGTGATAATAATACAATTAATACGAAATTATGAAACTAAAAAAAAACAACCTTAAAGATCAGAGTTTAATTATTTTGATTCGTTGAACGGTTAAGTTAACAATTAATAGATGATTGGTGGGAAAAAAAATTGATAAGTTTTCAACATGTTACTTTAGATAAGGTTTTTTAAAAAATTAGGAATTTTCGTCATTTGTTTCAACCAACCTGTCTAAAGGCCTTAGAAAATAGCTTGGAAATTCACTTTGAAAGTGTGATGAAGGCTTTTCACGGATTAAGACGCTAACGAACATCAGGAATGTGCGTCGTATAAGAAAAATAGCGGATATTACTATCTTTCAAAAGCAATATCCTAGAATTTACCTTTAATGCCTGAAATGCCCATCGACTTTTTTGTGTGTGTGTTATAAGCTGGCTTCTTATCACAATGTTAAAGGCATGCTTATTATATAGTCTTCCGCGTATGCGTAAGTAATTTAATCTTATTTTGTGATTTCTAACGGTGTGGTGTCAAGCATATAACTCGTAACTTTTTGTTTGATTGATTCTTGAATTGACAGAAATAAAATGTCACATCTTGTTTCTCAGTTGCGCCCGGCTTGGCACTCGACTCGTAATCTGAGAAGTGTGTTTGTGTTTGTGTGTTTTTCTTACAGCAAAGCCACATCGGGCTATCTGCTCAGCCCACCGATGGGAATCGAACCCCTAATTTTAGCGTTGTAAATCCGGAGACTTTCCGCTGTACTAGCGGGGGGCGTAATCTGAGGATTCGCAGGTTCGAATCCCGGTTGCACCAAACATTTTTGCCCTTTCAGCCGTGGGGGCGTTATAACGTGACGGTCAATCCCACTGTTCGTGGGTAAAAGAGTGGCCTAGTAGTTGGCGGTAGGTGGTGATGACTAACTGCCTTCCGTCTAGTTTTACACACTAAATAAAGGACGGCTAGCGCAGATAGCCCTCGTGTAGCTTTGCACGAAATTCAAAAAGAAAAACAAACTATTTGATAAGCCAGCTTACTTTAATTAGATAAGCGATGTACACGAACGAGGGATACAAACAATTATAATATTAATAATCAGAACTAATGTCTGATGAGTGGTGCCTACCAATAAACAAATTAACCAAACCAGACAGGAGACTGGAATTAATTTATGGTGTGCACCTGGTAACCATAAGTAAATTATAGATGCTTTGGTAGCCTCTAATCAAAAGTCGTGACGTTCTGGATGACTTTTACTTGCTTAGGAGTGTGTGTGGGTTTTCTAAAAGCAAAGCCACATTGGGTTATCTGCTAAGCCCTTCGAGGGGATTCGAACCCCTTATTTGTAAATCCGTAGACTTCCGCTGTACTGGTGAGGATAGGTCAACTGTATGACAATCTAAGAAAGGAAGCCATGCTGTATGGAATTTCAAAAGGTCTTTTCAGAAGATGGATTGTGAAGTTTTCATTAGCTCTCTTTATAGTGGCGTAGTCTCGCGGAAAATAAATGAGCAAAATAAAAAGTGAAAATACTGGCTTTCTCTGCTTTGCAGATTAACTCAGTTAGTCAGGTAATTTTATATCAAGGTTTTAATAAATAAAAATATTAAAGTGTAATCAATGTCGCTAAGGCAAAGAAAGAAAATACCAAAACAAATTTTTAAGGCCTCAGTGAAGACTTTTGGTTTGGTTTGAATTTCGCGCAAAGCTACACAAGGGCTATCAGCACTAGCCGTCCTTAATTTTGCAGTGTAAGACCAGAGGGAAGGCAGACAGTCATCACCACCCACCGCCAACGCTTTGGCTATTCTTTTACCAACGAATAGTGGAATTGACCGTCTCATTATAACACACCCACGGCTAAACAGCGAGCATGTTTGGTTCGACCGGGATTCGAACCCTCGGATTACGAGTCGATCGCTTTAGCCACCTGGACATGCTAGGCGAAGGCAATAATAAATGTAATCATCGTATGCTTGGTGTAATTAGTGTAATTACACTGTTGCTTCTTTATCTTTTAATCATACGCGTAAAAAGCGATCGCGAAATGATACAGAGTTTTAAAAATATAGTCGTAACCCCTAAAAAAATTTTAGGGCAAAGAAATCAATAATCAAATTCGACCTTATTTATTGATGCCAAGAAGCTAACAGACTGAGAAGAAAACAGCTTTATTGATTTGTAATTATGTTTGTCAAAAGCTAAGTTAGTAAAATAATTTATCAAGTGTAGAAACAACAACAATATACGGATGTGACCATCGTCAACAGGATAACAGAAGATCTAGCTCATACGTTGGGGGAGGCAATTACCCCTACTTTCTTTTCTATGGGATGTAGTATACACACGGAATTCATGATTAAATTAGACTGTCTTCCCCCATTTCGGTTTCAAATCTCGTCCATGAGTTAGCCCTTACTTTACGGGAGTCTGACCCTAATGTAGGTAAATATTTTTGCCAGCGCTTACCGGCAATTGTTGAAATAAAAACACAAACATCAAGCACGAAAGCACACTTTTCCCTTTGCACGAAATGCAAGTTGTCACATTTTGTGTAACATACCTGTACTAGTTTTACGTTTGTTGCTTTCTTCCACGTAGGCTTGAGGTTTTATACCGCTAAAATTCGGGTTCGATCCATGCAGGGAGGCAAAGCGCAGGGATTGTGCAGTTTGGAGCTTAAAACAAAATCAAAATATGTATTTGCAATAGATAAATGTTGAATATTCGTAATAGTTTAAATGAATGTTTATTTAGTGAAAAGCTGATTGGGTTTAAATCGCAAATACACTTATACTCGATACAGAGTTAAATATCGACTTGTTTGTTCTTACGAAAATTATCTAAGAGATAGCTTCGAATCCTTCGTAAACGCTGTGATCTAGCCTTACGATCAATGATAAACAAAGTGTTTTTTTTTTTTTGTCTGTATCAGCCCTGGTACCAGAGAATAAAATACAGATTTACCGTTTCGGTTCGTGTATTAAAACAACATTTGACTCAGTTACATGGACGCTTTTAAAAGTCTAGCATTAATGTCCTGAAAGAGATCAAAGTTAAATTAGATGTGTCCAGTTCTAGCTTTACGTTTTGGTAGTTTCGTGTATAAATAATTGATCTATCTTTGTTTCTTTACCGAGTGCACAATTAGACAGTTTAAGTTACGTACATTATGCCGCATGAGTTAGGCTTACCAATTTCTTTTGTTATTTTAAGATTTTATCGGAACCTTGGTCCTGTTGACTTTGGCGTATTTACAATGACTCAGGTTTGATTGTTTCGTAACAACAGTGTTATTCTAATCTGTTTAATTGTTTAGAAACAATATTAGCATCGTAATTTATTTAATTATTTGGTGATAACAATGTTGTAGCAACGCGCGAGTTTACTTGTAACAAACCCACATCAGACAATCTGCTGTGTCTACTACGAAGAATCGATTTAGCGTTGTAATTTTATTGCTGTGATTGGTTTGTAATTACACGTTATCACAAGTAATTTAACTGTTTCGTTACAACATTTTTGTAATGATATTATGTGACTGTTTGGTGATAATATTGTGGTAATAAGAAATCTGATTTATGGATGACCACATTGTTATCATAATTTTTAATTATGATATTATTAACAACAACATTGTTGTTATATATTTTTGCATAAATTTAGCTAAACCATCAAATTGTTACAAACTTGTTGAAAATATTAATAAAGAAGGAATGGAAATAGATTACATTTATTAAAACAATAGAGCTAGAACTGTGGTAAAAGAACAGTAGCTACAGGTGTATGTGTTTTTCTACACTCCTCGTAATTTTTTTCTGTAGCGTATTCAAAATTAGAGGGGTGTAAGTTAACATTTCATGTGTGTCTTTGTGAGGCCCGACATGCCCAGTGGTTGAGGCATTCGACTCGTAATCTGAGGGTCGCGGATTCGGATCTCCGTCACACCAGATATATTCGCCCTTACAGCCGTGGGTGCGTTATAATGTTACAGTCAATCCCACTATTTGTCGGTAAAAGAGTAGCCAAAGAGTTGGCAGAAGGTGGTGATGACTAACTGCCTTCCCTTAAGTCTTACGCTGCTAAATTAGGGAAACCTAGTGCAGATAACCCTCGTGTAGTTTTGCACGAAATTCCAAAACAAACAAACAGACACAGAGAAATACAGATGGATACCTTGTGTAAAACAACAGAGAAGTATTTAGAAATAGAGACCTGGAGAAACTAGAGGTTGAAGAATGAAAGAAAGACCGCACTGAGCAGAGAGTCTTCATGACTGCTCAGTGGATCACTTGAGATCAGTAGAGAGCCTTCATGACTACTCAGTGGACCACTTGAGATCAATAGAGAGCCTTCATGACTCTTCATATATGTATCATCACCAAAAAATCATTGCCATATTAATTCTGGCCCGGCATGGCGTTCGACTCGTGATCTGAGGGTCGCGGGTTCGAATTCTCGTCGTACCAAACATGCTCGCCCTTTCAGCCGTGGAGGCATTATAACATTACGATCAATCCCACTATTCGTTGGTAAAAGAGTAGCCCAAGAGTTGCCGGTGGGTGGTGATGACTAGCTGTCTTCCCTCTAGTTTTACACTGCTAACTTAGGAACCGCTAGCGCAGATAGCCCTCGCGTAGCTTTGCGCGAAATTTAAGAAAAAAACAAACCCTCGTATAGCTTTGCGTGAAATTCAAAACAAACCAGTTTATATGTTACACTTTGCTATGCTTGTAAACTACCGCATCTTTCAAACATCAAATGAAGTTATATTTTCTTCCACGTTTGTTGCTTCTATTAACTTTTATCATGATTACACGAAAATGAAAAGCTATAAAATTAAAAAAAAACAAAAAACAAAAAACACAATTAAAATTTGTTTGTTTTTCGAAATCTGGGAAACAGTATTGTATTTTTATGTATTTCAAACGGGTTGTAATTTGAAGCTACACTGGAACAAGATGAAAAAGACAGTTTATGGGTAGCCTAATGCTAAAGCTAGCCTAGCAACCTAACATTTTCTAACGCAGCACGAGAAAAGTTTTGGTGCGCCATCTATAAATCTGGTTGTTTTATTCTTATAACGCGCTGTCACGCTTGAAACGACCGTTAAGTATTTAAAGCATATGTGATGAGACGTCCGTTGCAATAACGGACGAAGACAGACGTTTTTGCGCTGATAACCTTATTAATAAACTTGGTGAGAAGCATTAGAATCCTAAACGTCACAAATTAAACTTATTGGCTACAGGTTTTCCAATAATTATTTCAGTAAGGTATTTTATCATAGGATGAATTACGTGTTACCTTCCACCATGTAGACTTGTTATTTCAATCCCAAAAGTAGGCTAAGCGTATAGTAGACGCAGCATCCAATTGTTTTGGGGGTGGTGGGTTGTACACATTTTGTGTTCAAAGTTCTTATGCTGTAACTCATTTCAACAACCACGCACACTTTGTATTTGAAAGATATATTTAATGTCTGCCCATTTTCCCCATACTGATTATTATTGCTTAATAGTGGTGGCATTTATAAGATAAAGTTTAAAACTATTATTTTTAAATCCGTAATTTTAGACACGTGTTTCTACATCCATAGTTGTGTCGCGCGAATCCTTCCACAATAGGTAAGCCAGAAGACTTGAGCCACTAAATATAGAGTTTCGATACCCGTAACGAGAACAACACAAACAACCCAACTGAAGGTATTCAGCCTTTCAGCTTTAGGAAGTAACGATCAATCATGTTGTTCGTTGGTAAAAGAGTATTTGTTTTTGAATTTTACGCAAAGCAAAACGCGGGCTATCTGCGCTAGCCATCCCTAATTTAGCAGTGTAAGACTAGAGGGAAGGCAGCTAGTCATCACCACCCACCGCCAACTCTTGGGCTACTCTCTTACCAACGAATAGCGGAATTACCCGTAACATTATAACGCCCCCACGGCTGAGAGATGAGCATGTTTGGCGCGACTCGGGCGCGAACTCGCGACCCTCAGATTACTAGTCGATGGCTTTAACCACGTGGCCATACCGGGTCTGTGACGGAGTACTCAATATTAATGTTTGTACAATATTATTCACAGTGTGTAGTATCAACATTCATACACCTTGAAAAGACAGGACTTAATGTTCCGTCAGGCTAGGTGGGTTAAGGCGTGCGACTCGTAATCTACGGGTCGAGGGTTCGAATACCCGTCGCACCAAACATGCTTGCCCTTTCAGCCGTGGGGGCGTTATAATGTGATATTCAATCCAACTATTCGTTGGTAAAAGAGTGGCCCAGTAGTTGCCGGTGGGTGGCGATGACTAGCCGCCTTCTTTCTAGTTTTACACTGCTAAATTCGGGACGGCTAGCGCAGATAGCCCCTCAATCGCTTTGCGCGAAATTAAAAAAAACAAATCATGATTGATATCTGAGCGCATTTGCGTGAAATACTAAAACTGTGATATTGTGTAACATAATTTTATTTTGTCTTGCTTTTACTTCAGGATAATACGTTTGGTATATCTGCTATTATTTGATTTAAAAAAACAAAAAAAAAACACGTTAAATAGTGGACATATAATAAGTTACGCAGTTGTTATCTACGTTGGAAAAGCGTTCCTACAATTTGTTTTTTACGTTTCTCTAGTTAAATTTCTAATATTGAATGAATAAAATAAAAAAATTACAGATAGACGTAACTTGTTAACCCTAAAACTTAAAACAACGAAAAAAAACACACCAAAAAACATACAGCGCCACCGCACCACTTTCCTATGACGGTGCTGGGTATTTAGTGGAATCTGTTTTGAGAGTAATTTTTGGAAACGAGTTGGTTTCGTAGAAGATCGTTATATGTAAATACGTTGTCTCAGATATCATGTGTTATTTCTAGAATATCGCATTTCTAATCGGATTCATAATGGCATGGCCGAGCGCGTTAAGGCGTGCACTTGTAATCCGAGGGTCGCGGGTTCGCGCCCGCGTCGCGCTAAACATGCTTGCCCTCCCAGCCGTGGGGGTGTATAATGTGCAGTCAATCCCACTATTCGTTGGTAAAAGTGTAGCCCAAGAGTTGGCGGTGGGTGGTGATGACTAGCTGTCTTCCCTCTAGTCTTACACTGCAAAATTAGGGACGGCTAGCACAAATAGCCCTCGAGTAGCTTTGTGCGAAATTCCAAAACAAACAAACTCTTTTGAAATAATGACTAATCCCTCTCGATCGTAAGTGGCTAGGGGGCGCTCGACTCGTATTCTGAAAGTTACGGGTTTAAATCCCCATCACACCAAACTTGCTCGCTCTTTCAGCGGTGGAGGCGTTGTAACGTGACGGCTAAAACCCCTATTCGTTGGTAAAAGAGTAGCCAAGTGGTTGGCGGTGGGTGGTGAAGACTATCTGCTTTCTCTCTAGTCCTACACTGCTAAATTAGGGACGGCTAACGCAGATAGCCTTCGTGTTGTTTTGCCCGAAATTTCAAACAAATAAATTCTCTATAGTATATTTTGTATTGCTTTAAACAGCGCTTTACTGTACATACTTTGTCTACAGCGAGTATCGAAATCCAGATTTTGGTGTCATTAACCCTCAGGGTTACCGCAAAAACTATCAATCTGTGTGTTTTTCCGTACAGCAAAGTTACAAAGGAATATCTGCTCAGCCGACCGAGGGGAATCGAACCCCTAATTTTAGCGTTGTAAACCCGGAGACATACCGCTGTACTAGTGGGGGGCAAAACTATCCCACCATCTCAATATTATAAGAATTTATCATTTTTTATTCAGCCAGTTATTACGTTTTTAATAACTATACAGTTGAAAAATTTATTTCGAGACATCCTAATGTTGATGTGAAACTTGCATAATTAGAAGTTTCATTTAATTGAATTAATTTCAATTAACACTCGAAAACTACTTAACGAAAAGTTATTCGTTCGTGGCAGGTTTTACAACTTTCACAAAGGACTTACTACATCGCGTTTTAACTGAAATGAGAGAAATATGTTTTTTGTCGTTTTTGTTTTTTCATAGAATGTGCTTCTAGAAATATATGTATGATTTTGATGGTCGGAGGTTACGAGATAATGAAATATTTTATGATAACTTACTTTTGTCTTCTTCAGGGACAGCTGAACGTAAGTTATGGAAAACTAACGCAAAATCAATTGAAATCTCTTGCAGTTTCTAACCGATTTGGCTACATCGCGAACATTTAAAAATTAATAAAATATATGAAATCACCGAAGGAGGTTGCTTAACTTCTTTTAATTTCCATAATTACGACTTTTAGTGTTATAAATAATTTATTTATTTACGGAATGTGTGTATGTGTGCGTTTTTCTGATAACAAAGCCACATCGGGCTATCTGTTGTGTCTACCGAGGGGAATTAAACCCCTGAGTTTAACGTTGTAACTCCGGAGAGTTACCGCCGTCCCAGCGGGGGACATTTTTGAAGTAAAAGGCGACATAATGGGCTATCTGTACTGTGTCCACAAAACGTACGTAACCTTAGTCTTTAGCGCCTTTAGATTTATCGTTCAGTCACTAGGAGGAGCAAATAGCTTATTTAACGATCAATGAATAGCAACCAGGATATTGTTTGTTTTGTGAAAAAGCCGCACTATATTTCTCGCGGGATTCGTGCCTCGAATTCTAGCGTTATAAGCTCTCAAATTTACTGATAAGCTCCTATAGGGCAGGGGAAAATAACACAAAATTCAGCATTTTCGTGTGTTCATCAAAACATTAATTTTGTGAGACAAAAACTTGTTAAAACACAAACAAACAAACTGTTTTTGTGATGAAAAATAACACGAAAAACAACAAAAACATGATTTCGAACTACTCTGTAGGAATATTAAATACACAGAGGATCTCATTTTGTAATAACGTTAGGGTTAACAGATCTCCCCGTAGCACCAAACATGCTCACGGCTACTCTTTTACCAACGAATAGTGAGTGGGTGGTGATGACTAGCTGCCTTCCCTCTAGGATTACACTGCTAAATTAGAGACGGCTGGCACAGATAGTCCTCGTGTAGCTTTGGGCGAGATTAAAAAATATATATAAAAAATCAAAGACTTGTTAAAATGTCTGTAAACAGAACGGAAAAATATGTTGATATTCAGTTAAAATTTACCAGAGCTGCTAAAGTGTGCAATCAAGTCTGTAAACAGAAAAGAAACAAATTGAAATGTGCAGAATTCAGTAGTCACATTTTCCATTGATGAACATTGGACAACAATGTATCTTTTGTTTTTATGATTTACGGGCACTTGGTTGCCCTCCCCCGCTAGCCAACACTTAATGAAGAATGAGATGGAAACTGTTTCTTTGTTTGTTTTTTAATTTTGCACAAAGCTCCTCGAGGGCTATCTGTGCTAGCCGTCCCTAATTTTGCAGTGTAAGACTAGAGGGAAGACAGCTAGTCATCACCACCCACCGCCAACTCTTGGGCTACTCTTTTATCAACGAATAGTGACATTGACCATGACATGATAACGCCCCTACGCCTGAAAGGGCGAACATGTTTGGCGCGACGTGGATGCGAACCCGCGACCCTCGGATTACGAATCGCACGCCTTAACGCGCTTGACCATGCAGGGCCCAAGATGGAAACAAACCAGTAAAAGTTATCGTCACTTCTGTTGGTGATGATAGAATATGTTAGTAGAATATAACAGTTAACGTTGAATTAACAGCACTTATAAACAAACATGCATCTGTGCTTTCAGAGACCATGAAGGACTCTCGCTGTTTCGGGAGAAGAGAAAGGTCACACGTGTCATTTTTACTGTTTGATGTCCTTGGATTTCTGTCCCCCCTCGTTCTTCCTTCCTTACATGACTATTTAGAAATGTCTTGAACCCTAGAATTACCTACACACACACACCCCTTCCCTTCCGGTTTGTTAGACACTCTTTTAATGTTTTTTTTAATGCAAGAAACTGTATGTAGGTTCGCGACTTTAGTAGTTACAAGCTTCCTACAGTGAAACCTGTTTAAGGCGGAATTGCACGAGTCCGAGTAAAATTTCCTGCTTAAACAGGTTTTCCGGCCGAGACAGTAAACGTGCATTTCTTTAATTATATATAATTTTTGAGCCGGACGTTACACTTGCTTGACTCAAGGGAAGTAAGACGTTTATAAATAAAGTGATTATAATGTTTATGTTTTATTTATTAGAATAAGAACAAAAACAGACATTCAAAATATACACAAGAACACAAAATTTTAATCAAAGTTATTTTAAGAAAGTGTCCAGTTTCAACTGTTTCGTTATTTTAGTGGGCGTTCTCGTGCGGTTAAAAAGAATGCCAATTCTACGGCCTTTTCAAGAAGTTCATTTTTAAATACAATTTGACAATTTAATACTTGCAATGAAGTATGAACTTCGATTTCTTCACTGTCTTTTCCATTTTGTTCATCTTCTGAATCTCTCACACTGTTACCATCTTGATTTTAAATCAATTTCATCAGTTTCTGTTGAAACATTCTTGTCAACGTTCACAGAATCATCTGCACCAATCTTCTCAGAGTTTGAATTTCACTAGAAAATGCAATTACATCTGACACGTCAATTTTCACGGTCATTTCAGATGTTCTCTTACAGTCGTCCATGTTTACAATAACATCAATTTTATACACTGTGTAATTCCATTATCTAATGGCTGTAGAACTTATGTTGTACATGGAGGTAGAAAGACTGAACGAACATTAAAAATTTGAACTTTTGTGACAAGTTACATTATCTAGGAAAAGTAGAATATTCGTATTTTCTTGTTCCATTCTTTTGTTCATAAATCCCTTTAATATAACACTTGTCGTCCACGTTTTATTATTCGCTTACCATTCTACAGGAAGTTGATTCTTCCTTAAGTTTTTGAAACAGCGCGGACTTTCACGTTTACCTGTTACCCACGGTTACTCTAGTTTTTCCATCAGCAAATGCAACCAAAAGTACAGTAAATCGTTCTTTCGAATAGCGACCTCTGGAATAATGACGTCAGAAGAAAGAGCAGAATATATTTAACCAATACTTACTGTCACAAAATGTCCGAGAATTTATTAATGTTTAAAGAAATTAATATTGTGTCAATAACATTTTTTCTGCCTTACTCAGGTTCTAACCCTACTTGTTGATAGACAATGTAGGTGAAAGATAGTTTTTCGTTTGCGTTACGCAGGTTCCACCATATAGAGGGCGTTTTATAAGAGAAATCTTAAAATAATGCGGCAAAATATTGATTTTTCGGCTTAGACAGGTTTTACTGTAAAACATTCCACCCAAAATTACTTCCAGGTTATTTTCTCTGATCGTGCCTAATTTAGAAGTAATACATAGTGTTTTCAAAGCAACATCAGGCTGTCTGCTGCGTCCATCGAGGGGAAAAAGAATCCCTTATTTTTAGCACTGTAAATCCGAACACTTTCTACTTCTGCACGTGAGAACCACTGTGATGGAGGATATTTAACACCAACCCTTACGCTACTTTTTCCCAACGAAAAATGGTGTTAACCATCGCATTATTATGCCTCCATAAGTTAAAGGGCTAGCATGTTTTATGACGGAATTCGACTCGCAGATTGCCCTAACCACAAGATCATGCCAGGTTAATGACCTGTGAGTCATACACAAAAGCTTCCTTTTGTGGCACAATGGTATATCTGCGGATTTACACCGCTAGAAACCGGGTTTCGATACCCATAGTGTGCAGAGCACAGATAGCCTATTGTGTAGCTTTGTGCTTAACTACAAACAAAGTAATCTTATCTGCACATAACAATTATCGAGAAAAATATCACATCTGAAATAGTTACTTGAAAGTAATACCACTTTTAGAGGATTTTTTTTAAAGATGGCCTCTCGACTTTACAAATGGAAGAACAAACGTTTTGTTTGGTGTTATTGGAAATCCCTCTTTTTTAATTTTCAACATTTCTTTATAGGAAGTTTTTTCACATTATTTTTACGAATGTATTTTAGGTTTGTCTTTAGGCTTAGCCGACAACAGTTCTTCGCTTTGATGCTCAGTTAACCTTAATCTACAAAACAGCTTTACGGACTTACTTCATTTTTTATATTATGATTGTTTATAATCTCTAAAGTCCTGGCATGGCCAGGTGGTTAAGGCACTCAACTCGTAATCCGAGGTTCGAATCCCCGTCACACCAAACATGCTCGCCCTTTCAGCTGTGGGGGCGTTATATATAATGTTACGATCAATCCCATTATTCGTTGGTAAATTAGTAGCCCAGGAGTTGGGGGTGGGTGGTGATGACTATTTGCATTATTTCTAGTCTTAAACTGCTAAATTAGGGACGGCTAGCACAGATAGCCCTCGAGTAGCTTTCTGCGAAACTCCAAAACAAACAAACAAACTGTATATCACAAGCACTGAAACCCGATTTTATAGAATTATAAGCCATAAGTCTTATCGTTTAGTCACCAGAGGGCTTCAGAGTGACGAAATGCTGTTTGCGTTTTGATTATTAAACGGTTTATTTATTCCTTTTGTCGGCTTATTTATAAACACACAATCTTGGATTGATGTTATTTTATGTATCGATTGTAATGGCAATATAAAATTGACACGTGTAACATTGCGAAGTTAATTAAGTTTGTTTGTTTGTTTTTTGAATTACGCACAAAGCTACTCGAGGGCTGTCTGTGCTAGCCGTCCCTAATTTAGCAGTGTAAGACTAGAGGGAAGGCAGCTAGTCATCACCACCCACCGCCAACTCTTAGACTACTCTTTTACCGACGAACAGTGGGATTGACCGGCACATTATAAGGCCCCCACGGCTGAAAGGGCGAGCATGTTTAGCGCGACGGGGATGCGAACCCGCCACCCTCAGATTACGAGTCGCACGCCTTAACGTGCTTGGCCATGCTGGGTTTGTTAATTAAGCAAATAACCTTATCATGACATATTTATATATATATATATAACCCACTAGAATGTCTTATTTTCATTTGAATACTTTTACATACGGTGAAACCGGGATTGATTTTGCTTGTTTTATGACTCCTTCAATGAATGTAAAACTCTTACTCGTGATTTCTTAGGTTCACTGTCTTTTATTTGGCTTCCCAAATGTTTGTCTCAATGTCTTTAATATTCAGCTCGATATCAATAATGTTTCTCTCGATATATTTAATGTTTGTCTCAATGTCTACTATATCTGCCTCGATGTCTCCAGCGAATCTAAGCACATGTATATGTGTAGTAAACGCTAATGTTTTTTGTTTTTTTTCATTATTTAAATTCAACCCTGTATGGTTTCAGTTTTGTTATGAACACGGCAGTTCTGATTTATTGGCCGTGAGGCGGAACCCTATTTTCTCAGCAGAGCGATCATATTAAGTGGAACTGTGAAGACGCACGTAATATATATTTTTTAAATTCTTTTTGTTAAACTTGCCTAGAGAACCTTCTGGAATATGAAAGAACTTTGAGCTGAAAAAAAGAAAAAAAAACTTAATTTGTTCTAAATCCCACGATTTAATCTCTGATAGGACTTTATATTAGTTCCGTATCGTCAAAACTAAAACGAACCTATTTGGAGAAGGAACTGCTGTGTATTTTGATAAAAGAGCTGTTGTCGGGGCATTATTGATTTATCAGATTCTGGCATTAGTTCCTTAACGTATCGTCAAATAGTAAGTGGTGGCCAGAAATAATAATAATAATAATAAAAACAGAAACCAACATGAATCAACAGCGAAAGCTAAGTCTTTTCAGCATTTGCGATGAACAGGAAATTCGGTTCATTTTTTTTACGTAATTGGGCCTAGAGTTTTTAAAGCTTTGAAAAATAAAAGAGGTGAAGAGAGGTTAGCTTAAAAAAATAAACTATTGACTTTAATTTCAGCAAACGTTTGATAAGCAATAATAGTTTTCTTATCAGAGGCCCCGGCATGGCCAGGTGGTTAAGACACTCGACTCGTAATCTGAGGATTGGGGGTTCGAATCCCCGTCACACCGAAAACGCTCACCCTTTCAGTCTTTGGGGCGTTATAATGTGACGATTAATTCCATTATTCCTTGATAAAAGAGTAGCCCAAGAATTAGCGATGGGTGGTGATGACCTTCCCTCTAGTCTTACACTGCTAAATTAGGGACGGCTAGCGCAGATAGCCCTCGAGTAGCTTTGCGCGAAATTCAAAACAAACTAAACCAATTCTTATGAGAACGAACTTTAAAAAAAAAAATCCGCTACATTTTTATCTGTTACTGTAAAGTAAAATCTGCCATGTCTTTAAATCATTAATCTAAACTTTTACGAATTGATCTTTGTTATCAGAAAATGTTTGTAACTGGAATAAAACAGTTACTTTACTGCCTCCCGCCTTTTTTTTTTTTTTTTTTAGTTTCTCTCTTTTGTTCTAAAGTCACAATTAGTGGCACGAGCACAGTTTTGCCAAAAGCTTCGACTTTGTTATCTGGAATGCTTAGGTCAGCACGTGCAGAAGGCTAGAAAGAGAACGTGTAATGAGATAGCCACTTTCTACCCAACCAGTCAGGCTAATCAGTGACAAACGGATGGAGCTCAGGGTTTAGTTCTGCACTCTTTTAAATATATGCACTGGAATATTCCATAACAATTTTATTTTGAACCCATCAAAGATTTAGCAACATCAGTTGTTCTGTTATTTTAAAAATTCACGAGCTACAAATTTCGCGGGACTTTTCTATCTCACCACGATTAGTTATTTTTACTTCAATAAACCAAAAAATGAATTTAAAAAAAAGTCTTTATCTCTAATAATAAACGTCGTTTAATTTATTTTATGGTCGAGGCTAACTAGTTGAAAAAAAAAAAAGAGACTGATGGCTGTATTCGTAATATTAACTCACTTTTGTTTCAAAGATATATTATTAACTTATTATTAAGAGTTTTATATATGTTTCTAACTTTAATAGACTAATGCAGTAAATAGAGATGATAATTTTAAGAGACCAGATGAAGGTTTCAGTATCTTAAGAGCAGTCTTTGTCGGCACAAAAACCTTGATAATTCTAAACTCCAAAGACTAATAACCAACCAGACCTTCCACAGTAAAATATAGTGCTTGTTTTTTCTTCTCAATTTATAATGAACATAATATCGCTTCAACAACATTCATAAATAGGAAATTAGGCCGGCACAAAAACCACGTGCCTTGATAGTTCTAAAGTCCAAAGACTAATAACGAACCAGGCGTTCCGCAGTAAAACATAGTACTTTTTATTTTTCTCAATTTATAATGAATATAATATAGTACAGCATTCACAAAAAGGAAATAGCGCATAATTGTCCTCGATACCTATGTGAGCTACAGTTTCCACCCCTTTCATCTTCCAAGAAATATCTCCTCCACACGATCTTGTCAAAAATGTCCACACGAATCATTGCATCCTGTCTGTATTTAGAAGGACAATGAAACATCACATACACGATAACATGTTTGAAATTTGAGAACCGACTATCACCTTTAATTGTGGTTTCCTGGTGCCAGTTAACGAAGTGCCACTGACAACAGCAAATGATCCTATCACGAGGACAGAAATCAGACTTGGCAAAACCAGTAATCGTAAAGTCTTTTCTTCTTTTAATTATGAATGCGGGCGAAAAGTTGCTGACAAGTCCTAATTGGACTGCATCGCTCGGAATGTCAGATATTTTACTCACTGGTCTTCACGGATTGTGATGTTCCAACATAGACCATTCTTTCTTCAGTGAACGTACATTCAGAGCTCATGCCATGCACTACAAAAGATAAACTGATTTTTTTTCAAACAAATACATCTAATTTATGCTACGGATGATATAAGATAAGTTCTTCTTTTATGAACGAACACAGAAATACTTAATGTGTTACCGAACTCTTACTTCAATGCTTAGATAAGGTTTTATCTAGAGTAAACAACAAACGGCGATAGGACTCTGTTATTAGAGCTTGAATATACTATGTCAAGACATTTCTATCTATGACACATTAAAAACTTAAACAAAAATTACCTTCAAGATGTGCACCACACACCATATCCTGGTCAACTGATCAATTGTTTTAACCATCCATGAAATACGTAACAAATAACGAAGACTTGTTGGAAAAGACACTCTTATACGCAAACAACATGCGCAGACTCCATTTTGTTTTCCCTGAATCTCCATGTACCCAACTATATCCATAGAACAAGGTGTAAGTAGTAGTGTCACCTTTACATCTTCATAACATCAACAGATTGTGGTGTAAGTAGAAGTGTCATCTTTACATCTTCATTACATCAACAGATTGTGGTGTAAGTAGAAGTGTCATCTTTACATCTTCATTACATCAACAGATTGTGGTGTAAGTAGAAGTGTCATCTTTACATCTTCATTACATCAACAGATTGTGGTGTAAGTAGAAGTGTCATCTTTACATCTTCATTACATCAACAGATTGTGGTGTAAGTAGAAGTGTCATCTTTACATCTTCATTACATCAACAGATTGTGGTGTAAGTAGAAGTGCCATCTTTACATCTTCATTACATCAACACATTGTTGTCTGTTTCTGAATTTCACGCCAAACTACTCAAGGGATATCTGCATTGCCAGATATGTAATACATGTGGAGACGCGTGTATATAAGAGAAGCTGGAAGTATTTTGGACATGCATGTCTCATAACACATCAGTACGTTACACACGTATGATCAACCCAAAACCGGTTCAACAGAAACACTTCTTGTACAGACAGAGAACACCATTATGTTTCTATCTTTAAAAATACGAATGATTTTAAAGAGAAAAATATGTAAACTATACTTATTAAAGAAACTAATCCGAAGATGGCATATGTAACTAAACCATCATTCAAAAAAATACATAACACCGATACACTTGACACCATTACTTTCTGTTTAACACTTGCATTCTGTGGAGTATCACACAGTCTTACAATTCGTTTTAACCCTTAAGTACACTTCACATCCTTTCAACTTATTACTGTTTCTTAGCAACTTGTATTTTCTGTTTATGTGTTTTTAACTGATCATAAAACATATTGTAAGTCTTTTTATTGTTATATCTCATAAAATAGTCATACATGTAATATGTTAGTACAGCTGTATGGTTAGTGTTATAACTACACTATAATATTACACTCTTAGTTATATCTACACTATGATATTACACTGTTAATAATGTAACGAATATTATAATATTAAACGGTTGTGTATATTAACCCTTATGTAGTTGAAAAGGTAAAACGTCAGTTAGATTTGTTTTGGAATTTCGCACAAAGCTACTAGAGGGCTATTTGTGCTAGCCGTCCCTAATGTAGCAGTGTAAGACTAGAGGGAAAGCAGCTAGTCATCACCACCCACCGCCAACTCTTGGGCTACTCTTTTACCAACGAATAGTGGGATTGACCGTAACATTATACACCCCCAAGGCTGGGAGGACGAGCATGTTTAGCGCGACGCGGGCGCGAACCCGCGATCCTCGGATTACGAGTGCACGCCTTAACGCGCTCGGCCATGCCAGACCAGTGTCAGTTAGATAAAAAATATTTTATATATGCTTGTTTGTTTGTTTTTGAATTTCGCGCAGAGCTAACGAGGGCTATCCGCGCTGACCGTCTATCATTTCGTAGTATACGACTAAAGGGAAAGTGCTCCGCTAATATACCGGTAAATTTAGGGATTTACAAGGTTAAAAACAGGGATTCGATTACCTTCGGTGGACTCAGATGAGAGCCCAGTGTGGCTTTCCTAAAGAAAACACACACACTAGAGGGAAAGCAACAATTCGTCATTACCCACCGCCAACTGTTGGCTACTCTTTTATCAACTAATATTGCAACTGACCGTCACATTATAACGCCCCCACGGGTAAAATGGCGAGGATGTTTCGTGTATTCGGGGATCAACACATTTTTGCAGCAAACATCACATTAAAAACCACTCACACAATATTTACATTTGTCTCACACAACAGTTATTTTAAACACTTTGTACAAACCGAACAAAGGAATGGTAATAGAAAACATTGCAGCAGTGACACAAGAAATCAAAACTCTTGACACATGAAACACAGGTTTAGTACTAGATGTGTGGTAAAGATATGTTTATGGTAAATTTTGAATAGTGCTTATTTTGAATTTCGCGCATAGATTCACGAGGGCTTTCTGCTCTAGCCCTCTCTAATTTAGCAACGTAAGACAAGAGAAAAGATAATTAGCTATCACAGTTCACACTAACTATTGTGAATAAGGGCATTGAAAGTCTCTTTATAACGCCTACACGGCTCAAAGGGGGAGAATGTTTGGTGTGAAGGGAATTCGAACCCGCGACTCTTGGATTACGAGTCGAGTGCCTAAAATAGTTGGTCATGGCGAACCAAAATATCAGATCGTGGATTTCAATTGAAATTCTTTGCTTACAACGTGATAGAAAACAAAACGTCTCATCCCCAGGTGAGGCTCGAACTCACAACCCCGGCATATCCCACAAGTACTGTCTTATAAGTACCGTGCGCTAACCAATTGCGCCACTGGGGATAAGATAGCATTTCCAATGGAAGCACTAGAACACGTCACTACTTACTAAAAACCTTTATCTATCAGCCAAGTTAACACTAAAACTACCCAACCCAAAAGGATACTTAACATTCTTATACGTAGCCATAACAATCCGATACAAACAACTACATAACAAGGAATATAATAAGCAGATATTTCTTCATAATAAATTACACCATCCACAACGAGTTAAAATGGAAACAGTAATAGGAGAATTAAAGATGATAAATCAGAATTATTCCACTCAGAATGCCATTCAAACAACACAAAATTACTTTAATACAGAACTATTGTGAAACTGATACACCGAATATTACAGTGCCAAGGTTTTGAAACCACAGATGACAAGAACTCTGTTACAACAGCAACAAACGGGCGAAAATATCCGCAATGAATAATCCTTTTAGTAACAACCGTAAAGTCATTAGACAGTCTCAACTGACCACCAACACAACATAAGAAACAGGTAAAACACGAAAACGCCGAAGAACAAACGTGTCACGCGAAACACTTTGTTTGCCAAATCTTTGTAATATATATGGAGACGCATGTGTAAGAGAAGCTAGATGTACAGTGTTCCCTCGTCTATCGCAGTAGATGCGTTCCAACCCCCCCCCCCCCGAAAGGAGATTTTCCGCGAAGTGGGATCGCCGATTTTTACGTATATATTTATGTGCATTTAGACTTTTAAAACCCTCCCTGTACAACTATTTAACCCTCGAGGCCTGGCATGGCCGAGCGCGTTAAGGCGTGCACTCGTAATCCGAGGGTCGCGGGTTCGCGCCCGCGTCGCGCTAAACATGCTCGCTCTCCCAGCCGTGGGGGTGTATAATGTGACGGTCAATCCCACTTTTCGTTGGTAAAAGAGTAGCCCAAGAGTTGGCGGTGGGTGGTGATGACTAGCTGCCTTCCCTCTAGTCTTACACTGCTAAATTAGGGACGGCTAGCACAGATAGCCCTCGAGTAGATTTGTGCGAAATTCCAAAACAAACAATTTAACCCTCCTATTACAATAATGTTCATTATTGCTGAAATAATAAAAACAATTATTAAGATATTAAGCCTTAATATTAAAAATTACATATCTTCAGCAGGTGGTGTGTTTTCGGGGGACACCACTTCCTCTTCTGTGGAAGGTGAATCGGCAATTTCTTCGTCGGTCGTAACAACTTCAGGAACAGTACTTGCCACCGGTACCCTTTCTTTTTTGCTCGGCTGGAAAAACATTGTTATTGGCAGTTGTTTTCTCTGCCTCTTTAGCCTATCGAAAATCATTTGATAAGGAGTCATCAGTTCTTCTATTGTATTGCAAAATTGTACTGATCGAACCATATCGTTGTCCCATTCCTGTGAGCACTCCTTCACTTCGTTAATTAGTTTCATTAGTTTACCTAACCGCTCTAACGACCATCCACTTTGCTCGATTGTTTCCTCGGCTTCTTTCGGTGTTTCCTCTTCGTCGTCTTCCTCGGCAGCAGACTTCGTCAGTGCTTCTAAGTCTTGGTCGGCGAGTGGTTCGGATTCTAAGTCAATCAGTTCATCTACGTCTTCTTTCGTCATATCGGCAAATCCTTCACCTTTGATTAACGAAGCTAATTGCACAGCTTTTTGAACAGCCGAGTGTTGGATTTCTTCAGGTGTGAATCCCTTGTCGTCGTGCACAACCTCAGGCCACAACTTCTTCCAGCTTGCATTAACGGTGCAGGGCTTCATCTCTTGCAATGCCTTATGAACATTTTGAAGACATGTAGCAATGGTGAAAGACTTCCAGTACTCCTTCAGGGTGAACGTGTCGTTTTCGGTTTCGGTGGCATTATCAAGGCTACGTACGAGGTTGGACATGGTATTCCTTATGTGTAAGGCCTTGAAAGCCCTGATAACTCCCTGGTTCATCGGTTGTATAAGGGACGTAGTGCTGGCTGGCAGGAATTCAACCCTAACGCCTTCATACGAAAGATTTCTTGGGTGGCCACCGGCGTTATCCAAAAGAAGAAGGACATTGGATGGCAAGCCCTTCTTTTAAAAATAAAGCTTAACTTGAGGAATGAAACTCTGATGGAACCAATCAGAGCTCGGAGGATTCGTTATCCAGGCAGTAGGAGTGTGCATCCAATGGACCGGTAGCAAGTTCATGTTCTTATTCTTTAAAGCTCTCGGGTTTTTAGACTTGTAAATTAATGTCGGCTTCAACGTAAAACCAGCAGCATTACCAGTTATTAAGAGGGTGAACCGGTCTTTATGAGCTTTAAAACCCGGGGCTTTTTTCTCATCTTTAAACAGGAACGTTCGGGAAGGCATCCTCTTACAAAACAGGCCAGTCTCGTCCATGTTGAATACCTGTTCAGGCCTATATTCTCCTTCAGCGATTATTTCTTTAAAAGTGTCCCGAACGTAAGCTTCACCAGCCTCCTTGTTAGCCGAAGCAGCCTCTCCATGTAACGATACGTTTTTCAGGCCGTATCGTTGCTGAAATTTCTGAAACCAGCCTTTGCTTGCAGAAAACGGTTTCTTAGGTTGGGAATCACTGGACGTTCCTGGCTGTGGGTTGTCTGCGTCTTCTTCATCTTCATCCTTTTCCGCGAAATTATCATACAACATCTTAGCCTTCGTTGTGATAATGTTAGTATCCAAGGGAACACCTTTCTTACGGCAATCAGCTATCCATATGGCCAAAGCAGCTTCCATCCGAACGATACTCTTATTACGAGATGTTACAACCCTCTTAGCCGTTGTATTAAAAGTAATAGCAGCAGTCTTCCTAATATTAACTTCGTCCTTCTTGGTGCAGCGAATGGTGGATTCGTTCACTCCGTTATGGCGAGCTATGGACGCATAAGAGTTTCCTTCTTTTACCATATCTAATATCTTCACCTTTTCGCCGATGGTCATCACTTTCCGTGACCGTTTAGGCGTAGAAGCATCGTTAGAAGTATTAGCACGTTTGGGAGCCATTGCAGGGGCTTTAAACATACACAAAAGTTCAAAGATGCTGCCGTGGATGAAATCACCAATCACAGACCAGACATGAATATTGACAGCACCAATCACAGGCAATCAAAATGAGTAGCTTTCATTGGCCGTCTTTCATTTCTGCACCGTCTTGCACATCGCTACGCCATGAAGCTGATCTCGCGTAGCCTTCGCAGACGCACAATGCGTACATCTATAGCCTTTCCAGTTGGTTCTGTTTCCATTTTTACGCTGTTATTAACTCAAATATATGTTTATATCTCAAAATATAACTTTTTTTTTCTTTACACTATTAATTATATTTATTTTTAATATTTTAATGGTATTTAATGCTATATTTTACATTTAATGTTTATTATTTTATATATATGTGGGGGTCGGCCGAGCCCGCGAAGTAGGATCCCCGAAGTGGCGAGGGAACATTGTACTTTATACACACGTGTCTCACGACACATCAGTATGTTACACACGAATGACCAACACAAAATCACTTCAACAGATACATTTCTTGTACAAACAGGGAACCACAAACACAGAAAACCCATTTTAAGTTTCTACCTTAAAAAATACGAATGATTTTAAAGAGAAAAATATGTAAACTATACTTATTAAAGAAACTAATCCGAAGATGGCATATGTAACTAAACCATCATTCAAAAAAATACATAACACCGATACACTTGACACCATTACTTTCTGTTTAACACTTGCATTCTGTGGAGTATCACACAGTCTTACAATTCGTTTTAACCCTTAAGTACACTTCACATCCTTTCAACTTATTACTGTTTCTTAGCAACTTGTATTTTCTGTTTATGTGTTTTTAACTCATCATAAAACATATTGTAAGTCTTTTTATTGTTATATCTCATAAAATAGTCATACATGTAATATGTTAGTACAGCTGTATGGTTAGTGTTATAACTACACTATAATATTACACTCTTAGTTATATCTACACTATGATATTACACTGTTAATAATGTAACGAATATTATAATATTAAACGGTTGTGTATATTAACCCTTATGTAGTTGAAAAGGTAAAACGTCAGTTAGATTTGTTTTGGAATTTCGCACAAAGCTACTAGAGGGCTATTTGTGCTAGCCGTCCCTAATGTAGCAGTGTAAGACTAGAGGGAAAGCAGCTAGTCATCACCACCCACCGCCAACTCTTGGGCTACTCTTTTACCAACGAATAGTGGGATTGACCGTAACATTATACACCCCCAAGGCTGGGAGGACGAGCATGTTTAGCGCGACGCGGGCGCGAACCCGCGATCCTCGGATTACGAGTGCACGCCTTAACGCGCTCGGCCATGCCAGACCAGTGTCAGTTAGATAAAAAATATTTTATATATGCTTGTTTGTTTGTTTTTGAATTTCGCGCAGAGCTAACGAGGGCTATCCGCGCTGACCGTCTATCATTTCGTAGTATACGACTAAAGGGAAAGTGCTCCGCTAATATACCGGTAAATTTAGGGATTTACATGGTTAAAAACAGGGATTCGATTACCTTCGGTGGACTCAGATGAGAGCCCAGTGTGGCTTTCCTAAAGAAAACACACACACTAGTGGGAAAGCAACAATTCGTCATTACCCACCGCCAACTGTTGGCTACTCTTTTATCAACTAATATTGCAACTGACCGTCACATTATAACGCCCCCACGGGTAAAATGGCGAGGATGTTTCGTGTATTCGGGGATCAACACATTTTTGCAGCAAACATCACATTAAAAACCACTCACACAATATTTACATTTGTCTCACACAACAGTTATTTTAAACACTTTGTACAAACCGAACAAAGGAATGGTAATAGAAAACAGTGCAGCAGTGACACAAGAAATCAAAACTCTTGACACATGAAACACAGGTTTAGTACTAGATGTGTGGTAAAGATATGTTTATGGTAAATTTTGAATAGTGCTTATTTTGAATTTCGCGCATAGATTCACGTGGGCTTTCTGCTCTAGCCCTCTCTAATTTAGCAACGTAAGACAAGAGAAAAGATAATTAGCTATCACAGTTCACACTAACTATTGTGAATAAGGGCATTGAAAGTCTCTTTATAACGCCTACACGGCTCAAAGGGCGAGAATGTTTGGTGTGAAGGGAATTCGAACCCGCGACTCTTGGATTACGAGTCGAGTGCCTAAAATAGTTGGTCATGGCGAACCAAAATATCAGATCGTGGATTTCAATTGAAATTCTTTGCTTACAACGTGATAGAAAACAAAACGTCTCTTCCCCAGGTGAGGCTCGAACTCACAACCCCGGCATGTCCCACAAGTACTGTCTTATAAGTACCGTGCGCTAACCAATTGCGCCACTGGGGATGTGATAGCATTTCCAATGGAAGCACTAGAACACGTCACTACTTACTAAAAACCTTTATCTATCAGCCAAGTTAACACTAAAACTACCCAACCCAAAAGGATACTTAACATTCTTATACGTAGCCATAACAATCCGATACAAACAACTACATAACAAGGAATATAATAAGCAGATATTTCTTCATAATAAATTACACCATCCACAACGAGTTAAAATGGAAACAGTAATAGGAGAATTAAAGATGATAAATCAGAATTATTCCACTCAGAATGCCATTCAAACAACACAAAATTACTTTAATACAGAACTATTGTGAAACTGATACACCGAATATTACAGTGCCAAGGTTTTGAAACCACAGATGACAAGAACTCTGTTACAACAGCAACAAACGGGCGAAAATATCCGCAATGAATAATCCTTTTAGTAACAACCGTAAAGTCATTAGACAGTCTCAACTGACCACCAACACAACATAAGAAACAGGTAAAACACGAAAACGCCGAAGAACAAACGTGTCACGCGAAACACTTTGTTTGCCAAATCTTTGTAATATATATGGAGACGCATGTGTAAGAGAAGCTAGAAGTACAGTGTTCCCTCGTCTATCGCAGTAGATGCGTTCCAACCCCCCCGCCCCCGAAAGGAGATTTTCCGCGAAGTGGGATCGCCGATTTTTACGTATATATTTATGTGCATTTAGACTTTTAAAACCCTCCCTGTACAACTATTTAACCCTCGAGGCCTGGCATGGCCGAGCGCATTAAGGCGTGCACTCGTAATCCGAGGGTCGCGGGTTCGCGCCCGCGTCGCGCTAAACATGCTCGCCCTCCCAGCCGTGGGGGTGTATAATGTGACGGTCAATCCCACTTTTCTTTGGTAAAAGAGTAGCCCAAGAGTTGGCGGTGGGTGGTGATGACTAGCTGCCTTCCCTCTAGTCTTACACTGCTAAATTAGGGACGGCTAGCACAGATAGCCCTCGAGTAGCTTTGTGCGAAATTCCAAAACAAACAATTTAACCCTCCTATTACAATACTGTTCATTATTGCTGAAATAATAAAAACAATTATTAAGATATTAAGCCTTAATATTAAAAATTACATATCTTCAGCAGGTGGTGTGTTTTCGGGGGACACCACTTCCTCTTCTGTGGAAGGTGAATCGGCAATTTCTTCGTCGGTCGTAACAACTTCAGGAACAGTACTTGCCACCGGTACCCTTTCTTTCTTGCTCGGCTGGAAAAACATTGTTATTGGCAGTTGTTTTCTCTGCCTCTTTAGCCTATCGAAAATCATTTGATAAGGAGTCATCAGTTCTTCTATTGTATTGCAAAATTGTACTGATCGAACCATATCGTTGTCCCATTCCTGTGAGCACTCCTTCACTTCGTTAATTAGTTTCATTAGTTTACCTAACCGCTCTAACGACCATCCACTTTGCTCGATTGTTTCCTCGGCTTCTTTCGGTGTTTCCTCTTCGTCGTTTTCCTCGGCAGCAGACTTCGTCAGTGCTTCTAAGTCTTGGTCGGCGAGTGGTTCGGATTCTAAGTCAATCAGTTCATCTACGTCTTCTTTCGTCATATCGGCAAATCCTTCACCTTTGATTAACGAAGCTAATTGCACAGCTTTTTGAACAGCCGAGTGTTGGATTTCTTCAGGCGTGAATCCCTTGTCGTCGTGCACAACCTCAGGCCACAACTTCTTCCAGCTTGCATTAACGGTGCAGGGCTTCATCTCTTGCAATGCCTTATGAACATTTTGAAGACATGTAGCAATGGTGAAAGACTTCCAGTACTCCTTCAGGGTGAACGTGTCGTTTTCGGTTTCGGTGGCATTATCAAGGCTACGTACGAGGTTGGACATGGTATTCCTTATGTGTAAGGCCTTGAAAGCCCTGATAACTCCCTGGTTCATCGGTTGTATAAGGGACGTAGTGCTGGCTGGCAGGAATTCAACCCTAACGCCTTCATACGAAAGATTTCTTGGGTGGCCACCGGCGTTATCCAAAAGAAGAAGGACATTGGATGGCAAGCCCTTCTTTTAAAAATAAAGCTTAACTTGAGGAATGAAACTCTGATGGAACCAATCAGAGCTCGGAGGATTCGTTATCCAGGCAGTAGGAGTGTGCATCCAATGGACCGGTAGCAAGTTCATGTTCTTATTCTTTAAAGCTCTCGGGTTTTTAGACTTGTAAATTAATGTCGGCTTCAACGTAAAACCAGCAGCATTACCAGTTATTAAGAGGGTGAACCGGTCTTTATGAGCTTTAAAACCCGGGGCTTTTTTCTCATCTTTAAACAGGAACGTTCGGGAAGGCATCCTCTTACAAAACAGGCCAGTCTCGTCCATGTTGAATACCTGTTCAGGCCTATATTCTCCTTCAGCGATTATTTCTTTAAAAGTGTCCCGAACGTAAGCTTCACCAGCCTCCTTGTTAGCCGAAGCAGCCTCTCCATGTAACGATACGTTTTTCAGGCCGTATCGTTGCTGAAATTTCTGAAACCAGCCTTTGCTTGCAGAAAACGGTTTCTTAGGCTGGGAATCACTGGACGTTCCTGGCTGTGGGTTGTCTGCGTCTTCTTCATCTTCATCCTTTTCCGCGAAATTATCATACAACATCTTAGCCTTCGTTGTGATAATGTTAGTATCCAAGGGAACACCTTTCTTACGGCAATCAGCTATCCATATGGCCAAAGCAGCTTCCATCCGAACGATACTCTTATTACGAGATGTTACAATCCTCTTAGCCGTTGTATTAAAAGTAATAGCAGCAGTCTTCCTAATATTAACTTCGTCCTTCTTGGTGCAGCGAATGGTGGATTCGTTCACTCCGTTATGGCGAGCTATGGACGCATAAGAGTTTCCTTCTTTTACCATATCTAATATCTTCACCTTTTCGCCGATGGTCATCACTTTCCGTGACCGTTTAGGCGTAGAAGCATCGTTAGAAGTATTAGCACGTTTGGGAGCCATTGCAGGGGCTTTAAACATACACAAAAGTTCAAAGATGCTGCCGTGGATGAAATCACCAATCACAGACCAGACATGAATATTGACAGCACCAATCACAGACAATCAAAATGAGTAGCTGTCATTGGCCGTCTTTCATTTCTGCACCGTCTTGCACATCGCTACGCCATGAAGCTGATCTCGCGTAGCCTTCGCAGACGCACAATGCGTACATCTATAGCCTTTCCAGTTGGTTCTGTTTCCATTGTTACGCTGTTATTAACTCAAATATATGTTTATATCTCAAAATATAACTTTTTTTTTCTTTACACTATTAATTATATTTATTTTTAATATTTTAATGGTATTTAATGCTATATTTTACATTTAATGTTTATTATTTTATATATATGTGGGGGTCGGCCGAGCCCGCAAAGTAGGATCCCCGAAGTGGCGAGGGAACATTGTACTTTATACACACGTGTCTCACGACACATCAGTATGTTACACACGAATGACCAACACAAAATCACTTCAACAGATACATTTCTTGTACAAACAGGGAACCACAAACACAGAAAACCCATTTTAAGTTTCTACCTTAAAAAATACGAATGATTTTAAAGAGAAAAATATGTAAACTATACTTATTAAAGAAACTAATCCGAAGATGGCATATGTAACTAAACCATCATTCAAAAAAATACATAACACCGATACACTTGACACCATTACTTTCTGTTTAACACTTGCATTCTGTGGAGTATCACACAGTCTTACAATTCGTTTTAACCCTTAAGTACACTTCACATCCTTTCAACTTATTACTGTTTCTTAGCAACTTGTATTTTCTGTTTATGTGTTTTTAACTGATCATAAAACATATTGTAAGTCTTTTTATTGTTGTATCTCATAAAATAGTCATACATGTAATATGTTAGTACAGCTGTATGATTAGTGTTATAACTACACTATAATATTACACTCTTAGTTATATCTACACTATGATATTACACTGTTAATAATGTAACGAATATTATAATATTAAACGGTTGTGTATATTAACCCTTATGTAGTTGAAAAGGTAAAACGTCAGTTAGATTTGTTTTGGAATTTCGCACAAAGCTACTCGAGGGCTATTTGTGCTAGCCGTCCCTAATGTAGCAGTGTAAGACTAGAGGGAAAGCAGCTAGTCATCACCACCCACCGCCAACTCTTGGGCTACTCTTTTACCAACGAATAGTGGGATTGACCGTAACATTATACACCCCCAAGGCTGGGAGGACGAGCATGTTTAGCGCGACGCGGGCGCGAACCCGCGATCCTCGGATTACGAGTGCACGCCTTAACGCGCTCGGCCATGCCAGACCAGTGTCAGTTAGATAAAAAATATTTTATATATGCTTGTTTGTTTGTTTTTGAATTTCGCGCAGAGCTAACGAGGGCTATCCGCGCTGACCGTCTATCATTTCGTAGTATACGACTAAAGGGAAAGTGCTCCGCTAATATACCGGTAAATTTAGGGATTTACATGGTTAAAAACAGGGATTCGATTACCTTCGGTGGACTCAGATGAGAGCCCAGTGTGGCTTTCCTAAAGAAAACACACACACTAGTGGGAAAGCAACAATTCGTCATTACCCACCGCCAACTGTTGGCTACTCTTTTATCAACTAATATTGCAACTGACCGTCACATTATAACGCCCCCACGGGTAAAATGGCGAGGATGTTTCGTGTATTCGGGGATCAACACATTTTTGCAGCAAACATCACATTAAAAACCACTCACACAATATTTACATTTGTCTCACACAACAGTTATTTTAAACACTTTGTACAAACCGAACAAAGGAATGGTAATAGAAAACAGTGCAGCAGTGACACAAGAAATCAAAACTCTTGACACATGAAACACAGGTTTAGTACTAGATGTGTGGTAAAGATATGTTTATGGTAAATTTTGAATAGTGCTTATTTTGAATTTCGCGCATAGATTCACGAGGGCTTTCTGCTCTAGCCCTCTCTAATTTAGCAACGTAAGACAAGAGAAAAGATAATTAGTTATCACAGTTCACACTAACTATTGTGAATAAGGGCATTGAAAGTCTCTTTATAACGCCTACACGGCTCAAAGGGCGAGAATGTTTGGTGTGAAGGGAATTCGAACCCGCGACTCTTGGATTACGAGTCGAGTGCCTAAAATAGTTGGTCATGGCGAACCAAAATATCAGATCGTGGATTTCAATTGAAATTCTTTGCTTACAACGTGATAGAAAACAAAACGTCTCTTCCCCAGGTGAGGCTCGAACTCACAACCCCGGCATATCCCACAAGTACTGTCTTATAAGTACCGTGCGCTAACAAATTGCGCCACTGGGGATGTGATAGCATTTCCAATGGAAACACTAGAACACGTCACTACTTACTAAAAACCTTTATCTATCAGCCAAGTTAACACTAAAACTACCCAACCCAAAAGGATACTTAACATTCTTATACGTAGCCATAACAATCCGATACAAACAACTACATAACAAGGAATATAATAAGCAGATATTTCTTCATAATAAATTACACCATCCATAACGAGTTAAAATGGAAACAGTAATAGGAGAATTAAAGATGATAAATCAGAATTATTCCACTCAGAATGCCATTCAAACAACACAAAATTACTTTAATACAGAACTATTGTGAAACTGATACACCGAATATTACAGTGCCAAGGTTTTGAAACCACAGATGACAAGAACTCTGTTACAACAGCAACAAACGGGCGAAAATATCCGCAATGAATAATCCTTTTAGTAACAACCGTAAAGTCATTAGAGAGTCTCAACTGACCACCAACACAACATAAGAAACAGGTAAAACACGAAAACGCCGAAGAACAAACGTGTCACGCGAAACACTTTGTTTGCCAAATCTTTGTAATATATATGGAGACGCATGTGTAAGAGAAGCTAGAAGTACAGTGTTCCCTCGTCTATCGCAGTAGATGCGTTCCAACCCCCCCCCCCCCGAAAGGAGATTTTCCGCGAAGTGGGATCGCCGATTTTTACGTATATATTTATGTGCATTTAGACTTTTAAAACCCTCCCTGTACAACTATTTAACCCTCGAGGCCTGGCATGGCCGAGCGCGTTAAGGCGTGCACTCGTAATCCGAGGGTCGCGGGTTCGCGCCCGCTTCGCGCTAAACATGCTCGCCCTCCCAGCCGTGGGGGTGTATAATGTGACGGTCAATCCCACTTTTCGTTGGTAAAAGAGTAGCCCAAGAGTTGGCGGTGGGTGGTGATGACTAGCTGCCTTCCCTCTAGTCTTACACTGCTAAATTAGGGACGGCTAGCACAGATAGCCCTCGAGTAGCTTTGTGCGAAATTCCAAAACAAACAATTTAACCCTCCTATTACAATACTGTTCATTATTGCTGAAATAATAAAAACAATTATTAAGATATTAAGCCTTAATATTAAAAATTACATATCTTCAGCAGGTGGTGTGTTTTCGGGGGACACCACTTCCTCTTCTGTGGAAGGTGAATCGGCAATTTCTTCGTCGGTCGTAACAACTTCAGGAACAGTACTTGCCACCGGTACCCTTTCTTTCTTGCTCGGCTGGAAAAACATTGTTATTGGCAGTTGTTTTCTCTGCCTCTTTAGCCTATCGAAAATCATTTGATAAGGAGTCATCAGTTCTTCTATTGTATTGCAAAATTGTACTGATCGAACCATATCGTTGTCCCATTCCTGTGAGCACTCCTTCACTTCGTTAATTAGTTTCATTAGTTTACCTAACCGCTCTAACGACCATCCACTTTGCTCGATTGTTTCCTCGGCTTCTTTCGGTGTTTCCTCTTCGTCGTCTTCCTCGGCAGCAGACTTCGTCAGTGCTTCTAAGTCTTGGTCGGCGAGTGGTTCGGATTCTAAGTCAATCAGTTCATCTACGTCTTCTTTCGTCATATCGGCAAATCCTTCACCTTTGATTAACGAAGCTAATTGCACAGCTTTTTGAACAGCCGAGTGTTGGATTTCTTCAGGCGTGAATCCCTTGTCGTCGTGCACAACCTCAGGCCACAACTTCTTCCAGCTTGCATTAACGGTGCAGGGCTTCATCTCTTGCAATGCCTTATGAACATTTTGAAGACATGTAGCAATGGTGAAAGACTTCCAGTACTCCTTCAGGGTGAACGTGTCGTTTTCGGTTTCGGTAGCATTATCAAGGCTACGTACGAGGTTGGACATGGTATTCCTTATGTGTAAGGCCTTGAAAGCCCTGATAACTCCCTGGTTCATCGGTTGTATAAGGGACGTAGTGCTGGCTGGCAGGAATTCAACCCTAACGCCTTCATACGAAAGATTTCTTGGGTGGCCACCGGCGTTATCCAAAAGAAGAAGGACATTGGATGGCAAGCCCTTCTCTTAAAAATAAAGCTTAACTTGAGGAATGAAACTCTGATGGAACCAATCAGAGCTCGGAGGATTCGTTATCCAGGCAGTAGGAGTGTGCATCCAATGGACCGGTAGCAAGTTCATGTTCTTATTCTTTAAAGCTCTCGGGTTTTTAGACTTGTAAATTAATGTCGGCTTCAACATAAAACCAGCACAAAATCACTTCAACAGATACATTTCTTGTACAAGCAGGGAACCACAAACACAGAAAACCCATTTTAAGTTTCTACCTTAAAAAATACGAATGATTTTAAAGAGAAAAATATGTAAACTATACTTATTAAAGAAACTAATCCGAAGATGAACAGAGACACTTGATGGCATTTGTAACTAAACCACCATTCTAAAACAATACACAACACCGAATGTTTTTTGACATCAGCAACTAAATCTTTAAACACATTTTATGATGTGTCACACTTCAGCATGTGGTAAGCAAGTTATAGTCCTGAATTCTCCACTATTGTAACTTGTACATCATTACAAGTGAGGATTTATATTAATTGGTGACTTTGCTAACTGAAACTCGAACCTGTTTTTATTGTCTTAATTTATTTGAATTTTAACAACCCCTCCCCCTTGAAAGTTAACGTTGATTTTGTGCCATTTCCTGGATAACGCCTGCTAGGATTTGACCAAGTTTAATTCCACATCGTAGTGGGTGTAAGGTGTATCTAGTACTAAATCGTTTATTTAACACCATATATTATGAAATATTATTTTCTTCACTTAAAGTGCTCATTGTTGAAAAGAACTTCACCCATCACAGGTTGTTTGGTAACAACACAAAGTGTTCTGTATCCCGAGTAGGTTTTTGTTCATAACTTAAAAAGTATCACGATTAGGCTAATAGAAGTAAAATATATTATAAATATTATACTAACACACATCTACATGAATTTTTATGTAAATTAAACGACAAATAAACTGTTTATAAACAAATAACCAAAAATGAGAAGAGCAGAAAGTGTTCGTACAGTTCAGAACATGTGAAAAAACTAATAATCCGTAAAAATTTTGTTTAGTTTGGTGAATAAACTACTTTATACCATTCCAGAACCAAACACTGGGTTCATAATTAATGGAATTTAGCCACCAAAAAATGTACTTCCGGCAATTTAGCGCCATCCCCGTCATTATCTGCTTAGTCATCATGGCGAAAAGGAAACAACTGTCAAGTGATTTTAAAAAATCCGAATTGTTGTAAAATACAAGTCTCGTCTGCTTCTTTCCGGTATTGACACACAACGTAATGTGTCGAAATCTAATTGCCAAGTTTAAGCTTACAGGATCAACTGCTAACCTCCCTTGTTCCGGACGCCCCACCAAAATTACAGAGAGAACCAAGAGGAAGGTTCTCAGAGAAGTTAGTAGGAACCCTCGTTTAACACGTAATGACATACCGAAACTGGTAAGGGAAACTGTGGTTGAAGTAACCACCTCTACAGTTACGAACATGTTACGCTCTTCTTGGTTCAAAGCATTCCGTCCTTGTAGAACTCCATATTTAAAGCCTATTCATTTAGTAGCACGATTGAGGTATGCAAGAAAGCATGTAGATAAACCCTTTACCTATTGGAAGAGTATTCTTTGGTCAGACGAAACTAAAATCCAGTTTTCAGCCACAATGATGCTCACTATATTTTCCGTAAGAAGGGAGAACGAAATCTTCCAAAGAGCACCATCCCTACAATAAAACACGGAGATGGCTCGATCATGCTATGGGGTTCCTTCAGCTCTTTTAGTGTAGACAGCCTTCACCGCGTCAACGGAATCATGAAAAAAGAAGAGTACGTTGATATATTTGGAACGTGAAGAATGATGCTCGAAACTCGCGACTGGGCGTCGTTGGAGCTTCCAGAACGACAATAACCCTAAACACACATCGAAATATGTGCAATCCTGGTTGCAGAGGAACCATATAAGTATTCTGGAGTGGCCATCTCAGTCACCCGATCTCAACCCAATTGAAAACGTTTGGCATGAGTTGAAGACCAGGGTTCATCAGCGTCATCCGAAAAATTTGCAGGAGTTGGAGGCCTTCTGAAAAGAAGAATGGAAGAAAATAAAAGTTGAGTTCTGTCAAACGATCATGGAGGGCTGTGAGGAGAGATTGCGCCACCTGAAAGGCTACACAACTGACCATTAAAGTTGACGCACGAACACTTTCTGCCTCTCCCATGTTTGGTTATTTGTTTATAAACAGTTTATTTGACGTTCAATTTACATAACAATTTATGTAGATGTGTATTAGCATGATATGTATAATATACGTCACGTTTATTATTCCAATCGTGATATTTTTTGAGTTATGAGGAAAAAACTTTTCACGATGCAGGTGTACGAAAACTTTCTGTCATAACTGAAGTTAAAACACAGGTTTAATACCAGAAATACGGCAGAGATATATAGGTGGAATATTTGGTTTATCGTTTTTTTAGTTTCTTTTGAATTTCGCGCCAAGCTACACGAGGGCTATCTGCACTAGCCATCTATAATCTAGCAGTGTGAGACTAGAGGATAGGCAGATAGTTATCACCACCCATTGCTAACTCTTGGGCTACTCTTTTATCAACGAATAGAGAGATTGACCGAACATTATAACGCCCCCACGGCTGAAAGGGTGAGCATATTTGGTGCGACGAGGATTCGAACCGCGACCCTCAAATTACGAGTCAAGTGCCCTAACCACGTGGCCATGCCATTTTGACTGTTTTTAGGTGAAGAAGTGAGGCTGGTCATAATACTTATGAGCGAGACAAAGGTAGCACTGGAGAGACAAGCCAGGCCACAACCCACAAAGCAGATGTCAAAGTATATATGAACATGAACGCGAGACGACCCGAATCAGAGCGTGGCGATAATGCTGCCTTGACTGGGATCTAAAGATGCAACAACACCGACATGTCCCACGAGTACTGTCTTCTAAGTACCGTGCGCTTTTTTGTTTTATTATTCACAAACCTCTTGAAGAGGCCTCATAATCACATATATTACATGCAAAACAAGTATAAAAACCAAATACACAGTTATGCACAATTGAATGCACCGAATACTCTCTCTAATTGCTCGTATTAAAGGGCACACAATAATGTAACGTTTTGAACAAAAACGAACATGTTTAGAATAAAACTGAAAGAAACATCGACATTTTTACGAATAACATGCCTGGAATAATCAAAACTTGTTTTCTTTATGAACTGACCTTTATAAAATGACAACAGATTTAAATGTATATTTTTGGCTAAACAAAATTTTCATAACAGTCATAGTACAATATTTACCTAATGTAATCAAAAACATACACTGTAGGTTGTCGTCTTTTCTTTATCTTTCTAGGAAGCCCTGTACAAGAATTCGCCGTTTCTGATTCATTGGTACTGATTTTGAATGATAAAAGAAATAGTATTGGAAACTATTGTCCACAAGGGTTGAGCCACCGGACACAAGCAATATAAATTTCTTTACCACAAAGTGTACATAAACTGGTATCATGTTTTTGCATGTGAACAATTTTATTGTTCGTCATTAAAGCATTGTGATAAAATAAATAATCCACATCAACAAAGAAAAAGCCTTTAAATAGGTGATAAGTATATTTATGTATTTTTTTCCAGTTAGTATCTCTTAAAATATCTTTCCATGCAGTAATTTCTTCAGTAGTAGGGATGGAGTTCTGGTGCATCAGTTTTTTTTTTATCAGGAAGATGATTTAGTGGATAACATTTTCACCATCTGAATCACAATTCTTAAAAATAAATTGTGTCATACCTGTAAATGTGGGAATCTCACTTTCAACCAAGGCTTTCCATTCTTCTATCATATAACTATTTGTAATACTGTCTGACTTGAACAGGTATCCCACTTTCAGATACATCCTGACATAACTCGATCATAGTTTTTAAGGGAAGCCAACAAGGGACAAATTCGTATGTGAAGTCCCTTAAGCGAATAAGTCCCGCGCTAATAAAATTTTAAAAGTAGAATGTTCTTTATCCCATAGTGGGAACAAAAACCTTGTGAAATAGTGGTTGCAGGAAAACAATTTCTGTGTTATTTGGGTTCCGTGCGCTAAACAATTGCGTCACTGGGGATGTTATGTCAGAACACTTCACTATTTACTAAAAACCTTTGTTCATCAGTCAAGTTAACACCAAAATGTGACAACCCAGAGGGGTACTTAACATTAAACAATTGTGTGTGTTAAGGCAGATGTATCTGTAAAGGAAAAACGTCGGTTAAGATAACAAAAATATTTTATAAGTATTTGATTTTGAATTTAGCTCAAAGCGACACGAGGGCTATCCGCGCTAGCCATCCACAATTTAGTTGTGTAAATCTACGGATTTACAACTTTAAAAGCAGGGATTCGATTACTTTCAGTGGATTCAGATGAGGGCAACTGACGGTTACATTATAACGACCCCACGGCTAAAAGGACGAAGATGTTTCGTGTATTTGGTGATAACCACATTTTCCAGCAAACCACATACACAAAACTTATATTTGTCTCAAAGAACAGTTATTTAAACACTTTGAACAAACCAAAGAAAGTAGTGGCAATAGATAACAGTGACATTTGTAATAATATTCATGTGTACACAAGACGTCAAAGCTCTTGACACATATAGATTAAACTCAGGTTTAAAACCAGAAGTTTGGAAGAGATACATCGATGGAATATTTTGGAAACGATTTGTTTTGAGTTTCGCGCAAAAATTCATGAGGGCTTTCTACTTTAATTTAGCAGCGTAGGACAAGAGAGAATGTAAATAGTCATCACAGTCGACACCGTTCTGCTAGTCTTTTAACAACTAACATTAGAATTGACAGTATTTTATAACACCTCCATGACTCACAGGGCGAGCACGTTTGGATTGATGGGAATTCCTACCCGCGACTCTCGGATTACGAGTCGAGTTTCTTGACCACCTGGTCACGCCGTACCAAAATATCAGATCGTGGATTTCAATTGAAATTCTTTGCTTACAACGTGATAGAAAACAAAACGTGTCTTCCCCAGGTGAGGCTCGAACTCACAACCCCGGCATATCCCACAAGTACTGTCTTATAAGTACCGTGCGCTAACCAATTGCGCCACTGGGGATAAAATAGTATTTGAAATAGAAGCACTAGAACACTTCACTATTTCATAAGAACCTTTATCTATCAGCCAAGTTAACACTAAAACTACCCAACCCAGAAGAATACTTAACATTCTTATACGTAGCCATAAAAATCCGATAACTACGAAGCTTCATACATAACAAGGAATACAGGGGCGTAGAATTTTTACACCCGATAGGGGAGATGATTTTTAGAATCACTCATGTGAACTGTTCAATTTACAAATTGGTAATCTCTGATTACGTGAACCTGAAAGCTGTAAACATGCAGTCACAGAGCAATCTTGTTGTCACGATACTTCAAGGTTTCCATGTAGGTTTGTATAAGTGAGGTTGTGAACTGTTTTCAAAATATTAATAGAATAAAGACAAATGTGTCACAAATTAACTGCCACATGAATTTATTCCTGCACACTGCACAGTATAAATGATGGTCATTATACTTGGCAAGGTTACTAATAACTTTCACTGTATGAATTACGTTTTCAAATATTAATAAAATTAGTAATCACCCTTGATAAGTTTATATCTACTGAAAAACTGTTCATGTTGTTTGGTAAAAATAATTAAAATGTCTTAACGAACTCTTGAAAATTACACATCAGTACAATGTAACACATAATTATTCATTGGTCCTCTAGTCTACATGTTCCCAAACGTAGACCTCCTTTGTGATGACCTGTTTATGAATTCTTTCATAAGCTCTTCTATATTTATCTTGTTCACCTCATCTTTGTGAGAGTGACAAACTGCATTCACATTTACAGCTGGATACTGGACATACAAGCAAAATTTTCATGAGAAGAAACGCTTCACTAAACATCTGCTGTCTTGTTTCATGCATTTTACAGTAAGCATCCTTCACACCTTTCAGACATACTGTTTTAGTTGTTTTTTGAACATGGGCGACTGAAACTCGAGCCGTTGTGCAGAGATTTCTGGATAGAAGTTTATTAACGAGTTGTCAATCTTGCCAGATGTGATCATGTTCTCAAGTGCCAGATATTGCCTCAAGTCATTGTTGTCTGCATTGAATCTAGTGGTCAGATGTTCTATAACTGTGTCCACATATTCAATACATTGGCTTCTGTAGTAATCTCTAGCTGTTGCAGAATCACCTGTGATCCTTCTGGGGGTCTGCAAATGCGTGGTAGTTCAATAGGCAACAGATCTGGGGAAGTTACCTCATTCTCAGATTCATCAAATATCTTGTTGTAATTTTCCTCTGTTCGAAATACCCGCAGTTGCTCAACTGTCATTGCAGATGGTTCAATCATGTCAGATACTGTCGCTGATTTTGCTTGGAATGCACGGTTTAGTTCCTCTAATGCCACTAATGGATGCTGAGCCATCAACAATCCTAAAACTGTCTTTCCTTTGTCAAATCTGTCCAGGAGACCTCGTACTTTCACTGCTACATCTGATTTTACATTTGTTAATTCAGACAAAGATTCAATAATGTCGGTGTTGTGATCATTAGTACATGTAATTGCAGATAGACGGCACAACCAGCGTGTTGAACACAGTGGGCGGATGTATTTAACTGGACCATTGTGGCTGTCTGACGACACAATATTTTTTAAAGATTGTCTTGTATTTACCTGATCTCTGAAGCAAGACACCAAGTTCATGTATCTCGAACATATTCACAAGCTTTAACTGCATTTCCCACAAATACTGTCTTATAATTAGCGTGCGCTAACCAATTGCGCCTCGGGAGATATAATAGTGTATAGAATAGAACATTTCACTATTTCCTATAAAGCTTTATCCATAACCCAAGTTTACACTAAAATTACCCAACCCAGAAGGATAGCTAAAAATTTTTAGACGACCCAAAAGAGACTAAAACTGAAGTGGAAATTACGGAAAATTGAGATTTCTTCTTTACGGTCTTATTTCCATTACGGATTCATACCGTATAACAAACATTTTAGACTACGTTTTGTGTTCCACAAAAGTACTCCAAATGCCTTTCTTTTAACATCTGTAATATATAACAGTTAATCTTTGCGTCTAAAACTTTGAATATCATGTTGTATATAATGGCTTACCTTTGCGGCTAAAACTTTGTTAATAACTCCAAGTTAAAACTCGACCTTTCTGTATATATGTAAAAGCTGGCTGAAAAGTTTTTTCCTCGGTGCTACCAAATGAAACCAATCTAGACTAAGTTATCTTCTGTCAACATTAAATTCACGAAAGTGATTGAACAGGTTCGGTCAGCCAGGTTGTAGGGTTCGCCTCGAGCCAAGAATTTAACTCTCTACATTATTCCCCGCTCGTGACAGAAGAAAAAATAAATCAGTGATCGAAAGAACTTTTTAAAATGCATCCGTAATAAAAGACGTAATTAAAAAAAAATAAAGAACGCGACTCGAACCTGACATCTGCACTACTTTTTTCCTACTGATTTTGAACGTGAGGACATTTTTCATGGCGATTTAACAAGAAACTGACACTTTTATAAATGTGCAACTTCCCCTCTGAACGTAAAGATAATTTATTAGCAGAATTTCCTTGTTATAATATTCAGATAACCACATTTAGACGAAAATATGTCACACTAACGAGCGTCAGACAGAAGATAAAACAAAAATAAATTCACTATTACTTCTCATCTTCATCTTCCACCTCACTCAGCATAATTGTCATCCTCCCTCAGAGGTCTTTCACTAGAAATTCATCAACGCAGAAAACGCGATACCTCCCCCCCTGAGAATTTGATAGGTTCAATTTAATTGAATGTCATACAAGATAATTAATGTACCATCGCGCAACTGTTTCTTCTCAAGCTACTCCTTGTGGATTTTATTTATTTCTTCTTACTGGTTGTTATTAGTTATCACTGATGATTGTTGGTTATTTTACATTGTTATTGGTTGTTTCTCATTCTTACTGGCTGTTATTGATTGCCATCGGTTATTTCGCATTTTTACTGCTATTACTGGATATTTCTCATTATTGCTTGATACTATTGGTTGTTACTGGTTATTTTCCATTGTTAGTGATTATTATTTGTTGTTATTGGTTATTTCTCTTTGTTACTGGATGTTATTGGTGGTTTCTGATTGTTGCTTAATATTATTAGTTGCAATTGATTATTTATCATTGTCACTGAATATTATTGGTTGTTATTGGTTACTCATTGTTCTGGCTATTACTGGTTATTTCTCATTGTTTCTAGATATTATTGGTTATTTTTTATTGTTATTGGTTGTTTCTGGTTATTTGTCATTGTTCCCGGATATTACTGGTCGTTTCTGATTGTTACTGGCTATTATTGGTTATTTCTGATTGTTACTGGCTACTTTTAGTTATTTCTGATTGTTACTGGCTATTATTTGTTATTTCTGATTGTTACTGGCTACTATTGGTTATTTCTGATTGTTACTGGCTACTATTAGTTATTTCTGATTGTTACTGGCTACTATTAGTTATTTCTGATTGTTACTGGCTACTATTAGTTATTTCTGATTGTTCCTGGTTAATGCTTGTTGTTATTGTTGTTTCTGATTGTCATTGGTTGTTTCTGATTATTGCTGGATACTATTGGTTATTTCTGATTGTTACTGGCTACTATTGATTGTTGTTGGTTATTTCACATTGTTACTGGTTGTTTCTCATTGTTGCTGGCTGTTATTGATTGTTCCTGATTATTACTGGCTATTATTGATTGTCATCGGTCATTTCGCATTTTTACTGCTATTATTGGATATTTCTCATTATTGCTTGATACTCTTGGTTGTTACTGGCTATTTTTCATTGTTACTGATTATTATTTGTTGTTATTGGTAATTTCTCTTTGTTACTGGATGTTATTGGTGGTTATTGGTTACTCGTTGTTCTGGCTATTGTTCTGGTTGTTTCTGATTGTCACTGATTATTTTTCATTGTTTCTAGATAGTATTGGTTATTTTTTATTGTTATTGGTTGTTTCTGGTTATTTATCATTGCTCCAGGATATTACTGGTTGTTTCTAATTGTTACTGGCTACTATTATTTATTTCTGATTGTTTCTTGCTACTATTGGTTATTTCTGATTATTACTGGCTACTATTATTTATTTCTGATTGTTCATGGTTAATGCTTGTTGTTACTGGTTATTTCACATTGTTACTGGTTGTTTCTCATTGTTGCTGGCTGTTCCTGATTATTACTGGTTATTATTGATTGTCATCGGTTATTTCGCATTTTTACTGCTATTATTTGATATTTCTCATTATTGCTTAATACTATTGGTTGTTACTGGTTATTTTTCATTGTTACTGATTATTATTGGTTGTAATTGGTTATTGCTCTTTGTTACTGGATGTTATTGGTGGTTTCTGATTGCTGCTTAATACTATTAGTTGTAATTGATTATTTATCATTGTTACTGAATATTATTGGTTGTTATTGGTTACTCATTATTCTGGCTATTACTGGTTCTTTCTGATTGTCACTGGTTATTTCTCATTTTTACTAGCTACTATTAATTATTTCTGATTGTTACTTGCTACTATTGGTTATTTCTGATTGTTACTGGCTACTATTAATTATTTCTGATTGTTATTATTGGTTATTTCTGATTGTTACTAGCTACTATTAATTATTTCTGAGTGTTACTGGCTACTATTGGTTATTTCTGATTGTTACTGGCTACTATTAGTTATTTCTGATTGTTACTGGCTATTGTTGGATATTTGTGATTGTTACTGGCTACTATTAGTTATTTGTGATTGTTACTGGCTACTATTGGTTATTTCTGATTGTTACTTGATACTATCGGTTATTTCTGATTGTTACTGGCTACTATTGGTTATTTCTGATTGTTACTGGCTACTATTAATTATTTATGATTGTTACTGGCTATTATAGGTTATTTCTTGTTGTTACTGGCTACTATTAGTTATTTTTTATTGTTACTGGCTATTATTGGTAATATCTGATTGTTACCCACCACTATTAGTTATTTGTGATTGTTACTGGCTACTATTGGTTATTTCTGATTGTTACTGGCTATTATTGGTTATTTCTGACTGTTACTGGCTACTATTAGTTATTTCTGATTGTTTCTGGTTAATGCTTGTTGTTACTGGTTATTTCGGATTGTTATTGGTTGTTGCTGATTATTGCTGGATATTATTGGTTATTTCTGATTGTTACTGGCTACTATTAATTATTTATGATTGTTACTGGCTATTATAGGTTATTTCTTGTTGTTACTGGCTACTATTAGTTATTTTTTATTGTTACTGGCTATTATTGGTAATATCTGATTGTTACCCACCACTATTAGTTATTTGTGATTGTTACTGGCTACTATTGGTTATTTCTGATTGTTACTGGCTATTATTGGTTATTTCTGACTGTTACTGGCTATTATTGGTTATTTCTGATTGTTACTTGCTACTATTAGTTATTTCTGATTGTTACTAACTACTATTAGTTATTTCTGATTGTTGCTGGTTATTTCTGATTGTTATTGGTTATTATTGATTGTTTTTTATTGTTACTGTCTATTATTGGTTATTTTTTATTGTTTCTGGACATTACTGGTTATTTCTGATTCTTATTGGTTATTGCTTGTTGTTAATACAACCTATATTAATATCTTTTGATATCTGATACTTTGATAACATAACATGTTTAACGGGTCTCGCGGAAGAGGTGTTTTGGTTTGACATTTAGAGGTCATGACTTCTCTTACAGGCTTCCTCTTTAAATCAAGCCAAGAACTAGCAAAGAAAAAACTGGACATTGGAGCTTTCTTTCTTTTAATACATCGAGTAATTTTCATTGTAAGAGATAACTATGTGCGTGTATGATAAATATTACCTCTGGAACAAGAAAGTCTGTTTTTAATGTACAGTCAATGAACACAATATTACTTCAATAACAAAATGGACACACCACCAGGAGTTATCTGCGGAACTGCCCTTTCCTTTACTCAGATTAAAATGATTAATACACTTTTATGCTCTGAGTGAAATAAACGCTTCGCAACGTACGCTGAACTATTTTCAAATGAATTCATTATCCTTCAACAAACCGTTTCTGCGTGACTGACACTGCTTATTGTCGTTCTAATGAAAACAAGGCTTATATTCTACTAGATGAAGCAATAGAGAACCATCTACAGTATGACGTGTTATATATAGAACACTATACAAGTTGCTTATACCTCATTCGGAATATTATTACTTCAAAATAAACGACATTATATTTAAACTTTAATAACCATACAATCTCAATAGCGACTAACATTGGAGCGAGTAATAACCGTAAGGTTCATCAGTTATGTGACACAAGTTCGTAATGACGAAAAAAAAATTACGTCATTCAAAATCAAAGTCAAACTGATTACATAGCATTATTCAGAGCAACACACGTACGTAGATGGCTAAGAGATCAAAGCACACTAGCTTGGAAACCGTATTTATGGCAATATATTGTTTTACGTTGTTCAAAAGCGACACGTGGCGACATTTGTAGAGAAATGAGTTATTCGTCAAAACAAGTAGAGTTCTTCAGTATATGACGAACGTGAATTAAGCCTTACTGAACCAAATTCTGCTACTGGTGTAATTAGGAAGAAGAAGGTATTAATCGTTCGACACGTGTTCTCTCATTTTATGAAACTCACTGAGTGCGCTGAGTAACGAAACGTTAACCACGTAACTAATAATAAACCAATAAACGCTTAATTAATGCCTCCAGTGTTACAGCAGTACTACAAATAACGCACCATTTTTGTTTCTAATTTCTTAAGCTGTCAATCACACATAAATTATTCCGATTCTCTATTTGCTTAGGTAATGACGTAGAAACTGTAAAGTCCAAGATGCCACAGGTAACACAGAAGTCCACGGGGTTTTACACTGGGTACCTCACCTCAAGGTTCTTTGATTCATCGACGTTAACCAAAATATTAGGCTTAGCACCAGCTGAACAGAATGGCTGTAGTGCGATGTGCCTGTAAACAAAATCATAAAGGAGAGATTAACCTGTGAAAATATAAAATACGGTAACAAACACAATGCAATTTATATATTGTTCCGATTAATCTGGAATAAAATTCAATTAATATATGACTCGTGAAAATATAACAAATATAGGAACAAACACAATGCATTAAGCCTATTTATATATTGTTCCGATTAATCTGGAATAAAATTCAATTAATATATTAACTAAACGTTGTTTAGTTATGCTTGCGGAATATCTTTTAAGGAACAGCAAGTGGCTCGTGATGACGAGAAACCAACTTGATGTAAAAATGTTTCTTAAGACGACTGGTATGTGTATTAAAACATAGTATAGAAAAACCTTTTGACCTTCACAGATCATCTTCATGTTAACAGAGAGAGAGTTTACAACGTTGTTAACTCGAAGATGACCTAAGAAGGCCGAAATGTCATTCTCCACTATATTTTAACAAACGTTTTAATACATATACCAGTCGTTATGAAATACATTTTTACAGCAAGTAACTGTAATCTCACAGCAGGGGCGTAGCCCAAAATGGTCACTGGAGGGAGTTTAGTTTGAGTGCTTGATGCAAGCGCCGCAGGCGGGAAGCCATGTTAGTTGAGTCCGGGGGACATGATCCCCCAGGAAATGTTTTAATAAAAACGTAAAAGAAAAGCCTGAATTATGCATTCTAAAATCAACTTTATGGCAAATTTCAGAGTGGCACTCTGAGGTGTTTGTCTTATCTTTTAATCATAAATAAATATATAGGCTAATATATATATAATATACAACTTAAATTTATCAGGCCCAGCAAAGTAGGCCTCATTACACATTCACCGTGATATTAAAGTTGAACCAAACTGTGTTGTAGATGTCCTGGAAAGAACGAACAGACATTTGAGCCTTTCATTAGATATTCGATTCATTTCTCTAGTTCTGACAAAACTTGCTGTAATAAAAAAGTATTCAACCATAAATTTGCATTTGACAATTTCTTGTGTGTGAAATTATCTGCCATGCAATCACGGATTTTTATGAAACTTCACAGGTGGCAACTGAACTTGTCTAAAAAGTTTGGGTCCATGGAGGGTGGGTTTAACACCCCCATTGGCGACGCCCCTGTCTCACAATTTTATATTGAAACTTCACTGTTCCGAAATAAAACTTAGTTCCGTAGTAACAAAGGTGTGGTAAGAATACTGCGCGAATAGCAAAATATCGAAGTTAGATTTAAAGTTCGACATGGTGATATGATTGGCTAGCTTTTGTACGTCATTGGCCTTCACTAACTAATCATTTTACTTTATGCAGAATGCTAACACTTACAATTTTAATAATAAATGAATTGCATTATTACGTTTATTTAATTTAGGCTTAACTCTATTACCTAGCAGACTTTCATTTCTTAGTAACCCTGCCCACAATTTAAAAATTTTCTTTGTTTATTGAAATTGTAAACCGCATGTCCCATAAACTTTTTTTTTAAATATAAAAATCGAATATTCCATCTGTTAGACATCGAGTGTACTATATCAATACATAAGTCCTAAATGTAATTTAGGTTATGTAGGTTCTACTGTTAGGGCGTTAAAAACAAGCAAACAAAAGTAGAGACGAGTTATATATTAAAAAACAAACAAAAAACTTTAATGGCTAAAGATGAACAGTATTTAAGAATAGATGAAAGCCTATTAAGCCTAAATTAAACAATGATAATAGTGCAATTCATACACTCACCCTTGTAGACAATCCACAAATCAGTTATAAAACGGAATATACACCACTAATTGAACACGAATAAACACTGCTGGCCAAAATATTAAGTCCAATGAATATAAAAAAAAATTGCGTTTTGCACTGTTAGACTCAACCACTTATTTGAGTAGAGACCCCGCATGGCCGAGCGCGTTAAGGCATGCGCTCGTAATCTGAGGGTCGCGGGTTCGCATCCGAGTCGCGCTAAACATGCTCGCCCTCCCAGTCGTGGGGGCGTTATAATGTGACGGTTAATTTCACTTTTCGTTGGTAAAAGAGTAGCTCAAGAATTGGCGGTGGGTGCTGATGACTAGCTCCCTTCCCTCTAGTCTTACACTGCAAAATTAGGGACGGCTAGCACAGATAGCCCTCGAGTAGTTTTGTGCAAAAATTAAAAAAAACAACAAAAAAACAATCTGAGTAGAGCTTTGAAAGATGACAATAATAAAGGTTGTTGTTTTGAATTAAGCACAAAGCTACACAATGGGCTATCTGTGCTTTGCCCACCACGGGTATCGAAACCCGGATTTTAGCGTGTAAGTCCGCAGACATACCGCTGAGCCACTGGGGGGGCAATAATAAAGGAAAAATAAAAAACTTTTTTAGCATTTAATAGAGAAAATGTGAACAATATGAAATTAGCCTAAATACTTGTTGGTCAAAAGTTTAAGACCATACCAAAAAGAAGTCCTAAACAGGGTAGGAAATGCCCAACAAGAGGTCTCAGTAGTGAGTTGCCAGGCCATCACTGCGAATAACTTCAAACATTTACTTTGGCATGGTCATTATAAGTGGTCAATATAAGTGTTTGTAGAAAAATTGCTGGAATGCTATTCCAAGTGGTGAAGATGGCTTCAGAAGATCATGCACTGTTTGGAATTAACGTCCATTTTTATGGACTTCTCTTGCCATCCACCCCAAACAATTTCAACGGGGTTTAGTTCAGGAGAACACCTGAATGGTTGAAAAGAATCACCTTATTCGACATGAAAACGTCCTTTGTTGACGCCCCTGTATAACCGGAAGCTCCATTGTTCCATGGAAGGATAAAGCATCCCATATCATTATGGAACCTCCTCCACTGTGTCGTGCAGAAAATGTCTCTAGTGGGATGTCCTTATCGTGCCAGTAACGTTGGAAGCCATCTGGACCATCCAGGTTAAATTTTGTCTCATCATAGAACAAAACCTTCACCCACTTTTCTACATTCCATGTTTGGTGCTTCTCAGCAAAGTTTAGCCGAGCTGTTTCGTGGTGTGGAAGGAGGCGTGGTCTTTGAAGACATTTATGGTTTTTAAAGCCTTTCTCTCGTATATGCCGTCTTATTGTTCTTAAGCTGCATTCTGCGTCCGTAAGGGCCTTAATCTGGTTCGACGATCGGCTGGTGTCTTGCCGGACAACCCGTCGAATCCTCCTGCTCAACGCCCGCGAAATCTTCTTGGGCCGACCACTTGAAATTCTCGTTCTGTATCCCTCAGGGTTGTTTAAGAAATTTGCAACAGCAGTTTTACCACGCCCAATCTCACCAGTGATGACACGTTAAGAGAGACCTTGCTTTAGCAGCTCCACAATTCTGCCACGTTCAAACTCTCTCAACTTTCTAGCCTTTGCCATATTTTTACCCAATGTAACACCAGAGATGTCTGTGGGAGATTTGACAACGCTAATGCTTGAATACAAATGACAAAATTTCGTTACATGTTTACCAACTAACGCTTCGTTTCAGTATGGTCTTAAACTTATGACCAGCTAGTATTTAGGCTAATTTCACAGTGCTCACATTTTCTCTATTAAATGCTAAAAAATACTTTTATTTTTTTATTTTCCCTCTTCTTTTTTTTTCATCTTTCGAAGCTCTACTCAAATAAGTGGTTGAGTTTAACAAAGCAATATGCATAATTTTTCTTCACGTTCATTGATCTTAAGATTTTGGCCACCAGTGTCTATCAGCTTAAGAAAACCTGCACTTTGCTATCAAACATTTATATGTAGGTTTAATTTTCTATGCTTTATATTTTCGTAATTAAAATGCTTAGAAACAATGAGATCAATTTATTTATTTTTACCCGAGTTTTGTTGCTGGTCAAGGGAGTTCAGACCCTTATTGTTACTGCTGTAATCATCGGTCATTCTTAGTTGACCACCTGCAAAGGGAACATCAAATAATTCATTATTTTAACTCACTTTGTCAGTGTCTTGTATATTTATGGTTTTTCCTTCATTTAACAAAGTGCTCTTAAAATATTTGCTCGTCAGTTTATAAATCAAATCACCCGAGAGGTTTTGTCTCTTAATATACTTAAAAACAACAATAAAATTTTGTCATCACATTCATCTATAATGACGTCATAACTACTTGGAGAAACTTAGCTTCAATGGACTGAATTGACCTCTTGCTTGAGTTGGACAACGACCGAAAATATTTCCAGGACGTTGTCATTTCTGGAACAGTTCGACGTTTCGGATTCCATACTGAGGCTTTTATCAGGCTGTCATTTGTTTCTCAGAGAGATGTGACTTTTCGACTTCTACAATTAAGCATTTTTCAAGCTCCTGTTTATTTATTGAGTCGCACGACGTTTCTGCTGCTACACTGAGGCCCTCTACAGGCCAAAAAGTACAGGAGCTGTCTGTTAAAGCTAAACCTCCACTATGTCTAAACTGCATAAAATACCCACGAAACGTAACCATTCTTAGAATATTTAGACCCAAATGTTGAACGTAATGATTTTCATAATAGATGTTAACCTTTAACCTTTAATCACAATTCCACATGTTTTTTTTCATCGAAATACATTGTTTTAAGCTTCCAGATCAAGGTATAATGGCGATCTTTGATAATAGATTATTTGTCTACCGCCTACACAAAATGTTCCCAAGAGCTTTCCTGAAAGACGTTCCATATAAATTGACAAAATAGTGAAGGTTTCTCAACAAAAAGAGCAGTGGTTGGATTATTTAAAGCGTAATTTTTTTTAAATTATTTCTTCAATTGTTTACCTTCGCCACTAAAAATATTTTCGGCCATAATTCCAATAATGCCTTCCGAAGTTTGGTCAGCTTAATATATGCATATAGGGCTAAACTAAATTTCTGAAGCTACCAGTGTTTTTGTTTGTTGGTTTAAAGTTAAGCACAAAGTTACAAAATGTGCTATCCGTGCTATGCCTACCACGGATATTGAAATCTAATTTTCAGCCACATAAGTTTTGAGATTTACGGCTGATCAGATGGAATGGACAGTGTAAAACAATATCTACAATTAAAATATGATTATAATACTTGAAATATTATACAGAAAAACTAGCACTGTAACTCAAAGAAACAATGAACAACTAACAATAGAAATAACACACCTTCAATCCGATATGTGATAATGTTACATATTTCTGGCTTTCTTCTGCACTTTAATAATAGAAATAAAACAGATATTAAAAAGAAATGGCCTGGCATGGCCGAGCGCGTTAAGGCGTGCACTCGTAATCCGAGGGTCGCGGGTTCGTGCCCGCGTCGCGCTAAACATGCTCGCCCTCCCAGCCGTGGGGGCGTATAATGTGACGGTCAATCCCACTATTCGTTGGTAAAAGAATAGCCAAAGAGTTGGCGGTGGGTGGTGATGACTAGCTGCCTTCCCTCTAGTCTTACACTGCAAAATTAGGGACGGCTAGCACAGATAGCCCTCGAGTAGCTTTGTGCGAATTTCCAAAAAAAAAAATAAATGCAAATTTGTATGTTGTACTTAGAAATGTGATGTCCATATTTTTATATTTAAAATATATAGTTTGTTAATACGTTTTTTATTGGAGTTAATCATCTTATGAGGGAATACATGTATAAATCCACCCAGTTTTAAATTTTTCGAAATATACGTGTAGGCGCTAAGAGATGTGACAAGTTATTTCTAAAATGAAAGAAGTCTTAACATAACCATAGATCCCACCGTACGGTAGAGTACGTGTGTACGTTTTGTTCTTCAGATTATCAAAAATAATGCACATTTAATCGATAAGCGATTTTCAGCTAAACCTTCGACGTCACATCGAACGGATGACGTCAGCAGACGATCGATACGTCTAATTACAGTCGCTATTAAACCACTCAACACTTGAACTTTATTTCCAAAACGAACCATTTGCTAATAAATCAGTTTCAAACGAACTAAAAGTGTGTAGAGACTACACACGGGAGATTGGTCGTTTGGACGATTCTTGTACGTAATAGAAACTTGGGCTAGGCAGAAAGCTGATATATGTACAAAACAGTCGAGACCTAATTGCTTACAGCAAGAACCTAACAATGAAATTTTAATTTCCTAGTCTCGAGCGTTGTGATTCCCTGGTGGTTAAAAGTGTTAAAACCTATCTACATTTTACTTCCAGACTTTCTAATTACACACTTTCTCACACTAACTTATAGCTTATTTATTTTAAATGGTGTAACTCATAAGTGAATGCAAGAAACGTAATAAATTTTAAGGTATATTGTAAAGTACAATATGTCTTTCAACAATTACATATTGTATCGACTTTGTTGTTGTTGTTGTTGTTTTGAATTAAGCACAAAGCTGCACAATGGGCTATCTGTGCTCTGCCCACCACGGGTATCGAAACCCGGATTTTAGCGTGGAAGTCCGCAGACATACCGCTGAGCCACTGGGGGGCGTATCGAATTTGTAAGCAAATCAGTGCAACTTTGGTTTCTGTTTTCCCTTTGTGAACATATTTTTCATTGTTGTTGTTAAGTGCAATGCTGCAGACTAAGGAACGTGTGTCGTACCGGGATCGAACACCATATTTAAGCATTATAAAGTATTCTAGCTTACGGCTGAGCCACCTGAGAGGGGAGACTTCATTCACTGAATGTAAATTTATTTGTGATCACGAAGTTATGAGAATCATGAGAGAGACTGGCGTAAACTCGAATTTCTCATCTAATATAAAAGGAGAAAAATCTTTCCCCCCGTATGGCCAGGTGGTTAAGGCACTCGACTCGTAATTTGAGGGTCGTGAGTTCGAGACCCCGTCACACCAAACATTTTCCTCCTTTCAGCCGTGGGGGCGTAATAAGTTTACAGTCAATCCCACTATTCGCTGGTAAAAGAGCAGCCCTAGAGTTGGCGGTGGGTGGTGATGACTAGCTGCCTTCCCTCTAGTCTCACACTGCTAAATTAGGAACGGCTAGCGCTGATAGCTCTCGCGTAGCTTTGTGCGAAATTCAAAAACAAACAAACCAATTTTCAAATCGATTGTGATAAATTTGAATGAGTTGTTCTTGCACGAAATTCAAAAAATAAAGTGAAAAAGTGAACCACTTAAAACCTTTACGTGAATTTATGAAGTTTTATATTGAGGAAATATATATAAAAAAAACTATTCACTCAAACGATCTGTTCACCCAACTATGTAATAAGTAAATATAATGATCTAGTCTTAAAACGAAATGGATGAATAAAATTCGGTAGCTACAAAATTATCAAAGTTTCATTTCAGCGGAGATGCGCGCCCCCTATGAGGCGATTTAAATACTTTTGACATATATGTAAATGTTGAGATATATGAACTAATTTTAATTCTTGTCTCTTAGCGGGCATATTTTGAACTACATATTTCAAAATTTCACATACATACATATATATATATATATAATCACTACCGCGACACATGAAGAGTTTCAAAAGAAAAAAAAACAATTTAGAACGGATTTGTCTCTGATAAACTTGTCGTGCATTATTTGGTATCGATCAATCAACAGTGGCGAATCTTGGGTTACAAGTCATTCATGGAGGACATCATGTGACCATCTAAAAAGATAACAAATAACTATCTTCCATACTTTTTCTACGAAGCTGACTCCAGCCTCTAACGAGTCTTAGGTAGAGAACACAACAGTAATTAAATTATCTTCGACTCACCGTTTACGTTTTGGAATAAAGAAGTGGAGAAACTCTTTTCTTTATCAGATGCTTCGTGGACTTCTATAAGGACAAGAAAACATCAGGTTTCACAGCTGTAATTAAATCTTTATACACTCACCGTTTAAAACACCCACATGTGCTTGCAATTAAATAACGAAAACAAAACACGTAACTGTAATTTTAATCATTATTTGAACAATATGTAAATATGCTTATAATTTGTTTGAACAACCAGAACAAAACAACACGTAACGACGACTTTAATCATTGTTTAAACAACCATAACTTATCTGGACGACTTAACCATGTTGTGGAATCATAACCCAAAGACTGCTTAACGTTATCTAACACAACTTGATCACGTCGTAAGACCATAGCCTGAAGTCAGGTTAACGTTATCTAACACGACTTGGTCATGTTGTAAAACCATAGCCTAAAGTCTGGTTAACGTTATTTAACAAAATTTGAAATGTTGTAAGACCATAGCCTGAAGTCTAGTTGACGTTATCTACTAAAATTTGTAATGTTGTAAGACCATAGCCTGAAGTCTGGTTAACGTTATCTTACACGACTTGGTCATGTCGTAAGACCATAGCCTGAAGTCTGGTTAACGTTAACTAACACGATTTGGTCATGTCGTAAGACCACAGCCTGAAGTCTGGTTAATGTCATCTAACAAAACTTGGTCACGTCGTGAGACCATAACCTGAAGTCTAGTTAACGTTATCTAACACGACTTGGTCACGTCGTAAGACCATAACCTGCAGTCTGGTTAACGTTATCTAACAAAACTTGGTAATGTTGTAAGACCATAACCTGAAGTCTGGTTAATGTCATCTAACAAAACTTGGTCATGTTGGAAGACCATAGCTTGAAGTCTGGTTAACGTTATCTAACAAAATTTGGTAATGTTGTAAGACCATAACCTGAAGTCTGGTTAACGTTATCTAACAAAACTTGATAATGCTGTAAGACCAAAACCTGAAGACTGGTTAACGTTATCTAACAAAACTTGGCAATGTTGTAAGACCATAACCTGAAGTGTGGTTAACGTCATGTAACAAAACTTGGCAATTCTGTAAGAGCATAACCTGAAGTCTGGTTAACATTATCTAACAAAACTTGGATAATGTTGTGAGACCAAAACCTTAAGTCCGGTTGACGTTATCTTGAACAAATTAATTCAGAAATAAATCTTCGTTTACCCCACTACTACTGGTAGCAGTAACTTGGTTTGTGATTTATTAATTTAAAACAACATTATCGATAAGTCTTTACAACACACTTATGTGGGAAACTCTCCTTTTTAGTATAGTCATATGGCTGATTAATAGGAGAGTTTCAAATTAACAGACGTCACCCAGTGAGTACTCAGAAAAAACGGAATTGTGATATTGAAACCAAACGGTACCTTAGGCGCATGCTGATTGAATGCCCACGTCAGAGATTCCTAAAGCTTAGGTTTGGTTTGGTTTGTTTCCAATTTCGCACAAAGCTACTCGAGGACTATTTGAACTAGCCGTCCCTAATTTAGTAGTGTAAGACGATAGGGAAAGCAAGTAGTCATCGCCACCCACCGCCAACTCTTGGGCTACTCTTTCACCAATGAATAGTGGGATTGACCGATACATTATAACGCCCCCACGACTGAAAGGGCGACTATGTTTGGTGTGACGGGGATTCAAACCCGCGACCTTCATATTACGAGTCGAGTGCTTTAACCACCTGACCATGCCGGGCCGAAAGTTTAGGAATAACCGTTCTTAATTTGGAACCACTGACCAATCATCAGAGAGACCTTTCTGGTACTTCAATTATATAACAGTACTGGCTGTCACGTTTATTACGTGAGTTTATCATGTCTCAAACTACGGACCTTATGATTCATAGCTCGGCACTCTAGATAACGCTCGGTCCACAAGAAAATACAAACAAACTTTAAAAGTGTATGAAGTGTATGGACTCATCCAGAAGATGATGGTCTACGAATACATGAAGTAGTTCCGGACTTTTGTTAAAAGGTTTACATTTAATTTCTGAGCATCCAGCTGTAAAGTTGTTCATAATTCAAAGTTATACTTAACACAATGCAAACTCTGTCAAACATTAGCAGTTCTTATCCTTCCCTCTCTAATTTTGATCCATTGCAATTTGCTGTCGTTAGTACAAAAATACCACGAAGAAGAAAAAAAAAAAGACGATGAAATTTAAAGCTCTTCAATTTTCTTCAAGTAAAAAAGTAGCACGTGACGTCTCGAGCGAGTAACGTGTTCTGAACTTATCCAGTAGAATAAAGATGATCGTGGGGCCTGTGACAGCACTTCTATTAGAAGCCAAATCAGTAATAACTTCAACAGGTGATAAACGTTTTTCTACATGGAACAAATAAAAGAGAGAAAAAAAAAAGGAAAACAAACAGTACAAGGGGGTTTGCGACACACGACTGTTTATTGCAGTCATCAGTGTCACAGTTTTGTGTCAAGTGGAAGATTTGGTTAGGCCATCTACAAAAGAGTGAAGCAATCATTAAGTTACGTCTAGATGTCGAACAGGATGAATCTGACCTAAGACGTTTGTTAGTTGACGAGGAAAACTATTTATATCAGACTGTTTTGGCCCAGCATGGCCAGGTGGTAAGGGCACTAGGCTCGTAATACGAGGGTCGCGCGTTCAAATCCCTCTCGTACCCAAACATACTCGCCCTTTTAGCTGTGGGGGCTTTATAATGGACGGTCATTCCAACTATTCGTTGGTAAAAGAGTTGGCGGTGGTTCGTGATGACTAGCTGCCTTTCCTCTGGTCCTACACTACTAAATTAGGGACGGCAAGTGCAGACAGCCTTCGTGTAGCTTTGCGCGAAATTAAAAAAAAAGCAAGCATACTGTCGTATTTGACATAACACCACTCACACTGGTCAAACAACTAGTGGAGAGAGAAAATCAACAGGACCAGTTTATGTAACTGAAAAGTCAAAGTGACCAGAGTAGCTTGATAACACTGCACAACGCAGTTTTTGCTTCTTCAACACTGTTGGTGTTCCTTATAGATTTTTGGCTGCTGATCACGAAAATCACATCCAGATTTGCCCATCACGAACCGTTTCATAGAAATCTTCAGTTTTGCTGCAATGAAAAAACGATATCAGAGCAACTGGAATCCGTCAATGCTTGCTGACTACTGTTGGACACTGCAACGTGATGCACCGGACATTGAATACAAACGGAAATCAAAAGAAGAACACTTTTAATTATGTTAAAAGTGTATTAGAAACACAATTAAATACGTTATTTCCGGTGAACATTTAACTGACTATTTCTCAGAGTTCTCACGTGATGAAGCAAAATCAAAACTGTATTTGTGCAAACTCACCAGGAACCTGTCACAATCAGCAAAAACTTTTCATGGAAGCAAAACGTTTCAAAAAATTGTTTTGCAGTGTGATATGAACGAACAGAGAACTTATCTAACTTATTAAGGGAAAATAAAGGATTCGTCAAAACAACATTTACTTTGGAGGTTAATAAAAATCATACCGTAAAGCCTAATTGATCCTTCTGTTGACCCTAGAGAATTCTTAGCAAAACATCGGTAACTTCCATAGTCGTCTGGAGTCACAAATAAGATGACCAGCTGCATATGGACTTTATAGGTCTCCTCGTGAGTCTCTGTGACGTACTTGTGGTCAGATACGATCATTTCACCTTCTTCCTTGGTCCAGTAGTTGATGGACATAGGAAAGGCTTCAGTATGACATTCCAAAGTGACGTTGCTCCAAACTAAGGATCCTACCAGTTGGTGTGGAATCCAGATCATTGGTGGAACTAGATGAGGAGTTTATACAGGACAAGAACTGACAGGTACCATTAATATTCTACAAGATTCTGTATCTTACAGTTTATACAGGACAAGAACTGACAGGTACCATTAATATTCTACAAGATTCTGTATCTTACAGTTTATACAGGACAAGAACTGACAGGTACCATTAATATTCTACAAGATTCTGTATCTTACAGTTTATACAGGACAAGAACTGACAGGTACCATTAATATTCTACAAGATTCGGTATCTTACAGTTTATACAGGACAAGAACTGACAGGTACCATTAGTATTCTACACGAGTCTATATCTTATAGTTTATACAGGACAAGAACTGACAGGTACCATTAATCTTCTACATGATTCTGTATCTTACAGTTTATACAGGACAAGAACTGACAGGTACCATTAATATTCTACATGATTCTGTATCTTACAGTTTATACAGGACAAGAACTGACAGGTACCATTAATATTCTACAAGATTCTGTATCTTACAGTTTATACAGGACAAGAACTGACAGGTACCATTAATATTCTACATGTTTCTGTGTCTTACAGTTTATACAGGACAAGAACTGACAGGTACCATTAGTATTCTACATGATTCTGTATCTTACAGTGTATACAGGACAAGAACTGACAGGTACCATTAATATTCTACAAGATTCTGTATCTTACAGTTTATACACGACAAGAACTGACAGGTACCATTAATATTCTACATGTTTCTGTGTCTTACAGTTTATACAGGACAAGAACTGACAGGTACCATTAGTATTCTACATGATTCTGTATCTTACAGTGTATACAGGACAAGAACTGACAGGTACCATTAGTATTCTACATGATTCTGTATCTTACAGTTTATACAGGACAAGAACTGACAGGTACCATTAAACTTCTACATGATTCTGTATCTTACAGTTTATACAGGACAAGAACTGACAGGTACCATTAATCTTCTACATGATTCTGTATCTTACAGTTTATACACGACAAGAACTGACAGGTACGATTAATCTTCTACATGATTCTGTATCTTATAGTTTATACAGGACAAGAACTGGCAGGTACATGTTTCTGTGTCTTATAGTTTATACAAGACAAGAACTGACAAGTACCATTAATATTCTACATGATTCTGTATCTTACAGTGTATACAGGACAAGAACTGACAGGTACCATTAATATTCTACATGATTCTGTATCTTACAGTTTATACAGGACAAGAACTGACAGGTACCATTAAACTTCTACATGATTCTGTATCTTACAGTTTATACAGGACAAGAACTGACTGGTACCATTAATCTTCTACATAATTCTGTATCTTACAGTTTATACACGACAAGAACTGACAGGTACGATTAATCTTCTACATGATTCTGTATCTTATAGTTTATACAGGACAAGAACTGGCAGGTACATGTTTCTGTGTCTTATAGTTTATACAAGACAAGAACTGACAAGTACCATTAATATTCTACATGATTCTATATCTTATAGTTTATACAGGACAAGAACTGACAGGTACCATTAATATTCTACATGATTCTGTATCTTACAGTTTATACAGGACAAGAACTGACAGGTACCATTAATATTCTACATGATTCTGTATCTTATAGTTTATACAGGACAAGAACTGGCAGGTACCATTAGTATTCTACATGTTTCTGTGTCTTACAGTTTATACAGGACAAGAACTGACAGGTACCATTAATCTTCTACATGATTCTGTATCTTACAGTTTATACAGGACAAGAACTGACAGGTACCATTAATATTCTTCATGATTCTATATCTTACAGTTTATAGGACAAGAACTGACAGGTACCATTAGTATTCTACATGATTCTATATCTTATAGTTTATACAGGACAAGAACTGACAGGTACCATTAATATTCTACATGATTCTGTATCTTACAGTTTATACAGGACAAGAACTGACAGGTACCATTAAACTTCTACATGATTCTGTATCTTACAGTTTATACAGGACAAGAACTGACTGGTACCATTAATCTTCTACATAATTCTGTATCTTACAGTTTATACACGACAAGAACTGACAGGTACGATTAATCTTCTACATGATTCTGTATCTTATAGTTTATACAGGACAAGAACTGGCAGGTACATGTTTCTGTGTCTTATAGTTTATACAAGACAAGAACTGACAAGTACCATTAATATTCTACATGATTCTATATCTTATAGTTTATACAGGACAAGAACTGACAGGTACCATTAATATTCTACATGATTCTGTATCTTACAGTTTATACAGGACAAGAACTGACAGGTACCATTAATATTCTACAAGATTCTGTATCTTACAGTTTATACAGGACAAGAACTGACAGGTACGATTAATATTCTACATGTTTCTGTGTTTTATAGTTTATACAGGACAAGAACTGACAGGTACCATTAATCTTCTTCATGATTCTATATCTTACAGTTTATAGGACAAGAACTGACAGGTACCATTAGTATTCTACATGATTCTATATCTTATAGTTTATACAGGACAAGAACTGACAGGTACCATTAATATTCTACATGATACTATATCTTACAGTTTATACAGAACAAGAACTGACAGGTACCATTAATATTCTACATGATTCTGTATCTTACAGTTTATACAGGACAAGAACTGACAGGTACCATTAATATTCTACATGATTCTGTATCTTATAGTTTATACAGGACAAGAACTGGCAGGTACCATTAGTATTCTACATGTTTCTGTGTCTTATAGTTTATACAAGACAAGAACTGACAGGTACCATTAATCTTCTACATGATTCTGTGTCTTACAGTTTATACAGGACAAGAACTGACAGGTACCATTAATCTTCTACATGATTCTGTATCTTACAGTTTATACAGGACAAGAACTGACAGGTACCATTAATATTCTACAAGATTCTGTATCTTACAGTTTATACAGGACAAGAACTGACAGGTACGATTAATATTCTACATGTTTCTGTATCTTATAGTTTATACAGGACAAGAACTGACAGGTACCATTAATATTCTACATGTTTCTGTGTCTTATAGTTTATACAAGACAAGAACTGACAGGTACCATTAATCTTCTACATGATTCTGTGTCTTACAGTTTATACAGGACAAGAACTGACAGGTACCATTAATCTTCTACATGATTCTGTATCTTACAGTTTATACACGACAAGAACTGACAGGTACGATTAATATTCTACATGTTTCTGTATCTTATAGTTTATACAGGACAAGAACTGACAGGTACCATTAATATTCTACATGTTTCTGTGTCTTATAGTTTATACAGGACAAGAACTGACAGGTACCATTAGTATTCTACATGACAATGTATCTTACAGTTTATCAATAACAAATACTTCCAGTTACCATACACTTTTCACATGTCACGTGCTGATATTCGATACTTTTAAAACACTAAACTTACAATGTCATATTCTGGTTTACTTACAGTTTACTTGTAGCACAATTCTTCGACTGACCGATGGAGGAACACCATTTGATGCGATGCACAAATAAGCACCCATATGAAGCCTACTGACTTTAGTGATGTTCAGGGTTTCTCCAGTGATGGACTTTCCTACAAATACGAAAGTCTGAATAATTCATCCTTACTTAAATAAAATACATCTTTGTTCAAATAACAAATAATTCTACCAACATGGAAAATAATATTATTATGAGACGCGGGAATCAGTAACGATGTGGAATGCAGACTGGCGTGCACGTGAGTATCACGTTGATTCTTCGAGTCTCATTTAGGTCTTTTAGGGATATCATCAACACTGAAATTATGAGAATTATCATATGCAGTAACTAACAGCTGCAAATGGCAGTGCTAATCTCTCTTTAATAATTCAATGGAAGACATTTAAAAGACAAAAATATATGCTAATTTTTATATTCTGATATGGGCTTGCCAAGCTAATGCCTTTTTCATTTTATATTCTCACCACGAATCATCATGTTTGTCTTCCAGTTTCCTGCTGATACGGGTTGCTCGTCTTCTCGTCTCCACGATATCGTCGGTGTGGGATAACCTTTGGTTCGACACGTCAGGGTTACGCTGACTCCTTCCCTCACGAGCACGTCAGTACTGCTCTCGTGCCCAATGATTTCCGGCGGAACTGACGAAACAATAGAAACCGTGATTTGAAATGCATGTTATTGTACGAAGATCGGTTAGAAGTTCACACCTTGGGGTAATGGGAAAAAAAACACAAAAAAAACGTAGCTTGTGTGTGTTTGTGCGTGATGCGTGACTTACGAGTTAAAGTCTTATCCATAATAAGTCGAGAAACAAAGGGCTCTAGACGATTGTTTATTTTGTAAAGAGCGTTTACTCAGTTCCTTAAGAAAATAGCACAAAATGGCATCGCACATCCACGCGCTAATCTCGCGATCTTTCCAAGTTCGATTAATTTTTGTCTCACGTCCAAATGATCGAAAGTACTTTGATACAGGTTTATGTTTTGTTCTAGACCTAAAGTTTGCAGTTGTTCAGGAGTTTTTTATTGTTTTTAGAGCTAGGACAATTTCTAGTGACAAGGTTCTGTTATTTGTTTCTCAACTTCATTGTTAGATTTGCTTCTCTGGGATGTAAGTTTAGTTGCATCAGTTATTCGCACAATGCCTAAAGTTTGAGCCTAGCATGGCCAAATGTGTTAAGATCGCACCCAACTTACTCGCCCTTTCAGCCGTGGGGGGGCGTTATAATGTGTTGGTCAATCCCACTATTCGTTGTTAAAAGAGTAGCCCAAGAGTTGGCGGTGGGTGGTGATGAATAGCTGCCTTCTCTCTAGTCTTACACTGCTGAATTAGGGATGGCTAACGCAGATAACCTTCTTATAGCTTTGCATGAAATTCAAAACAAACAACCCTAAAGTTTTGTTTTGTTTAGAATTTCCCGTAAAACTACACCGCTAGATGCTGTAATATGGCTATAGGGAAAATAGCTAGTTAGTCATGACCACCCACTACCAAATCTTGGGCTAATCTTTTTACCAACAAATAGTGGGATGCACCATGACTTCATAACGCCCTCACGGTTAGAAAAGTGAGCATGTGCGGTGACGAAATCCGACCCCGCGACACGCAGATACGGACTGAGCGCCCTAACCATCAGACTGTGCTATGCATTGACCTCAACCACGTCCATAAAGTTACTCAAAGTTAAACCCTTTTCAAAGCAGATTAACCTAATGTCTTTATCGACTTTACTCGACACATTTTTAAATATAATAAGTATCTTAAAACTATTGAGCTTAATAACGGTCTTAAGTCCCTCGCGGGGACAGCGGTAAATTTTCGAATTTATAGCGCTAAAATCAGAGGCTCGATTCTCTTCGGTGAACACAGGAGAGAGAGCCCGATGTGACTTTGCTATAACAAAACACAGAAAAATACAAACTTTCTTAAATCATCCAACTCAATATTTTAAACAACTAACGAAGTCGGTATATATTTTAAATTTGTTTAGCTTGTACATTTTTTTAAATCGGCTCGTGTTCTTAAACTGCTTTTATACAGCGTTAATAAAGTCAGTTCAACAACTTTTCTTTTAAGTACACCAAAAGTTTTTGAACAAAATAAAGATACGAATTTTTGAACTGATTTTATTAAGTGCCTCCATCTAGGAAATGAAACTAAAAATATAATATTTTATTAAAAGAAAGCAAGTCATACTTCGCTTCCATACAAAACCGTGTTTACCGTGTTCAGTGATTAATTTTATTATCAAAGACGAGACAAACCCCTAAACCCTAGACGAACGTGAAAACAGATACAGTCGTTTGTTGGCGCATACACTTCATTCAAATGTGTGTTGCAACACGTTATTCTTTGTAGCGATAGGTTTGAATTTCGCGCAAAGATACACGAGGATTATCTGCGCTAGCCGTCCCTAATTTAGCAGTGTACGACTAGAGGGAAGGTCATCACCACCCACCGTCAACTCTTGGGCTACTATTTTACCAAAGAATAGTGGGATTAACAGTTACATTATAACGTCCCAACGACTGAAAGGGCGAGTATGTTTGGTGTGACGGGGATTCGAACCCGCAACCCTCAGATTACGAGTCGAGTGCTTTAACCACCTGGCCATGCCGGAGCCTCTTTGTAGCAAAAGCAACAAAAATTAGTACAAGGCTATTAAAATAAACCTTCGCAAGTTTTTATTCGTTTACATCTAATTAAACCAAAATTCACGAAGACACCTCAGCAAAACTCGACGAAGAGTCCAAAAACACGTTTGCTTTCCTGACTTACACGTCTGTACTTTCTATTTTCTCAGTGATAATAATTACAAGTTAATGCGCAAAGAAAAACAACAACCAACTGTCATTAAAGTTAGATTAAGCGAAAATTTAGTTTCACATTGAAGAATAGCATTACTATGATAAAGAAAACTATGAAACCGTGTTAATCATAAGTGTGATGAATATTGTTATTAGGGAAGTTTGTTTTTTTCACCAGCAGAAACTATTAAAAGGCCAATTTGTAATATTATTCGAGATTTTTCGTGTTTCAGTATTATAAACAAAGCCTAATCAGGTATTAATATTAGTAGGAACAGTTATAATGACGCAGTTAAATTTGTATGCTCTATATAGTTTGTGGCCAACCGTACGTTTATTTCTACACGCTTTAAGTTTTTTTTTTAATTATTCAGGTTTAGTAACCTTATTTTACATGTATGTAAACATCATTATTTACCATTAACTTTTACCTTTGCCATAGTATTATGGTCACAGCTTCGTAACCGCTACTGGTCACGAAGTATTATTACGTAACAGATACGTACTTATTGTTCGTTTGGCTTTGAACTTTCTTGGGCTACTTTTTTTACTGACGAATAGTGGAATTGACCAATCATTTTAACGTCCATCCATCTAAAAGGATCGTGCACGTTTAGTGCGACGGGGATGCGAACCTACGACCCTCCCATTACGAGTTGAACGCCTTAACGACCTGGCTATGCTGGCCTTGTAATAGCTTGCTATCCACCTGTAAGAAGTTAAAGTATGTTAAAACATGTTTCGTGTAACTGCGTGTGTTGTTTAGCACAACAAGCCATCTGCGTTTCACTACCCGCCATGGGTATCGAAACCCTATTTTCAGTGTTTCCCTGAAGAAAGGTAAAATAAATACAATAGCTAACACCAACAAATTTTCAAATACTTTATATTTGATTACGTGCGGTGAAAGTTTTTAAACCTAATTTGCTAATTATCCTTTTCAAGGCCATTTATTTGCGTACCAATGGTCATTCGATTTGAAAATTTCAAATGGACCAATCCCAGCAGTAAGGGCCCGGCATGGCCAGGTCGTTAGGGACACTCTACTGATAATCTGAGATTCGCGAGTTCGAATCCCCATCACTCTAAAAGTGCTCGCCCTTTCAGCCATGGAAGCGTTATAATATGACGGTCAATCTCACTATTCGTTGGTAAAAGTTGGCCCAAGAGTTGGCGGTGGGTGGTGATGACTAGTTGCCCTCCCTCTATCTTACACTGCTAAATTAGGGACGACTAGCGCAGATAGCCCTCGAGTAGCTTTGCGCGAAATTCAAAACAAACAAACAAAAAAAACTCTCTATTCTTGACTGGCTTAACGGCGTTTACAAGCTGGTTTTTGTCCTACGAAGATATCTAACGTCTTCGTAGAAATAGTAGCGTCCGAAATTAATTAATTGAAGTTGGCCAAATATCTATAGTTTCCCAATTAATAAACTCTTTATCATAGCTATAACTTCCAAGGTTTATCGTAGGATATTACATGTGACAAAGCAACAATATAATGAGAACTGTGTCTTGGCACGTCGATGTATAAACTTTAGGCAAGGTTCTCGAAAGTTCAGTGTGCAACAATATTTTACTTACGGACATAGTGCATTGTTGATTCTTGCACTCGAGAATCTTCGACAACTATAGACAATAGGCGGAAATTTCGCAACACATATTTAACACAATAAGTTACACGCATTTCTAAATATTTATTAACCTAAAACAAACATAAATATTAAAATAAGTACACATAACGTAAATCATAAATCTATAACAGAAGGTCTGTTTTTAAGGAATTTGGACAATCATACTGATAAACCCAAACCAATAATCAACTCACCGACTACGTCAAGATAGCCAACTTGACTCTTCATGGGCACAGTGTTAATCTGACACATGTAACCTCCCCTATCAGTCTCTTTGACATTCTTAATGTGGAGAACCCAGTTTCGATGGTCGCTGTGACTTAAGTCGATTCTATAATTTCTCGTTATCACGTGATGGTGGATGGTTAAGATAGTTTTGCTCTCGACTCTCAGCCAAGCAACCTGAAATATTAAATTTTTTTTTTCAATAATACAACTTACTTAAATGTGTTTAAATTTTTTTTTTCATTCGACGTTCCTGAACTCGCGAGTTTTTTGAGTCAGGGCTTTGGAGTGTACTAAAGTAGAGCGAACGTTGGTTTCGAATGTTTAAAGTACTGTTATAGAGTACTGAAATTTTACTTTAACATTCCGAATATTGAAAACTTTTACTTCGTCAAAAAACACTTAACTATCAATAAGATAAACATTTCAAGACGATATTATTAAAAGAGAAGTACTCATTAACAAAGAAGCACATTCAGCCGACGTTGTGCAATTTCAAATATTTGCAGTTTAACCTCAAGGCCGAAAACCTTCAAATGCAGACAGTGGTCCATCGGCTTAAGGGTTACATCAACACTGTTTATTAAAGTTGGATAATTCGCTAAAATTAATTATTTCATATGAATTTTGCCGATAACTGAAAACGCGAGTTTTATATTGAATTATGTAGTTAAAAGACTGTGATAAAAATGCGACTGTTTCTAACATGTTAATCGGATCGTGTCATGAGGTCACAGTTCCATTGTTATGGTAACAAACAAACAAAAAACACACAAAATTTCCAAACTCTTTCTCAGACTGTTTGTTTTGAAATTTCGCACAAAGCTACTCGAGGGCTATCTGTGCTAGCCGTCCCTAATATAGTAGTGTAAGACTAGAGGGAAGGCAGCTAGTCATCACCACCCACCGCCAACTCATGGGCTACTCTTTTACCAACGAATAGTGGGATTGACCGTCACATTATAACGCCCCCATGGCTGGGAGGGCGAGCATGTTTAGCGCGACCCTTAGATTACGAGCGCATGCCTTAACACGCTCGGCCATTCCAGGCCTTTGCAGACAGTCATTAAGTATTCGAAGGATTCTCGATTTAGTAGCGCCCCCTTCAGTGGCACAGCGGAATGTCTGCGGACTTACAAGTCTAAAAACCGGGTTTCGATATCCCTGGTGGGCAGAGTACAGATGCCCCATTGTGTAGCACAGCCTTTCAAATATTTTTTATTGAGAAACAAAAAGTAAAATGATCAGTTATAAAACACGTTATTACTCAGAAAGTAAAAACTGAAAAACAGAAGAAGAAAAAATACATGAATGTTGAAAGAAACCGAAAAAAAAAAGGAGAAAACATCCAATGAAACTGATGTTTACCGATGTGTAACCTGGGATTGAAAGATAGATATTAATTTTTATTTGGAAGAGAGAAAGATCAGAATAACATTACTAACACTGTGAATACTCTTAAATGTTTAACTAATTTTAAATATGGTATAGTAGTTCAAAATAATGGTTGTTCGTATTTCTGACTAAGTTATACCGGATGTGTCTTATCTACACACAGAGCAGTAAGTTTTAGTTTTACGACTCTTACTTCGTTTGTTGTCGGATATTTGTAGCCCTGCACAAATAACGTATCTTCGCTCTTAGCCGACAATGGCAGTGTATCTATACCTTGATTGAATTACATGATAGATCTAGACAGCTAAAAAAATAACATCTTGATGCTTTCCTTAAATATACAATCGCTGTCAAAAGGGACGAATTCTCTCTGTATGTCTCAATAAAACTTGACTCGTGTGAGCAACAACTTCAGAAAATGGGGTTTTGTGAGCGATTGAAGCTGAACTTCCAATCAATCAATCCGAACCAATTTATTGAAAGGAAAATACCTAATGAGATAAGTACATCTTGGTGACTTTGAAATGTCTGTTTGTTAGAGATCTCCTTCTTCTGGTCTTTTCTGTCTAAAGAAGACCACTAACCACGTCCACGTGCACATTGAACGATTGTCGTGTTAGTAAAATAAAGCTTCTGGAAACATCCAAAAGTTAATAAATCTTGATAAATAACGGAATATTTCCTCCTGCGTTAGGTTTTACTTCTTTCTAAGTCTGTATTACTATCAGTCATACTGTTTTCTGTCTCATTTATACAAAGGCAGTAAAAGATACTCGTAAAGTTGTAGTTACTAAATAAATTCATCAAAAATAGTCCTGATAAAGAAATCCACCATCAGAATAGCATCGTCACTGGTACTTATAACATCTATTAACTTCGTCTTCTCCACAACCCCAAATAATTACCATCTACCAATACCATGGTATCAAAGTACAACATTCGAGCAGTACTTTGATAATAGTTACAGAACTCTGTCTTTAACCTATTGTTGTCACAATGGTTAGAAAACCAATGAAACATTACACATCATTCGTCAGTATTATAGAAACTTAAACCTTTGTGAGACACACCCACACATTGCGAAATAGTTCGGTTTCTTGTTTTGGTATAGATATTAGATGCAGTTGTTATGTTTGAACTAAGTGATTTGTGAAATCATCGTGGACAAAATTTTTTCTCCCTTTAACCATGAAACGCTATATCAACTTAAGATATAAACCTTACTCGGTACCCTAAGTCCAGTCCCACCTCTGTCAGTGTTAACGTAAGCCATGATCTAAACCTTACCCGATATAATCCTAAATCTTCCACGACACACTTCAGACTGGCAGTCCGCCCCACTGCTACTGTGATGTTGTGCACTGGTTCGGTGAACATAGGCTCGGATTCCGGACCTGAAAAAATCACTACATGTTTAACACTAATGATTTATAGTAGATTTAGGAATTATAAAATACAGAGATAATATCAGTTCAACACAAGATGTATACTGGTGTATAATAATTGTTTTCTTTATTCTGGGTTACTAAAATTACAATAAAATAAACAAACCATGAATTATACATGACTACTTTTAAACTAGTATCAATGTAAAATAAATACTTGTATATAATCTGAATGAAATTTGATCAGAATATTTTATTGTAATATGTTTCTTTAGGCCGGGCTTAGCGTGTTGGTTACTGAGTAAGAGGGTACATTATAGAAAATTCAAGAAATAAAACTCGATGTTACTAAATCAGTTCTGCACTCAGCTGTGGGCGCATTTGGAAAATTGACGGTCGATTTTCTCATTGGGTTCAGCGTTCTTGTAGCGGTGAGTGTTACTTTTGGTCAGCAGTTCAATATTAATAACTCTTAAACTGGACACCCAGGGGTTTTGAAGTGGTCATTTATCCTACACTAAATGTAGCATAAGATTCGTTCAGAAGCTTTAGTTTGTTTAGAATTAAGCACAAAGCTACTCAATGGGCTATCTGTGCTCTGCCCACCTCGGGTATCGAAACCCGGTTTTTAGTGTATAAGTTCGCAGACATACCACTGTGCCACTGGGGGGGCACGTTCAGAAGCCTAAACAAAATTCGACTAGAAACTAAAGTCACTTTCTAATTTAACATTTTCTTCTCAAAGGCCAAAACTGTGAAAATGTGAGGTTTTCATATTTATTTCTGTTGTTATTATTAAAACACTGGAATCTTTTAATAGTCGAACTAGGCCTAACTCATCATGTACACATACATTATAAAAACAATGGAAACTTTTAATAGTCGAACTAGGCCTAACTCATCACGAACACATACGTTATAAAAACAATGGAAACTTTTCTCACTCTAGCTAAGCCTTACTCATCATGTGTACACACACGTTACAAAATATTTGAAACTTTTAATATTCCGACTGAGCCTAACTCATCACGCACACACGCGTTATAAAACTTGACTATCACACAAACAAGTTAACATTTTTTTATCCAGTCATACTCTAGACTGATACTACGTTTTCTATTTACACTGGGGAACACTTTTTCAGTAACTTTGAGTTGCATTGGATATTTTAACTGATTTTGAAGGAGTTTTAGGCACTGATTTCAAATCTGAAATTAGTTTTTCTCTACAAGCTCTAGTTTGTATGCAATTTGAGGTTAATGAAATTGTACAAATGTGAACTTGCGTAAACCATGTATAAGCATTTTCACGTCCATATATATAGATAGCTTCTAATATTTTGATCATTCTTCTTTTGTTTCAGATCAAACATGGCTTCCAAAAATAGATATCATTGCAGAAACAAGCCTGATACCTTCTGATACATATGGGGATGCTACACACTCAATCGTCAGAGACGTAACATATCCTCGTTCGTCAAGCGTGCCTACAAGGCATATTTTGAAGTTCATCTTGGTGATCAAGACAAGCAATGGGCTCCTCATGTTGTGTGCCACAATTGTGAGGAAATGCTTCGAGACTGGACGAAAGGAAAACGCAAGGGTCTGCCTTTTGGTGTTCCAATGATTTGGCGCGAACCCACCAACCATGTAACTGACTGTTATTTCTGCATGGTAAACACAACGGGTGTTGGGAAGAAAAACCGACATAAGATTACGTATCCGAACATTCCCTCAGCTATTCGGCCTGCTCCGCACTCTGAAGAAGTTCCTGTTCCAGTTTTCAAAGGCTTGCCTTCATTGGACGATAAAGACATTGGACATGATACAAGCGAACAAGACAGTTGTGACAGTGAATTGTCAGAAAAGTGTACACAATCGGAGAACTGTTCTTCAGACACTGAATCTTTTCCCGTCCCCAAACCTCTTCCCCAGGCTGAACTGAATGATTTAGTGCGGGATTTAGGTCTTTCAAAGAAAGTAGCAGAGCTTTTGGCATCAAGATTACAAGGCAGAAATCTTGTTGATCACTCTGTTAAAGTATCATATTTCAGAAAGCGTGACCAGCTTTTTGTGACATTCTTTTCAGAAGACAGACAGTTTGTTTACTGCCATGACATCCAAGGGCTTCTCAAAGAACTGGGTGTACCTTACCATAGTCCTGCTGAATGGAGACTCTTTTTAGACAGTTCAAAACGCAGTCTAAAGTGTGTTCTTTTACATAATGGGAATGTTTATGGAGCAGTACCTGTCGGTCACTCAGTTCTTTTACATAATGGGAATGTTTATGGAGCAGTACCTGTCGGTCACTCAGTGCATTTGCGGGAAGACTATGATGATATGAGAATGGTCATGGACTTATTAAAATATCATGAGCACAATTGGATCATTTGTGTACACTTAAAGATGGTCAACTTTCTTCTTGGACAACAGATAGGTTTCACAAAGTTTCCATGTTTCCTCTGTATGTGGGACAGCCGAGCACGAGACAGACAATAGGTCCAGAAGAACTGGCCTATTCGTGACACCCTTGAAGCAGGCATGCCAAATATCATACAAGACACAATTGTAAGCAGAGATAAGATCATCTTTCCTCCTCTTCACATCAAATTAGGTTTGATGAAGCAATTTGTCAAGGCACTGGAAACCAAAGGTGAATGTTTCCAACACATCATCACAGCTTTACCAGGGTTATCATTTAAGAAGATCAAAGCAGGCGTGTTTGATGGCCCACAGATTCGAACCCTAATTCGTGATGATCAGTTTGTTGCTAAGATGACCGCTTTAGAAAAGGCAGCATGGTTATCCTCTGTGGCAGTTGTTCAGAACTTCCTTGGAAATAATAAGGCGGAGAACTACAGTGAACTTGTGAACAGAATGCTCCTCGCTTTTCGTGATCTCGGGTGCAACATGAGCATCAAGCTTCATTTTTTGAACAGCCACCTTGATAAGTTCCCTGACAACCTGAGGGCTGTGAGTGACGAACAAGGAGAACGATTCCACCAAGACCTAAAGGTCATGGAAGAACGCTACCAAGGGCGCTGGGACAAAAGTATGATGGCTGACTACTGCTGGAGCATTAAACGAGATTGTCCAGATGAAGTGTACAAACGCAAATTCCTACCTGAATAAAATAGACAAACAAATTGATAAGCTATTCCTATTATTTCCTATAATAACGAAAAATTAAAAAATAAATAAAAATGTCAAATTGCATAAAATCTGTAGCTTGCAGACAAAAACCGACTTCAGATTTGAAATCAACACACTCAAATTGACTATAGAAAGGTCTTTTTTTAAATGCAACAAAATGAGTTTTCCCCAGTGTTATTAATGTTTTTCTTTTAAAAATTGATACCTCATATTTTTATATGCAAATTCGATGAATGACTGGGGTAATACTTATATAAAACTTACGTTGATCTTGGAAACAAGAAGTATATATAATACATTCAGTTAGTTATATTAAATCTTACAATAAACATTCTGATATGCAAACGTTTATTATGTTTGGAAACAGTAGAATATAACCAATAATCACATGGCATAGTTATCTTTGGAGACAATAGAAAGCTTTCATCAAACGCGTGACGTACTACCTTTGAAGACAACAAAACATAATAATCACGTGACATAATTACCTTTGGGAGAAAGTAGAAGATAATTAGTAATCACGTGACACAAAGTAAAGATCTGTCAGACTCCTTCTGGTGGCAAAAGGATTAATTATGAAATTGGATTTAAAAATTTGTTGAACCCAGATTCCATTGCAGGAATAAGCAAATCGAAGTGATTTGAAGTTCTGTCGAGTATCTCAGAAATCAAGTATTGAATAACGTGTTGAAATGTTAGAAAACAGTGACAAAGAAAAGGTATACTTATATCCTCAGAAGTATTACTCATCCTGACTGTCTGACAGGAAGTCATACTGAGCACTTGATTGCCAGTGAGGAATTAATTAAAGAGCGTTGGTGACAAACCTATAACAGATTATCCTCAGCTGATAGATAGACCTCATGTTTTTTCATCTAGTTTTTTTTTCCCTTTTGATAGGTCTCTCTTTTTTGTTCCTTATCACAAGAAATTTATACTGTTTTTAACGTTAGAATGAGTCTAGTTTCATCATATTTAGCAGTGTTGTAGTCCAGTGACAAATCACTGCCTGTCAAGAAATAGAACAAACCATTATTGGTACTCGTTTTGGACAGGTCGAAGATTCATAAACAATATCAGTCCGGGATTTTTGCATGAGAAACTATGATTTGTTAGAACAAATCTTACGCCAAATGCAAAGTGTAATAATAGTTCTGAATGGAGGCTTTTCTTAGGTAGTAAGTTAAATCAGAAAATATTTAATATGACTTGTTGAAACTGACAAATTGTTTTTCACATGTACTCCACTGAAGCAATTCGACCTCATACATTATCAAATACTGGGTATATCAATAAATTTTTAGAAACGTTCTCATGGCCTATACGCGAAGTACATGGTGTCCGGAAAGTCACTGTGAAGTTTTGTAATCATGTGTCTACTCAGTCTATTTCAAGCCAGCAAATGATAGCGATGTTTAGAAACAAAATAAGAAGGATCCAGGCCTGTATTGATGTCAACGGGGGTCACTTTCAACATTGTTCATAACTGTCATTCATATTTACCTCCTGTATTGTATATTGAAACATCTGTGCTAATAAATATACAAGTGCACAGTGACTTTCCGAGTACCTGTAGCTCATTTTACAATATATGTGCTTATACGTTGAACGTAATCTTTTAACGCGATTGTCATTGGATATTTTTCGTAAAGGTTACTTGTTTTTGGTTGTTTTGAATTAAGCACAGAGCTACACAATGGGCTATCTGTGCTCTGCCCACCACGGGTATCGAAACCCGGATTTTAGCGTGTAAGTCCGCAGACATATCGCTGAGCCACTGGGGGGCGTAAAGGTTGCTTTGTATGAATAGTCTCTGAAGTAAAATGGAAAACATTTTTATAGTAGCTAAGTAACAAAATACAAAGTCCTGAAATCAGGCAATCAGAGCATAACACTTATTACAGGTTTGTATGTTGTAGTCCTTGTAGTTCTTTTAAAAGAAAGGATTTTTTTTAATTTCCGAGGGTGATACAAAAGTGTGTAACAGGAACTACTTCTCCGTGGGTCATTTATAAGCTTTTTTTTATTTCTGGAAATCAATAAGGAATCAACTATACGGATTTTAAAACAATCAAAGTTAAACCAAAAAAATTTTAATGGCCTCTTTTATCAAATATATAATAAAAAAACCTTCACAATGTTAGAAAAAACATCTACGTTTAAAAAAGTTTTAACAGATGTGAATGAAAACCTATAACCTAAGCGCTTTCAAAAGATGGACTTTTCTTCTTCAGGGGCAAACCGGGTTATAGAGTTTTTATTCATTTATAACAAACCTTTACTTCAATAACATATACTCTTCAAAAAAAAGAAACGCAAAAGGGATATTTTTGTTATTTTAAAGAGAAATATAAGTAATAACGTTACAAGCTCAGAGTATGTGATGTTACACGTGTTAAGGGACTGATTGTCAGACCAAAATGACAATAAAAGTTGTGAACATTGAAAACGGAGGAAAACATCGATTTTTTCTTCAAAACGCATTCCTGTTTAATACATTTTGTGAGAGATCTGCATGTTCTGCAAGTGCAACATGTGCAAAATCCCTATAAAAGTGACGGGTTTTTGGTTTCCATAGCTCAGTGTTAAGGCCACCGACACGCAGTACAGTTACGCCAAGACTGACTGAAGCAGAACGCAACAACGCCATTGGTTGAAGGAAACAAGCGAATCTTGATCAGATGTTGCCAGAGCTGTGAATGTCCATCCCAAGCACCATCACAAGGCTATGGAATCGTCACCAACAACATGGATCAACTCGGGACCGTCCACGATCTGGCAAACGTAACATCCGGTTACGTCACCTTCGGGATAAGACTACCACTGCGACGTCTACTGCCTCAGCCATACCAGGGCTGCGTAGGATTTCCGATTAGATCGTACACAGCTATCTACAAGATGCAGGAATCCGACCTCGACGTCAAGTCAGAGGCGTCATCCTCACCCAACAACATCGTCAAGCACGGCTGCAGTGGACTCGGGCACATTGGGTATGGCTTCATCGACGATGGAGGCATGTTTTGTTCGGCGATAAGTCACGTTTTATGCTTTGTAGGCAGGATGGAAGGACTCGTGTTTACAGTCATCGAGGTGAACGTTTTGCAGCAAACTGTGTACATGATGTTGACAGATTTGGTGGTGGCAGCGTCATGATGTGGGCTGACATTGCCTACAATGCCAGAACAGACCTTCTGCACATTCGAGGGAATCTTACGGCTCAATGATACGTCGACGAGATCCTTAGGCCTCATGTGCAACCCATCATGGTGAACGTCAACGAAGTTTTCAAACATGACAACGCCCGTCCTCACACTGTCCGACTCACCACTGTCTTCTTGAGACACCACAACATCAACGTTCTTCCTTAGCCCTCCAGATCACCAGATTTAAACCCCATCGAACATCTTTGGGACGAGTTGGACCGACGTCTGCGACGGCGACAACCTCAACAGCATACTCTACCTCAACTTGCAGCAGCTTTGCAGGCTGATTGTACAGCCATTCCACAGGATGTGATTCGTCATCTCATCGCTTCCATGGGCAGGAGATGCCAAGCAGTTATTGATGCTCACGGGGGCATACTCGTTATTGACGTTGAGTAACGTTAAACTTCACCTAGTGAGCGTGGACTTCGACGTTGCAGACTCTGGATGTTCGGCAGTGAATGTGCAAAGATTCACACATGTCATACAGAACTACCCGGAATAAACTTGTTAACAATTTGTCTCAAATTTTGCCTTTTGCATTTCTTTTTTTGAAGAGTATATTATATCTAATATATAATAATAAACTTTAACTTAGATAACTTCTTTTGTAAAATATGTAATGATAAACTTTAACTTGGATAACCTCTTTTATAAAATATATAATAATAAACTTTAACTTGTATAACCTCTTTTCTAGAATATATAATAATAAACTTTAACTTGGATAACCTCTTTTATAAAATATATAATAATAAACTTTAACTTGGATAACCTCTTTTATAGAATATACAATAATAAACTTTAACTTGTATAACCGCTTTTATAAAATAAATAATAATAAACATTAACTTGGATAACCTCTTTTATAAAATATATGATGATAAACTTTAACTTCAATAACCTCTTTTATAGAATATATAATAATAAAATTTAATTTGGATAACTTCTTTTACAGAATATATAGCAATAAACTTTAACTTCAATAACCTCTTTCATAGAATATATAATAATAAACTTTAACTTGGATAGCCTCTTTTATAGATTATATAATAATAAACTTTAACTTGGATAACCTCTTTTATAGATTATATAATAATAAACTTTAACTTGGATAACCTCTTTTATGGGATATAAAATAACAAACTTTAATTTAAATATCCTTTTTTTATTGAAAATGTGATAAATTGGAATAATTGACGTAGTCCTGGAAACGTGTGAATATACCAACAAAAGTTTTTTTGTTTTTTTTTCCTATGAGGAGACAGAGAGAGAATTGTATGCAGTGCTATCTTTTCACCAACTCCAGACAGATCTCTCCTTCACAGAGAAACTGGCCTCACGTTGTCTGGAAACAAGATACAAAAACAAAGAAACGAGAGGAAGAAAAGAAACGGGGTGGAAGTGAGACTAACTGAAAAGTTTTGAATTAAACATGAGAATGAAATTATAACGAGAAAGCACTCAGACCTTAGGCCTAGTCACATTACAGTATTTGTATTAAGCTAGCTGAATCCGAATCAACTGGTTGACTCCCTTCAATCAAACTTCCTTTGGGTGTTACTTTGACCAAGCGCCTTCTATTTGACAGCATTCTGTTAGATTTTGGATTCAGTGTAGCCTTATTTCAATATTATTTATGTGATATCCCAGAAGGTCGTGTCTACTTCGCTAAGAAATGCTAAGACGTGTAACAACAACAACAAAAAAGGCCCATGAACTGATATTGTCGCTAAACGTAAAACATCCCGATAAACGCTAAACCTACCAGTAGCGACCCCCAGTGGCACAGTGATATTTCTGCAGACTTATGACTTAGAAAGCTTTGCGTAACCTTGTGTTTGATTACAAATAAACGAACAAAACATACCAGTAGAATTTTGTGAGAGACTTAACACGGGTAAATCAAAGTTTTTATTTTAACTTCCATATTTATGTAATATTAACTTCTCGTGCATGTTCATTTTTTTTCATTTGCTTGATGAGTTAACTGCTTTCACTAACCCTAAATAACAACTTTCGCTACGCTACACCAGGTAACACTAAATTATGTTATAAAAAGTTACTCATTGTTACAGTTCATGACATTATACAAATTGAATTGCGCTACAACTCATTACACTGCGAAACAATATCCAGCGCTACACTGCATCACATAAATATACACTGTAAGACATAACATAATGCTATCTGTACTATGAAACGTTATGCAATACCAACACCAATTTACACTATATTACATCACACATAGTAAAACGTCTCATCAGTTTCGAACATTAGTTGTCATTTTGACTTCATGCTGTTACCCAGAATTACATTAGGCGTAGTCACTAGTATGAATAGATAATGTCTACAGAATTTCTACTCTTGTTTACTTCCTTTTTTAATACTCACCTATTCATGAAAGATTATTTAATATGATAGCTGCTTTTATACATTGCAATGACAATAAACGTAGCTGGAAGCTAGCTGATATGGTACCTGATGATTTACTGTAGCTATTGACTACTTGATCACATTAGTTTGAGAGGTAAAATGTTAAGGTGTAGTTGGTGATTGTCATAGAGATTTGTCTGATAACATAGTAGACATTTATATTTTCTGCGTAATTTAAATAAATATGTACATATAAATAATGCATAGGAACTGGTAAATATAAACCTGGACTATGAAACAACCACAGTGAACGAATTCAAATTTTTTCCGGTAGAAAAGCAGTCTTTTTAAATAAAACATGTAGGTCTAAAACATAGCTCTAAATAAAACTTTGTTATTTTTAAAGTAATTATTCTACAAATGTGTGTAATAAAATTAATATTGTTTTTTTTTAATTTTTCGCTTCATACATAATATGAGTGTTGGCTCCCTAGAAACGTCGATTGTGTAGTGTACAAAACATTTATTACCTAGATGTTATAGTAATCTAATGTTCATCTATTATTACCTGATAAGTCCTGTTTCACTTATTATTTAAGTTTTTAAAGGAACATTAGATATTTGTAGGAAATCTAATTTTCAGGAATAAAAATAACATTCTTTACACAAGAAGATACAAAGAGACTTCTCGATACCCTTATGGTCTTCATGGTACCTTATATGATATTCAACAATATACCAAACTGTTTCTGTTGTAGGCTGACAAGAGAATAATAACAAAAAGACGAATTACAAATGAGTAATTCTGAAATACATGCTTTCTGTTCATTTTTATGCGTGTACAGCCTTAACAGTCGATAGTGTTGTTCGAACTGAATATTTACAGTTGAAGGTGTGTTTTACCCGAACATTCTATTACGGTTATTTTGAATTCCTTGTGATCTCTATTATGAGGCACAATCGTGATTCACGATGTATCACGCTACCAAACACTGTGAGACGTCACGCAACAATACATCACACAACCAAACACTGTGAGACGTCACACAACAATACATCACACTACCAAACACTGTGAGCCGTCAAGCAACAATAGATCACACTACTAAACACTGTGAGACGTCACACAACAATAGATCACACTACCAAACACTGTGAGACGTCACACAACAATAGATCACACTACAAAACACTGTGAGCCGTCAAGCAACAATAGATCACACTACAAAACACTGTGAGCCGTCAAGCAACAATAGATCACACTACTAAACACTGTGAGACGTCACACAACAATACATCACACTACCAAACACTGTGAGACGTCACACAACAATACATCTCACTACCATACACTGTGAGACGTCACACAACAATACATCTCACTACCAAACACTGTGAGACGTCACACAACAATACATCTCACTACCATACACTGTGAGACGTCACACAACAATACATCACACTACCAAACACTGTGAGACGTCACACAACAATACATCACACTACCAAACACTGTGAGACGTCACACAACAATACATCACACTACCAAACACTGTGAGACGTCACACAACAATACATCACACTACCAAACACTGTGAGACGTCACACAACAATACATCTCACTACCATACACTGTGAGACGTCACACAACAATACATCACACTACCAAACACTGTGAGACGTCACACAACAATACATCTCACTACCAAACACTGTGAGACGTCACACAACAATACATCTCACTACCATACACTGTGAGACGTCACACAACAATACATCACACTACCAAACACTGTGAGACGTCACACAACAATACATCACACTACCAAACACTGTGAGACGTCACACAACAATACATCACACTACCAAACACTGTGAGACGTCACACAACAATACATCACACTACCAAACACTGTGAGACGTCACACAACAATACATCTCACTACCATACACTGTGAGACGTCACACAACAATACATCACACTACCAAACACTGTGAGACGTCACACAACAATACATCTCACTACCATACACTGTGAAATATCACGTAACCGAAAGTTAAATTCGATGATTTTATGGAAAATCTATTGCTTTCGTTAGAGTTGCTGTTAAATATTTCAAAATTTAGTTATTGGTTGATGTATTATTCAGTGTATTAGGTAGGTGTATTGTTCAGTGTATTAGGTGGGTGTATTGTTCAATGTATTAGGTGGGTGTATTGTTCAATGTATTAGGTGGGTGTGTTACTCAGTGTAAGGTGTGAATGCACGAGTAACAAATGTATAGTGAGTTGATTGTGATTAGTGAATGACGTTTGTTGTGATGATAGGTGTTAATACTGACATATTACTGTCAGTTATACAGATGTATGAGATGAAAGAAAAGATGTAACTTGAATATTGTGAGAATTGTAAGTATGGATGTAAGGGCTGTGAAGTATTAGTAACTGCCTCGACAATGAATAAATAAAAATGTAGATGTAAGTAGTTGACAAGGAAATCGTAGGCGAAGTTAACTGGGTAAAAAAGGGTTGGATATAAATGTGGGCCGATTGGTTAATGACAGAAAAACGTTCCGTATTAGCCATATAAATTTAACACTGTTATTGTTTGTTTAAGTTTCATATTTAATTTGTTCATTACAGAATATAAGAGAAAGGTGTTTATTGCGTTGTAACTTTGGATTGAGATGTAATCCCTCAAGTTATTTACCACCAAATATATTTATAGTAAACTATAACAAAGTACTCACATACTAACAAAATAGCAAAACAATGAGACGTAATTAACTGTAGCATTGAGATCACCGAGCGTTTAGTGTTTGCTCAACAAACAATATGTAACAAAGTGAAACATTCATTTTTCTAACAGTACACATTCTGTGAGTTTTGCCACAGGGTTACAATATTCTGTACCTTTCAATTCTTTAGTAACAATACAAAACACCAAGGTGGTAAAATATCCTGTACCTTTCAGTTCTTTAGTAACAATACAAAACACCAAGATGTTACAATATTCTGTACTATTCAGTTCTTTAATAACAATACAAAACACCAAGGTGTTACAATGTTCTGTAGCTTTACGTTTTGTTTTGACAATATAAAACACTAATATATTAAATCTTTGTATAATTAAGTTATCTCTCAACATTATAAACCTGAATTGTTAAAACAATACGTGGGTTTTAGTTCTTTTTGACACAGATATAAAAGAACAACGACAAACCGTGTTATTTATATGTTATAACATACAACACCTTTACAATAGACGAATATAACACCTTGTATGCACAGTTTCTCTTTGTTTGAAACGATAACTACTAGAGTGTGATATAATTTAACTCTCCAACTTAACAAAACACGCAAGGTGTTTACGAATTACTCGTTTCAATCAAAGTAACACATCGACATACCGTAATATTCAGTAACACATCAATACATACCGTAATATTCAGATCGTCCAATTTCCACGACGTCGTCAGTAAGTATCAACACCAGGGTGCAAACCGAAGCGAAACAAGGATATAGTCTGACCATTTCGGATCTAATTGGAACAGGAGACAAACTAGTGATTAGCTAAATCACAGTCCTTATATGCTATATCTGTCAGGTCTTAAAGAAACGTGCCCAGTATAAGTTTAGCTTATCAACTGGTTCATGACACCTTGTCTAGGTATCTTATCTGGAAGTTAAACAAGCGGGAAACCTGCGTCTACCAATCAGGCTTTCTAATACGTACGTTTTCAGCGAGCCTTTTATTGGATGGTTTGGCGTTAGCTCTCCTTATACGGAAGCTGTTCGTCAGCTCCCCCTATATGAAACTTCTCCATTTCTTACATATGACTTTCGGATCGGTGTTAATAAGAAATGAAGAATATCTTCAATGGCATGTTTTTGGTAGCCCGCTGAATAAGTTTAAAGTAATAATCTAGCAAGGAATTTTAATGTGCGAAGAACTTCGAAAATATTGTGTTCTCCCAACTCCTGATATCTGAGAAACTGTTTCAAAGTTCTCTCTGCTTTTTGTTTTGATACACAAAAACTCGATAATTTAAACAATTTTGTGCAAATGACGACACGCAAATACGTCCGTTGGTTACGATTAAAGTTTATATTTGTTTACTATGTCAGACACTGAGAAAATAAACCAACGTGGAGTAATGTTATTTTTTATGTGTACCAAACAAACGTCAACCGAACAAAACTTCGATAAGAACATATATTATTAAAGAATGCAATATTCAAAGACATTAGCCAGATGTGACACACACATAATATATCTTGGCAAGATACAGTTCTAACAAATTTAGACCGGATTCAATCAACAACCAAAGTTTACGAGATGCGACTTTTATAAATAACAGCCAGTAGAAACGGGTAGTGAATATTGGCCAGGTTCAGTTTGCGCATGCACTGTTGGCAAGACGAACTGGCTACAAATGTTGGCTAGCAAATGAATAAACCTTCCACAGTTGAATAAGAGTTAATATTAACCGTTGATTAAGAGAATCAGTGACCAATGTTGTCACTTGTTAAGTACATTGTTAGACTTTCTCTTTGGTGGACACATCATATAGCTTGTTGTTTCTTTGCTTGATTTTGAATTTCGCGCAAAGCTACACGAAAGCTATCTGCTCTAGCCGTCTCTAATTTAGCAGTGTAAGACTAGAGGGAAGGTAGCAAGTCGTCACCACCAACCGCCAATTCTTGGGCTTCTATTTTAACAGCGAATAGTGGAATTGACCGTCACTTTATAGCTCCCCACGGCTGAAAGGGCGGACATGTTTGGTGTGAGGGGGATTCGAACCTGTAACCTTCGGATTACGAGCCCAGTGCCTCAACCACCTGGCCATGCCGGCCATAGCCTCTTGCGTCTTTGCTATAAGAAAGCCCCCCAGTGGCACAGTGGTATGTCTGCGGACTTACACGCTAAAAACCGGGTTTCGATACCCGTGGTGGGCAGAGTACAGATAGCTCATTGTGTAGCTTTGTGCTTAATTCTAAACAAACAAAGCTATAAGAAAACACCTGTATCTTTTAGCATTAATTGTTATAATGTACAATAACGACTTTTCCATGACGAAGAGTAAAATATAACATTCATATTTAAAATCGATTTTTACTTCGTACTTAAAGCTCTTGAATTACGTTTAGAAACTTAATAAAAAACATAAAATGTATTGTCTTCTGTACTCGTCCGATACAAGGTTCCAAAAAATTTAGGTCCCGGCATGGCCAGGTGGTTAAGACGCTCCACTCGTAATCTGAGGGTCGCGGGTTCGAATGCCCGTCACACCAAACATGCTCGCCCTTTCAGCCATATGGGCGTTATAATGTGACGGTCAATCCCACTATTCGCTGGTAAAAGGGTAGACCAAGAGTTGGCGGTGGGTGTTGATGACTAGCTGCTTTACGTCTAGTCTTACGCTGCGAAATTATGGACGGCTAGCGCAGATAGCCCTCGTATAGCTTTACGCGAAATTCAAAAGAAACCAAACATCGTATATATCATTCGAGGTTGCATCGTACATTTATGAACCGATTCGCTAAAATCGTTAACAACAAAATTCAGTCATAAAAAACGACACAAACATGACTAAACGAAACAAAAAGAGAGAGAATGAAACAATATTATGCACGTTAGGTTTACTAACTTTACGTAAATTGTCGCAGATTGATTTAGAAAAAACAGCGAACAGCTTGCTCAATCTAAAGTAATCAATATCAGAGAGAGAGAGTTTTTTTTATTTTGAATAAAAAGATGCTCATAAATTTTCTTTAATCGTCTATAAAACGTTATCACTGTCCAGTCTGAAGCGGTTTACACATAACGTAACATACTGAAACGGTGACTTCTCATTGTTCTCTTTAAAGTTGAAACTTACTGTAAAATAGTTGCTACTTGTCTTTGATATGAAAGCAACAAGCCAGTTTCTCTTTATATTCGCTGCTCTGTTTTCTGTGTAATAGCCAAGTAAAGAGATTAGGCTGTTATTTTTAACATGGTAACTTTAATACGTTAATCGATCTTAAAGCTTTTTTACCTAACCCTAATCTGATCATTTACGAGCAACTTCCTAACTTGGCGGAGCTCAAAAGTGAAGTGAAATTGGAATACATTAAATTAAAGTACCTCGTTTCACAAGGCAGAAGAATAAAAATTAAATAAGAGTAGCCGACCCTGGTGGTGAACTGACAAACTCGAGGAAAGACAGCTAGTCAACAATGACGGACAGACTCGAGGAAAGACAGCAAGTCAACAATGACAGACAGACTCGAGGAAAGACAGCTAGTCAACAATGACAGACAGACTCGAGGAAAGACAGCAAGTCAATAATGACAGACAGACTCGAGGAAAGAGAGCTAGTCAACAATAACAGACTCGAGAAAAGACAGCTAGTCAACAATGACAGAGACACTAGAAGAAAAACAGCAAGTCAACAATGACAGACAGACTCGAGGAAAAACAACTAGTCAACAATGACAGATAGACTCGAGGAAAAACAGCAAGTCAACAATGACAGAGAAACTAGAGGAAAAAACAGCAAGTCAACAATGACAGACAGACTCGAGGAAAGACAACTAGTCAACAATGACAGACAGACTCGAGGAAAGACAGCAAGTCAACAATGCCAACTTCCAAATTTTGTTGTACAAATAGAAGGATTTGACTGTTACGCTTATAGTGCACGCACATCCTCAAAGTACGAAGCGTAATTTTGTGTTGACGTTTTCAAAGTCTGAGTACACAAGCCACTAGGCCGCTCTAGGCCCAAGTACCAAAGTAGAAATAATTAAGGTTAGGTTAATTCCTAAGGCATTACTGAAATATTGATCAAAGTTTTACAGATTACGTAAAAAGTGCTACTATATTAAACGTCAGATAATTACATTTGATTCAGAGTGATTAATTTAGATTATTCCAACAGGTGGATAATTTAATTTTATGGATCAAAACTATAATGATTATAAGATACGAAAATAATACGCAAATTTAAGGTAAAATATACAAAGCTACGATCGAGTGGTTGGATCAATGTTCCGACATCAAATCGAACGCAGCCGACAAAATGTGCTATTATTAACTTTACCGAAAGCAAAACTTAACAGAGACATACTACATCGCTGACGCCAGATATTTGGTTTACAGTTTTATATATCACCACTATCAGTCGGTTATCTTTTCGAATGAAATAGATCTATTCATATTATACCTATTACTCTCCTTTCGCATAGAACCCGCACATTGGCTGTATCCATTGTTTTGGTTAAGCCTAACTAAGTTTTAAGTATATGTGTGCCTGTATGTAACAGGAAGCCGCCATTTTGTTTTGCGATATTCTGCACAAATGCCGTTTGTTATAATTTCGAAATTAAAGTCGACTGTTCTTGTTTGTGCAGAAGAACTATACAGTTTTAGATACTGCTTGCTGAAGACCCGAAAGTTACGAGCTCGACACATATATAAAGCTCATTAATAGACGACAAGATACTATTATCGTAATGACTTCTCCACATGTTTCACTAACCCTAATTCCCACTACTTTCCAAATGTCTTCCTAAAAACAGTTTCTAATAATCCAAACGATTCTTAACTAAAAGCAGCCGTGTGCTTCTTTGCGCGGGGCCATTTATTAAGATCCGCCGTGATAAAACCTCTTTTCAAATCGACGTACAAGGATAACTGCTTTTCCTTCGTATATTTTTGTCGCCAACATTCTATTAATTCATTGTCTCTTGAGTCTGTCATCTCGTCGCAATAATCAAAATGTTTTCTTTTTTTATTCAAGTGTTTCTTTGTTACTTCCACATCTTTTACACCAATCATCCTGTCAGATGTTCCATTTTTTGCCTAAACTTAAACTAATTTTATTGTTATTGGTTTACATCCAATACCTTGAAAAGCCACTAATTACATATATATATAACTTATTTCTAATATTCCTAGAACCCTTCGTGTTGAGTTTCTAATTACCTTAAGATTCAAACGACAATATTGTATATACACGTTTTTCCTATAGGTGGCTTCAATCACACCAACTTTACCAATAACATCATGAGAGGTGTTTGTATTGTTCATGTCTTATCCACACTTTGGTAAGAATGTAAATAAAGTTTCTCTTGCTGGAGATTGAATTTTACCGATGTTATCCATGTAGGATTAGGTACAAAAACATATAAAGAAGAGAAAACATCAAAACAATAATTGTCAGTTGTCTTGACACTGGAAAAACTGTCAGTAGTCTTGACACTGGAGAAACTGTTAGTAGACTTGACATTGGAGAAACTGTCAGTAGACTTGACATTGGAGAAACTGTCAGTAGTCTTGACACTGGAGAAACTGTCAGTAGTCTTGACACTGGAGAAACTGTCAGTAGTCTTGACATTGGAGAAACTGTCAGTAGTCTTGACACTGGAGAAACTGTCAGTAGTCTTGACACTGGAGAAACTGTCAGTAGACTTGACATTGGAGAAACTGTCAGTAGACTTGACACTGGAGAAACTGTCAGTAGTCTTGACACTGGAGAAACTGTCAGTAGTCTTGACACTGGAGAAACTGTCAGTAGACTTTACATTGGAGAAACTGTCAGTTGTCTTGACACTGGAGAAACTGTCAGTAGTCTTGACACTGGAGAAACTATCAGTAGTCTTGACACTGGAGAAACTATCAGTAGACCTGACACTGGAGAAACTGTCAGTAGTCTTGACACTGGAGAAACTGTCAGTAGTCTTGACACTGGAGAAACTGTCAGTAGACTTGACATTGGAGAAACTGACAGTAGTCTTGACACTGGAGAAACTGTCAGTAGTCTTGATATTGGAGAAACTGTCAGTAGTTTTGACACTGGAGAAACTGTCAGTAGTCTTCACATTGGAGAAACTGTTAGTAGTCTTGACACTGGAGAAACTGTCAGTAGACTTTACATTGGAGAAACTGTCAGTAGTCTTCAAATTGGAAAACTGTCAGTAGTATTGGCATTGGAGAAACTGTCAGTAGTCTTGATATTGGAGAAACTGTATTATCGTTTTAAACCTATAATATAATTGCCGTGAACAGGATTGTTTTATCTCTTTATTATAACCAACCTAAAGGTATATGGTATCTCTCAAAACAGGATTGTTTGATATGTCTAATATTATCATTATCATGGCCAAGCGTGTTAAGATGTTCCACTCGTAATCCGAGGGTCGCAGGTTCAAATCTCCGTCACACCAAACATACTCGCTCTTTCAGCCGTGGGGGCGTTATAATGTTACGGCCAATCCCACTAAAAGAGTAGCCCAAGATTTGGCGATAGGCGGTGATGACTAGCCGCCTTCACTCTAGTCTTACACTGCTAAATTAGGGACGGCTAGCACAGATAGCCCTCGAGTAGCTTTGTGCGAAATTCAAAAAACAAACATTATCATTCTCAAAAAGATTGCTTTTATATATGACATGATGGATTCAAGCAAGATTATTAAGCATAAAACATCATGAACCTAAACTGGATTGTTTTAATATTAGGATATGATAAGCTAATCAGAATTATTTAAGTCAGAACATGTTGAATCCAATCATGACTGTTTAAGTCAGAACATGTTGAACCCAAGTAAGACTGTTTTAAGTCAGACCAAAATCTTGTATGCACGATGTGAAATACACACGTATAACACCAACTAATTTCACGTGAAAAGCTGTACAAAGTTATAGAATATTTATATGAAAGCCATTGTATTACCCCACCAATCTTGAAAAAATCTCAAAGCTTATTTATCCCAATTCCCAACCACCATTTTGACAAATATTTCATAGCCGCCATTATTGGTGTCTTTGTTGTCTTTTACGATGTTTTTCTGTACAGAGAAAACAGTTAAAAAAAACATTTCGTACTAGTGTAATTATTGTTTTATCAAAAACAAAAATCGATTAGAATTTTTATTTTTGATTTCTTTGTTCTAATATTTTGTTATGCATCGTTATAAAAACAAATCAAGGGCTGATGGAAAGCAGATTGTATCAAAGATCATCCGTGATGACACGTGGTATAAATTACCGGTTCATTTATTTTTGTATCTAGCAAAAGACTGCACAACTAAGATATATCTCCTGATGTCAAAATAATGAAGTTACTTTTATTGGAAATAAATGATATGACATTCATGCGTATTCTGCCCGTCAAAAAATTCTAGCTTGGAACTTCAGCTAATGCATTTAGTCTTCTAATTATAAAACACATAACAACCATTCATAGAGATGCAATATATTTCCTCGCAATCTGCTGGCCGAAGGGAATGCTAATAAAAACAGTATAAATAGTTTGTGAATACGTTTGGTTGACCTAGTTGTTAGCAAAGGAGGATGAAATTCTTATATTCGTTTCAGATTTAGATCAGAATTTTGTTATACTATTGCACTTGGATGCTATCGATTTGCACATTAGAATTATTTATATTTATTGTACTTGGATGCTACTGATTTACGTCTTAGAATTACTTAATTTTTATTGTACTTGGGTGTTACTGATGTACAGCTCAGAATTATTTATTTTTATTGCACCATAACCGTATCAATATGATATAATACCACTACATCGAGGTGGTGTAGCACCAACATATAGAGATTAGAAGTTGTTTGAAGTTAAGCATAAACCTACACAATGGGCTATCTGTGGTCTGACAAACACGGGTATCGAAACCAGGTTTCTGGCGTTGTAAGATCGCAGACCTACCGCTGTGACATTGGAAGGGGAGCAGAGATAATATGACATCATTTTTGCTAAGTCTGAACAGTTAGCTGCAACATCTGAACTTTGTCTGACACAATTCGATGTCTTCTAACACTCAAAGTTATATTTGCATAAAATTTGAAGAATATTCATTATTTAGCTTCTAAATGACTAAAAAAAAACAAACAGTTATAGCCTTACGCACAATGTACACTTCAGCACTACAAAAATCCTAGTTTTTATGGGTACGAATTGATTTTGTCTGTGTTTACTAAAGAAGAGAGAAATTTCTAAAACTGAATCCAAGTTTAGGTTTACAACCTCTGTAGCCCCCCAGTGGCTCAGCGGTATGTCTGCGGACTTACACGCTAAAATCCGGGTTTCGATACCCGTGGTGGGCAGAGCACAGATAGCCCATTGTGTAGCTTTGTGCTTAATTCAAAACAACAACAACAACAACAGCACCCTCTGTATCCCCAACGTGTGATCTAGGCTCTAGGTGTTCCCACAGAGTGATCCAGATTTTATTCATCACCACCGGGTGACGGTAACATTAATTAATCAATTCGATATTAGAATATTAATTCCAGAGAGCACAAATGTTTCTAATTCTATCACCTGTAATCCTGAGAGTGTTTAACATAGTGTTTTCCGTGATATTTTAGCCCAATAAAATATGATAAACATTGCAATTGAAATGTACAAATATATCTGGATAAAATGCTTATTTATTCATTTAATTTTTAGCACATGGATTTATGTGAGTGGGTGTCTTTTTTACACTTCGACACTTCGGAAATTTGTATTTTAAAACATTTCAACATTTTAACCGAAAAGAACGCCACCTATTGTTAGTTGCGTTTATGTATACTTTGGCAGACGAACTGACAGATATTTTCCCGCTCTTTAAGCGATCACTATTGAAGAAAAGTGAAACATTACTAGTTGCATACGGGCGATTATAAAAGAAAACCAAGGAAAATGTAAGTTTTTCTCTTTAGATAGAAAGATGTTTTGATATAAAATGAATGGCGCTAAATGTCACACGCTTATGCATTCAATTAAAAAAAACAACAACTTTCGTTTGTTTACAAAGGTTGGATTGACATTTAGATGCTGACATATTGATTTAAGGAGAAACGCAGTGACTTTTCAAGAATCTAAATACCACGATTTCGAGTGACTTGTTGGTTAACTTGTTTTTCTGGGAGATACCGTTAAACTGGATTTTCATGGAATAAAAAAAGAAGCTATAATTAATGGCCTTCCTAAACTTTTTTCAATATTAAAAAATCAGAAACTTAGACACAACCTTTCTGTTGACATTAACGAACTGACATTAGCGTTTTCCACCCTGGACGTACGAAATAAAAATTAATATATATATATATGTTGCTAACAGGGGGCTATGAAACCGGCTTGATTGTTTCTCGGACGCCATTTAAATCTTTTGTGAAATAGAATGATCACAACTTGTTCGTTGGACTAATAAAATTTCCTATTATGTACATTGATTTCTAGGGTTAACTATATTCATTGCTAACCTCTGTTTCTAGGGTTATCTACATCCGTTACAAATCTCTGTTTCTGGCGTTAATTTTATTTATTACTAACATAAGTTTCTAGGGTTAACTGCATCCAATACGAATCCTGGTTTCTGGAGTTAAACTACATTTATTAGGAACTTCTGTTTCTGGGATAAACTTTATTTATTATAGACCACGTTTTCTGTAATTAAATCAAATTTGTCTTTGTGATTTGTATTTCATTTAATTGAAAAATGTCTTTTTCTTCTGATTTCAAGTTTCATTTGAATTTCTGAGAATACTCATTTAAAACAACAAATCAGTTTCTCAAAAACTAATATTTGAACTGATCGTGTGAGATTAATTGACAAAAAGACAAATCTTTGTAATTTTACGCAACGTGTTGCGTTTTAACCTTTTTAATATTACGATCAGTTTGTTTCACTGTTTCAAAACGGCCACATCAAATATTCTTATGGTCGCAGTCAGTATGTTACGAACCTTATTTTAAAAATTCGTAAATCTTTCAGCATCTATTTCAAAGACTGAAAGAACGTTTTTAAAGTGTTTTTTTTTTCTCGAAACTATATTTCACCAGAGGTCAGTAATAAAATCAGTTTAGTTTGTGAGGGGGGAGGAACTTGAAGGGAACAGCATTTTAATATATTTTTTTATTTTCTTCGGAAATTAAAAACAAAAAGAACAGACTATGTTTTGAAGACTCGTTGCGTTATGGAACTGATGGATAACCTCCAGAAACATGGAAACCTTATATTCTCGGATCCGGGAGGTTCGATGGAAATAGAACATCATTTTGACGATGTATTTTCTCCATAAGTGCATCGAACTCTTCAAATCTGTTTCCACCTGATTGTGAATGAAAAACAAACTGAATGCATGCAGAACGTGTGCATTTGCTCTCAGAGTTAAATATTTGTGTGTGGGAGACTGTTAAACGGGCCGTGGGGTGTCACAAATGGTTTTGAAATATCCTTGGAAATGTACGATTTTGTGTAAACGCTTCTAATCTACGCTAAGAAACTACATCTACAATAAAAAAAAACTCAATATAAACTAAGCGACAACTCATTTTTATACTTAAAAGCAATTATTTATGCCACATATTGTTAGTTTCCGTAAAAAATTAGCGTGACTGGAACAATTTTCAGCACTTGTTTCGTTTGTTTTCATTTTCGAGGAAAGCTACACGATGGCAATCTTCTCTAATTTAGCAGTGATAGACTAGAGGAAAGGCAGCTAGCCAATACCACCCACTGCCAATTCTTGTGCCACTCTTTTACCAGCGAATAGTGGGATTGATCATAACAGTACAACGACCCTAAGCTTGGAAGGGCAAGAATGGTCGGTGCAACGGGGATTCGAATCCGCAACTACAGAATGCGAGTCGAGCGTTCTAACAATCAGGCCACGCCAACTCCACATTCCCAGAAAACTTATTTTACCGTTTTTCAATTAAAAACTTTAATTAAAACAAAACTATACTTGTACAATTTATAATTGGTTTAATTTGGGTTGCTGGTGAGAGAATTATTAACAGATTATGTCTTAGCGCATCCTTACGAATTCCTTGGTTATTGGATTATTCTTGTTTGTACAGAAAAAGGAAACTATGCGTAATTAGACAGTAATAAATCAACTGGGGCCACAGTTGCGTGGATAACTGCGTTTCGTTTCTGGTAGATAAAACACGTAAAAACATATTTTGAATAGATTATGAGTTAATAAGCCTAGTTGTGCTGTTCATTCTACGTCTCCGCCCCCCACCCCAAAACTCAACCTTAAATTTAGAGCTCCACAGCCCCAACCTGTTTTCTTGATAAAATCGATATCTATTTTAGCGCCATCTTATGTAACGAGGTCGCAAACGGAAATATTCAACAGCGTTGACTAAAAATGATAATCTTTCCCTGACTGTGACGTCACAATGACATATACTAATGAGATTGGAAACTGTACCACGCGCAGCGGCTTCTGTGGTTTATTATATACCATAATTACAAGCGTTTGTTTGACAGTGTGAATAATGAAGTTTCGGAGGGTTGATTATGATAAAAGAAAAAATAAAATCTTGACGTTCCACAGGCATGGTATAACATCTGTAATTAGATTATTGTAAATTAGGGCGCTCGCAGGTGAGGTATCTTTGATATATGATATCAAGAGAGGGAATTTCTTTACAAGTGTTAATGAGCATGGCTATGAACAATTAATTCTACATTAATTACATACGTATGAAGACGTTCCTTTGTAAAGAGCGTTGCACATTAGCCCCCAAAACTGGTAATCTCACCCTTAGCGCTTGTTTCGTTAGTTCCAGGCGTCAGCATGGATCCCTTTGGTGAGGGCGCTCGACTCACAATTTTGGGTCACGGGTTAGAATATACCAATCGCACCAAACGTACTCGCCTTTTCAGCCGTGGGGACACTATAATGTTACGGGTTAACCCCACTGTTCGTTTGTGATATAGTATGTTTTTTTTTATAGCAAAGCCACATCGGGCTATCAGCTGAGCCTACCGAGAGGAATCGAACCCCTGATTTTAGCGTTGTAAATCTGGAGATATACCGCTGTGGGCGTTGCAAAATGGTAGCCTAAGAGTTAGCGTTGGATGGTGATGACTAGCTGTTTTCTCTTTAGTTTTACACTGCTAAATTTGGGATGGCTAGCGCAGATAGCCCTCGTGCAGCCTTGCGTGAAATTCAAAACAAACAAACAAATTATTAATTCGACAGAAGAAGGCGGCTTCATAAGTTAAGTTTTCACGATAAATTAAGCGGACGTGAAAGGGCTCTTCCGTGTACCCATAAGCCAAACATAAGTTTTAAAATAAATCCCATACTATGTCACTGGAATACTTTGTTGTTTGGAACAAAGCTAAATAGTGATTTATTTGTGCTCTGTTTGTCGTGTCTATCGAAACTTGATTTTTAGTGTCTTAAATCAGCAAACCGCTGAGACACTGGAATGGGGTCCGTGTGCCTTAGGCTTAGGAAAATATCTTAAAAGGCTAATCTTACATGCGTCATTAAACTGCTACTGACTTCTAGAATTTTAAACATTTTAATTCGCACTCGTATTCAACCTAGAGCTTAGAATGCGAAAATATCTTATAAGGAAATAAACAGAATGGAAACTCTTTGCCACATGGACCAGACGGATTTGTCATTTGGACCAGGCGCACTTGTCACATGGACCATACGGACTTGCTACATGGACCAAACAGATTTGTCATTTGGATCAGACGGACTTGTCACATGGACCATACGGACTTGCCACTTCACCTACAAGAAATAATCTTCTCGAAATGTACATTTTTCAGCTTCTGAGTTTTCAAAACCAGTGGACGAGAGAGCAGAGGTTTATTGATGAAGAAGGAAGTCTGCTTCCCTTTAAGAAGAAAAGGTACAATTTGAATGTATTACTTTTTCTCAAGACAGTTGTTCATTTATCGAAAGAAAAATGATCAATCGTATCTCGGGGTGAAATCTTTAGGAAAGCTGAATATTTCATGGAAAAATAGATTTTATTTTCTTCGATTAGCTATGGAGAAAACTCACACATAAAAAAATCTTCAGAAGGCTCAGACGGATTTTTGTTTTCCTTTTTCTTCTCCCTTTCTGTGTGTCTGAGGTGGCCATTATAAAGATAAAACTTGGGCCGACCAAACGCATAACTCTCGCCACGTATTTACAAAAACAAAATTGTTCTCGAGAATGATCATAAAGTTCTGTTTAACAAATAGTTCAAAATATCCAACTGAAGTTGAACAGACACAACAAAGTTACAAAACAAAAAATCATCTATTTACATTACCTACCAGAAGAGCAGTTAGGCTTAGTTTGACTTCGACAAATAACTGAATAAGAAATGGCGATTTTTTTTTTATTTATTAAAGCGAGAATGTACAAAGCACGTGAAGTTTCACAGTAAAACTTAGTCTGACATCATTAAACTGTACAATACTTTCAGAAATATGTAAATTGATACTTGTTTTTTTTACTTAATCCTAACCTATATTTTATATTAAGTTGATTTCGCACAAAGATACTGGAATTATTAAAAGACAGACGAGAGGGAATTCAGGGAGTTAACACCAGTTACCGCCGACCTCTGGTCTACTCTTTCCCAAACGAATACAGAAAGATACGTATATTCCTGAAAGAGATTTAAACACGCGATCGGCAAATTTCCAGGATACTGTTTTAATCAGGAGGCAATACAAGGGTCTCTAATCTGAGAGTGTAATGTACGTAGGTAATTTAATAATGATTTACGTAACTATAGCTAAAATAAACTTGATACTGAATGAATTCGACTCACACGACTAATATCGCGTTGGACCATGTAAAATATTTCAGCCAACAATGTTCGACAGAAAATTAGCACACTAATCTTGTAACAATGTCACAACAATCCAGTATATAAAAAAGAAAAGACAACAATATCACAACAGAACAGTATCCAAAACAGTATATACAAAATGTATCTCAGGACGGCTGATATGAAACTAAAGATGACCTCAGAACGTCGAAACGTTATTTTCTGCTTTATCAATAAAATTCTCAGTACCAATACTAGCTGTACTAAAATATAATTGTACTTCGAATGAAATTCTCGTTATCACGAGTACATGCAAGAGTACAGAAACAGTACAGGATGTACAACAGTACAGCAACAGTTCATTATATACAACAGTACAGCAACAGTTCATTATATGCAACAGTACAGCAACAGTTCATTATATGCAACAGTACAGCAACAATTCATTATATACAATAGTACACCAACAATTCAGTATATACAACAGTACACCAACAGTTCATTATATACAAGAGTACAGCAACAGTTCATTATATGCAACAGTACAGCAACAGTTCATTATATACAACAGTAGAGCAACAGTACATTATATACAACAGTACAGCAACAGTTCATTATATACAACATTACACCAACAGTTCATTATATACAACAGTAGAGCAACAGCTCATTATATACAACAGTAGAGCAACAGTTCATTATATACAACAGTACAGCAACAGTTCATCATATACAACAGTACAGCAACAGTTCATTATATACAACAGTACAGCAACAGTTCATTATATACAACAGTACAGCAACAGTTCATTATATGCAACAGTACAGCAACAGCTCATTATATGCGACAGTACAGCAACAATTCATTATATATAACAGTACACCAACAATTCAGTATATACAACAGTACACCAACAGTTCATTATATACAAGAGTACAGCAACAGTTCATTATATGCAACAGTACACCAACAGTTCATTACATACAACAGTACACCAACAGTTCATTATATACAACAGTACAGCAACAGTTCATTATATACAACAGTACAGCAACAGTTCATTATATACAACAATACAGCAACAGTTCATTATATACAACAGTACAGCAACAGTTCATTATATACAACAGTACAGCAACAGTACATTATATACAACAGTACAGCAACAGTTCATTATATACAACAGTAGAGCAACAGTACATTATATACAACAGTACAGCAACAGTTCATTATATACAACATTACACCAACAGTTCATTATATACAACAGTAGAGCAACAGCTCATTATATACAACAGTAGAGCAACAGTTCATTATATACAACAGTACAGCAACAGTTCATTATATACAACAGTAGAGCAACAGTTCATTATATACAACAGTAGAGCAACAGTTCATTATATACAAGAGTACAGCAACAGTTCATTATATACAACAGTACAGCAACAGTACATTATATACAACAGTACAGCAACAGTTCATTACATACAACAGTACACCAACAGTTCATTACATACAACAGTACACCAACAGTTCATTATATACAACAGTACAGCAACAGTTCATTATATACAACAGTACAGCAACAGTTCATTATATACAAGAGTACAGCAACAGTTCATTATATACAACAGTACAGCAACAGTTCATTATATACAACAGTAGAGCAACAGTTCATTATATACAACAGTACAGCAACAGTTCATTATATACAACAGTAGAGCAACAGTTCATTATATACAACAGTACAGCAACAGTTCATTATATACAACAGTAGAGCAACAGTACATTATATACAACAGTACAGCAACAGTTCATTACATACAACAGTACACTAACAGTTCATTACATACAACAGTACACCAACAGTTCATTACATACAACAGTACACCAACAGTTCATTACATACAACAGTACACCAACAGTTCATTACATACAACAGTACACCAACAGTACATTATATACAACAGTACAGCAACAGTTCATTATATAGAACAGTACAGCAACAGTTCATTATATACAACAGTACAGCAACAGTTCATTATATACAACAGTACAGCAACAGTACATTATATACAACAGTACACCAACAGTACATTATATACAACAGTACACCAACAGTTCATTATATACAACAGTACAGCAACAGTACATTATACACAACAGTACAGCAACAGTTGATTATATAGAACAGTACAGCAACAGTTCATTATATACAACAGTACAGCAACAGTTCATTATATACAACCTTACACCAACAGTTCATTATATACAACATTACAGCTTACATAGCATTGTCGTAAAAGTCTATTATATGTTAGACATGAACAAGAATATTCCAACAACTCATTACATATAGAAAAATGTACAGAAGAATATCCCAATAGTTCGTTACATATAGAACAATATACAGAAGAATATCGCAATAGTTCATTACATCTTGAACAGTATACAGAAGAATATCCCAACAGTTCATTACATATTGCATAGAACATACAAAAGTATCTGAATTATCCATTATATAGAACAGTATATACCACAACTTTGTAAGAGTTCAGTATATAGAACAGTTTGTACAACATTGTCACATCTATCGAAAGATATTAAAAATTACGTAATAATTCGTTCATACTGACAATTATACTTAAAATATAATTTTCCGTGTGAACAAAAACTTGAAGTAGAAAGCGAAGAGCTCTGCATTTATTAACATCATTTAACGTGATTTTCAGATGTAAGCTCTGGATTTATTAACATCATTTAACGTGATTTTCAGATGTAAGCTCTGGATTTATTAACATCACTTTACGTGATTTTCAGATGTAAGCTCTGGATTTATTAACATCATTTAACGTGATTTTCAGATGTAAGCTCTGGATTTATTAACATCACTTTACGTGATTTTCAGATGTAAGCTCTGGATTTATTAACATCATTTAACGTGATTTTCAGATGTAAGCTCTGGATTTATTAACATCACTTTACGTGATTTTCAGATGTAAGCTCTGGATTTATTAACATCACTCTTTAACCAGCCTCTGTCCACTACAAAGAAAAGGTTACCGAAGGGAAGCTTGTGTCTTAAGCCAGTCTCTGTTGTCCATTAAAAAGAAAATGTTACCGGAGTAAAGCATGTGTCTTAAGCCAGGCTCTGTTTACTACAAAGCTTAGGTTATCTAAGGAAAGCCTGTGTTTTAAGCCAGCCTCTGTTCACTAAAAAGAAAATTTTACCAGAGAAAAGCCCGTGTCTTAAGCCAGCCTCTATTCACTAAAAAGAAAAGGTTACCGAAAAGAAGCCTATGTCTTAAGCCAGCCTCTATCCTACAAAACAATATTACCGAAGTGAAACGTGCGTCTTCAGCCAGTCTATGTAAAGTTACAGAAGTAAAATATTTTTCTTAACAGATGGTGTTAACAATAAATATAAAGGTTCTAGTATAATTATCTGTAGTGCAAAGACTGTTTCTTTTTGCTAACTTTACTGTTATAACTTGTTTTATTGTAATTAGATTAAAATCAGTAACAGTCTACATTTACTTAAGAAACTTACATTATTTCCAGTACTTATAAAGTTCGTTAACCTGAACAAAGATGACAACCTTCAAAGCATATATATATTTCTTTGTCCTGTTTGGTTGTTTGTTTTTTTTACACGTGCCGCGCATTTTGAACTTGAATAAGTAATCTGTAGTTGTATTTAAAAAAATAAAACAAATGTTCTTTTGAACAAGTCTGTGGTTTTATTTAAACAAGAACCAGAAAAGAAAACACGAAATCGAGTTTCTGGTCGTTAAGTCAACAGGCTGGTTTCTTTATGTGCACTAATACGTAGTATCATTTGGAACAAACTTCATGTATATGAAATGTCAACATATACACAAGTGTGTAGATAAATACATAAATTTCCATAAAAGGATGATTTAAAAAATGTATAGTTAGTTCGTTGAACATAAATAGAATTTCGCCTGTACAATTTGAAATGACTAGTTTTTATGGACAGAAGAAGAGAGAGAGAAGAACAAATAATTGATAGATAGAGTAGCAGATGAACACTTACTGTATTTTACGAGAGTAATTCCTCTTATAACCACTTTGGTTTCGCATTAATCTGTGAGTCTTTTCCATTGTTATAAGCAATAAAAGGCCCCTATAAAAAGGTAATCCCATGTAAGAGATGAAGAAAAATACGTCGATGAAAGTAAACACTTTTCCTGCTCTTCTGCACCTGCCATCTAGTGAGAAATTATGAACATAACAATAATTTAAGAAATAATTAATTTAATGTTGGTTTTCTTTCCTATCCTAGCAATCAAAGCCGTTTACGTTCGAGAAAAGTATTTTAAAACACAACCCACAGAGAACCACTTTTTCAGCCGCGGCATAGCGGCTCACAGAATGGTTCTGAGTTCTTCTAGTCCAAATAATTAACTCGTAACTTCGTCATTTGTTGATGGATTTGAGATCTAATTGGAGTTTTGGAGTCAGGAGGTGAAACCCTTCAGTCTGAGGTCTTTGTCACGGATTAATTTACTCTAAACGGCCTAAAAAGAAATTCAATTTGATGATAGACTGGTAGAGACCTTGATAATAAAACTGAACCGAGTATAAGCAGGCACCACACTTGGTATTGTTGGGGATCAAACAACAACAATGATCGCATTGGTTAATGAATTTACTCTGATCTAGCCACAAATAAGTTCAAGTGCCGCGGCTATTGAGGATTCCTTCTTGTTATGCGTGAAAGTAACTTGGTATCGTTTCTCTAATAATTGTAGTAGGTAGTATCATTTTCCATCGAAAGAGAATGAAGAAATACACAGAAGAAGTCGATAAACAAAGTGTTATATAGTTCTTGTCCATTGGTGAAATCTTGTTGAATTTTATTTGAAGAAAGGTTTGTTAGAATTGGTTTTGAAAATTCTCGTGTTGGCAGCTAAATAAATCAACTTCAATCAAAATAATTCCGATAAATACTTTTCAAAAGACGTTTCCAGAAAGTCTCAAAGTGACAGCCCGTTAGGCTGTTGTGTTTTTTTTTCTAAAATTTCCTGAGTAAGTCCTAATTCTTGTCATTTTACTTTAGTTTGGATAATAAAGCAACAGTGGTTCTCAGTTTTCCGTTGAGCTATAGACGAAAGTACAACAGACAGCCAATGAACGGAAAGGCCACTAATGGATTAGACAAACAAAAGACGGACTTACGACAATGTACAGAATTCTATACACACACACATTTTGGTTTAAGCACATTTGAAACGGAAAGATTAAGATGACAGAAGTTAGCCCGTATATAAACATACATATATATACACCACTTTTATATTGCTCCAAACTGTAAGATACTCAGATTAAGTAGAGATGTTTTAAAATAATAAAAATGATACTTTTCTCCATTTTCCAAGACTGTCGAATATTATTTTAATTTTTGAGAACATCAAATTATAATTCTATTTTTAAAGAATATTAACGGATATTTTCTATCCACTGTTATTTCCATTTTTTCAACAATTGATATTTCCATTTTCTCTATCAACTGGTATTTACACTTTCTCTATCAACTGGTATTCCCATTTTTTATCAACTTATATTGCAATGTTTTCTATCAACTTATAATTCAATTTTTTCTATTAACTAGTATTTCCAATTTTTTCTATTAACTAGTATTTCCAATTTTTTCTATTAAGTGGTATTCCCTTTTTTTCTATCAACTAGTATTGCCATTTTTTTCTATCAACTTATATTTCCATTTTCTCTATCAACTGGCATTCATATTTTTTTCAACTGGTATTTACACTTTCTCTATCAACTGGAATTTCCACTTTTTTATCAACTGGTATTTCCATTTTCTTTATCAACTGTTATTCCCACTTTTTCTATCAACTGGTATATCCATTTTATCTATCAACTGGAATTTCCATTTTTCTCTATCCACTGATATTTTTATATATTTCTTTGAACTGTTATTACCATTTTTCTATCAATTGATATTTCCATTTATTCTAAAAACTGTTATACCCATTTTTCTATTAACTGTTATTCCCATTTTTTCTATCAACTATTATTCCCATTTTTTCTATCAACTATTATTCCCATTTATACTATCAACTGGTATTTCCATTTTTTCTATCAAATGCCATGGCCAAACAAGCCTCTACCACTGGGTCTATATATCAACAGCACCTACCGCCAACTCTTGGACGACCCAGATGATGTGTTACTGTTCCTTCCTTACAACACGAACAATACATCCTGATTTTGAACCAGGAAAACGTTAGCAAATTCAACTTCGGTTTACATCCCAACCTTTTATTTATCTTTCAAGTTCTCGTGAAAGTCACGTTTCCGCATTAAAATTTATAAATTCAGTCTTTGCTCAATGTTAACATTTTACTGCGTCTCTCCCTAAACACTTTCGAATAGTTCTGCTGTTAATCATAACTTCATGTGCTTCCTGTAGGCCTACATTTCTTCAAGTGGACGATTTCACTCATTTCTTCGGATGGCGTTTTCCTTCCTCCTAAAAATTTATTTATTTATTATTAGGCTTTGAATTCATCGTTCCAACGCATTGTAATCTTTCTTTCTGTTGTTGTTTTATATAAAGAAATAGTCCGTTCTCGCGTTCAACTGTTTTATTCTCGTTCACTTTTAACATTTTTTTTAACGTTTAGCGATATTGGTTTGTTTGCGCATTGTTAAGCACAAAACTAAACAATGAATAGCATGTGTTGAACCCATCCGGAAGGTAACATCAAGAGAGCACTTCGTCACGTTAAAGAGCACAGCTTTCTGGATGATGGTGACACTTTACTGTCCTTCTTTTGAATTAACTCAGCCAACAAAGGTGTCGGTGCTTTGAAACAAGCGTACGAAATAAATGTATCATAATGAAAAACCTAGAGGGTTAAGCACTCTGTATCCGTACAAAATACGGTGTCCGTGAAGCGGATACTTTTTAACGTACTCACAAAATACTAATTTGTTTGTATTACAGCAAAGCCAAGTTGAGCTATTTTTTGTGCCAGTCGTGTACAATCGAGCCCCGGATTACAGCGTCGTGTGACCCTTTGTGAAACAGAAGTGATAATAAATGCTAGACTTAAGCGGATAGTATTGTTACACTTTTACGGTTAATAATAATGAAATTCATAAAGCGAATAATTTTTATTCTTCTACGTATAAACTGATATTAAGACATAACCCCTGCATAGGTATGTCTGTGAACTCACACCACTAAAAACCGGGTTTCAATACTCGTGATGAGAAAAGCACAGTTTGTCCATTGTCTAAATGCTTGCTTAATTCTAAACAAACGTCACGCTAAAATGTAGGCCCGGCATGGCCAAGCGTGTTAAAGCGTTCAACTAGTAATCCGAGGGTCGCGGGTTCGAATCCCGCTTGCACCAAACATGCTCCCCCTCCCAGCCATGGGGGCGTTATAATGTGACGGTCAATCCCACTATTCGTTGGTAAAAGAATAACCCAAGAGTTGGCGGTGGGTGGTGATGACTAGATGCCTTCCCTCTAATCTTACACTGCTAAATTAGGGACGGCTAGCACAGATAGCCCTCAAGTAGCTTTGTGCGAAATTCAA